>OX596023.1:5394866-5994866 GCA_951394055.1 Villa cingulata
CCGTTTGTAGTTGAAAAATTTAGAAAGAAAATGTTTTATTGAAAAACTTTCTTTTGTCTATAGTATACTCTTAAATACAATCCATTTTTCAAATAAGACGGTTTATCAAATTTTATTTTATTTAATTTAATTCATCATTTTGTTCTTCCACATTTATGTATAATTTTGAAATGTTTATTCTCAATTCTTTTTCAATTAAATAATTTATTCATTAAGCTTTTATTTATCTCTCCTTCACTATACACATAAAGGTTGTAATAAATGTGTTTAGCGCATAAACCATGAAATCCTTTATCATAATGATTAATAAATTCGCATTTCATTTTTCATTTCTTTAAAATTCATTGACTTAGAAAACATTTTACACACACACACACTTTCATGCACATACAATCACGTACTTATGTCCTATATGAAATGAAAACATAAAAAAGCAAATTCTTAGAAATATTTTTTTACATACATAATTATCCATGTTAGTCCTGTTTGAATTAAAAAAAATTTTTTTCCATATAAAAAGGCAAATATTCACATACATAAATTATCAAATCAAAAAAACAAAATCCATTTCTAGCAAAAATCAGTTAAAAGCATAAATTTTTTTAATGGTATTGTAAACATAATAATCATTATATTTTCTCTTCAATACACAAGACTTACAACATCCTTGTGCATAAATTTTTTTTTTTTTTATATTTGCCCTCCCTCACTATCTATTTTTCCATTCAAAAATTTTTTATTTGAAAATTTCCGAAAATTTATTTTGTTTTGTGTTCTTTATATAAATACATACATATATAGTCAGACACACACTCCTTTAATTTTTTCCAATTCTAACAAACAAACACCTAATCATTTTTCCAACAAAATGTGAAGTTTTCTTTCTTTTTATTTCTATTTAATTTCATTTTCTTTGTTTTACATTTTTCTAATATTTTGTTTGTTTTAGTTTTTATTTTCTTCTTTTTTTTTATCCGATTATTCTTATTTTCGAATGAAAAAAAAAATTTTTTTCATGATCTAAATATTTTTTTTTCTTTTAGTTTTTTTTCCATTAAAATGTTTGTATATCCTTATATTCCTATACATACATACATATGTACTGAACTGATTCAATCTCTTTCTCGTGAAAAACCTCTAACAATGTAGGTAGCTGCTATACAGAACTCAAAAACAAAAAAAAGGAAAAAAATTGAATAAAAAATAACTGAAAATTTTTTCAATTTTGTGTTTTGTGTGTGTTAGTGTCTACATACAAATGTTTGGATATGGTTGTGTAGTGTAAAAAAATACAAAATGAAAAAATAAGTACCTACAGAAAACATTCGAGCTTTCACCCATCGCATGAACATGACCCTTCTTTGTTTTTGTATTTTTGAGTCTAATTCTTCTCTTCATTCATATTTTTTTTGTTTTTTTCATTTTAATCAAAAAGCACATTTTACCATTTTTCTTTTTTTGTCTTTCATTTTCGTTTTGTTTATTTTATTCTTAACATCCTTTTGAACCCATTTTCTTTTTTCTTTTTTTTTTTTTTTTGCTTTTGCGTGTCTATAAAAAATCCATTTTCCTGTATCCGTATAACTGTTTGCTGCTGCCTTAATTCGCTTTTCAGATGAAAAAATAAAAAATATAATGAACAAAAAAAAACAAAAACGAAATAAAACCGTATCCTATCAACTCCTATAACAGCTTCCCTTCGAAATCCCCCAAGCTAACCAACCATTCCACATTGCGTATACACTCTGTTTCATATCTACACACACACAAAGTATCAAAAAAACACGTAACATACTTATATATAAGTTTATCATCATTGTCATGTTAAAGAGTCGACTACTATAACACTCATTCTATGATAGGACTACAGGAGTTGTTGGCAAAAAAAAAAAAAAAAATTTACCACCCTATATCTACATCTCGAATATCCTTTCTACGTACGTATTTACAGATACGTACTTACGAGTGTATATATATCAAACCTTGCATCAACCTGATTAAGGATGAGAGAATGAATGTATCTACCGATAGATATATACGAGTATACGAGTGTGTACGTATTTACGTATATATGCATGTTCGGCTAGTATATTACATGCCGCCTCGCCTATAGGACAAAAAACTGAATGAATTTTGTAAATTTTTTGTTTTTTGTTTTTTTTTGTGCATCTTTTTGTTGATCCTTTTTTCTCTGTTTTCTTCCACTTACGTTTTTATTTGAACGATGAAATTTTTTTTTTATAGTGCAACCTTATGTATGCACTCACTGCGTATATTGTATACACATTGCGATATAATATCCATCATCAGAGTGCTCCATCATGCAATTATGTGTACCCTACCCACATACATATGCAAACGTTTATGAATGCATATATGAATGTGTATTATATCTGTTTTCTGTATAGGTTTTAATCTTTTTTTTTGGATGCCATCTGATTTTTATTTTTTTCTCTGCTTTCAGGTTTTTAGTAATTCATTTTTGTCGTATTTTTTTTTAGTATGCGTGCGTATTATTTCATGAATTCACAATGCAATTAAATAAGTCAGATAAGAGTGCATGAAAAAAAAAAGGAAAAACTCCTTCACTAAAACGAAAACCTACAGCATATGTGGTGTACACATAAGTTTAAAATTAATCACCTTTATTAGAATAATTTAACTTGGGTTGTGATGATTGGGAGCCAATTGACAGTTTTTTCCACTGTCCAGGATAGGATTGTAAGGACAGAAGAATCTCGAGAGTAAGATTTTACAGGCAAACAGAAGGATAAAGACCTTGGGGAAGCCCAAGAAGAAAATGGAAAGGTCGAATGAATGTCGAAGAGAATGCGAGAAAGTTGTATGGAGTTGGATGGCGAAAATTGGCACAGGATAGGGGAGTGTGGGGACAGATTCTAGAAGAGGTCAGGGACTGGAATAGTCTGTGAAGTTGATAATGATCGATTCCCGAATCTTTCTCAACTGTATCCATTTAGCTCTTTCTCGGCTCCAGGTCCATCTGGTTTTGATAAAAACATTCGATTAATTACGCTACTATTATTATTAACTTGACCCACTGGTCTATGTCAACATCCTTATATATTCCATACAGCTCATGGACATATCTCATTCTCCATTGGCCCAATAGTATACGTTCCACGGCAATTTTCTTACGAAGGCTCCTAGTTTATATTGTTCTGCTTTGATTATATTTCCATATCCGCATAAATCTAGCCTCTGTTCAGTGGACTTTTGAGCATTTGAAACAAAATTGCACAAAAAGAGTTGTGATCCAATCCTAAATTTCAAAATGATATACAGAAGGATATAGAAAATTATTAAACAACGATATGGGATGGAAATTTTCGAATAAATAAAAACAAAAAATTCTTTGAAACTCTTAACTTTAAATTTAGATTTTGCTTGTCAAATTCATGAATTCGTTTTTTTTTTTTTTCATTATCATCTTATCATCACAACAGAAACCTGTCATTTCAATTTAAACAAAAAAATTTGATATTTTGTGTATACAGGGGTAAAAAATCTCTCCTTTTTTTATTTTTCAAATTCATTACAAATTTTTGATTAAATAACAGAATAAAAACGTCAAAAACATTCATAACGCACGCACGCAATCAACGAGATTTGATGTTTTGTTTATGTAGTGCTCATCCTATTATATGCAATATATATGTATAATATCCTGTAAAGGATAATCTTATCCACAATCATTTTTATACATTTTTGTAGTACGAATGTATTTTGCAAACTTTATTATTACAACATTAAGTAAACATTTAAAAAAAAAAAACTGGGTATGTAGTTTTTCCCTTTTTTTCTTCATTTTTTTTATGTTTTATGTTTTTCAAAATTCATTTTTATTATTTATTTAGCTTTCATAAAAGATTATGAAAAAAATGTTATTCTTTCTTGTACATACACCACTTGAAAACGAAAAAAAAAATAAAATAAAAATAAAAAATCAACTGAAAAATTTCGGAAAAAAAAAAAACAGATAAACTTTCACATTCCACATTTTAAAATCATTTTTCAATTATTATTACTGTGTGTACATATTCTGTTATCCTAACATTTCATATGCACTCACACTGATGCACAAAAAAACTCAAAAACATAAGGAGCAACAAAAAAAAAAAAAAAAAAAAAAACCAAAAAAATAAAATTAATAAAAATTTTACATTTGATATTTTTTATACCCGTGTATGTTTGTTTAAGTGCATTAGGATGTATAGACATTTTTTTATATTGTACTCAACTAAAATACAAGTTAGTTTTTCACAGGAAAACTTTGTTTATGTAGAAAGGACGATATAGGACATGTATACGTACGTACATACGTTGCATTCTACTTATTTAGTTTTATTTTCCCCATTTTTTACAAATTTTTATCTTCAATTTTTTGTGATCCTTTGACTGTACTTCATTGCAATTGGAACAGTCAACACATATTGCATAGTTTTATTTACGGATAACCCCCCAAATATAAAATAAATAATTCATATAAATGTGTACAGTATCGATAGTTTGTTTTAAATAACAACTAAGTAAATAGTTGATCCTTTTTCCTTCCTTTCCTTTGTCATAGTACCTTATGTGTAATGGAAATTATTTCATTGAATTTTTAAAAATATGATTGTTATTGACAAATTAGAACAAAAAAAAAAATTAAAATTTTATTTTATGAAACATTGAAATCGCATTTTCGTAGGAAAAATAAATCGGTTTTTTCCTCCAACTGTCTTTTCGATTAGGATACATAATACGAGTATGTACAGGATCAAATGTGAGCACAGCTCAATAATATTTGTAATCTCTCATGTCACGTAACGTACGAACATTAGGCAAATCGATCCTAAGTAATATTGGGATAGAAGATTAGGGGAGAAGGAGAAGTAGTTTCTCCCAAACTAAATGAATTTCAGTAATTCATTCTTTGTTTTGTTCAGAGAAAAATGAATCAGATTTTCGAGAAAACTAGACCAAAAAAAAAACTAGGATACTTGCTGTATTTTGGAAGTGGTATTTTATCTGTTTCTATGCACTTTTAATTATCCACAGATTTAGGGAATTATTTTATAAAAAATTTTATCGAGCGAATTATTTCTAATTAAAATTGCTTACAGATATCCCAGATATACAGTTCCATATACAGATGTAAGAAATGGAAGGCGACTAAAAGATGAAAAGTCTAATAAGAATCGTACTATATTTTCTTAATCAAACACTCATTTTAAGTAATGGGAAGAGTTAAGGAAAGCAAATGTACGATGTATGATTACTGATCAAATTCGATTATACATGACTAGAATTTTTGATAGTTATTAGTGTAAAAAAATTTGAATTAATTGACCTGAAATAAATCCTCAAAACTGTTGTGAGATTTGTAAGTATGGGTGTGGTTTTTGTTATCATTGGGTATAAAAAAAGAAACCTAATAATACATACTGTAGCTTAAAGATTAAAAGGTCTGAAATCTCATCTTGAATCTAGCCAATATTTGCCCCTGATTGTAGTCCCAGTTACGATGCTGACGATGATGATGTAATGTATAAAGGTTTTCTATAATGTTTAAGATTTTGTAATGTTTGTAAGATTTTCCAAAATCGAATGAATTCTATCAAAGGATGAATTTTAAACAATTTAGAGAAATGAATATGTATGCGTATAAAAGAATATTTTATTATCCTTATAATACATTATAATTATATTTTATAATATGATATTTAAGCTAAATGAAAATTTATTTTTTGCAGTGTATATGTACATGCATATGCATGCATATTATATTTTATACGAATTGTAGGTAGTAGTGGTAGTATTCTCTTTATTTGTCCAACCAATGCAATAATTTAATCTAAACTTAAACGGATTCAATCGTATTTAGGCTATCTATATACGCACTCATATATATATGTATAAGTATAATATTCTTGCATGTACAATTTATATGAGGTTATAAAAGGATATGAGTATTTATTTCCTATAAAATGAATATTTTTCTTCTTGTTTTTCTCTTTTTATTTTTTTATTTTTCTGTTTTGTTTTTCAAATTGTATATAGGTAGGTATATCATGTTTATATATTCTATAATATATAGGATCCTTATATTTTGCGTATAATTCATATAAATTTTCAAAGTAGATAACTATACATATACAAATTCATGTCTGTTATACACATATACAGTGCATATTAATATTATTATTATTATTATTATTATTCGAATACAGACAGATTTACGTAAGAACCTGTATATGTATGTATGTATATTCATTTTGTATATATGTACATAAAACCGTCAGATGCATTCATCCACGCAAACCTTTTTTATATGTATGCATATATGTATGTACATATATTGAAAATTCAATACAATTTTATATGCACATGCATATATGTATGAATGCATGTTATATATGAATTTATGTACCTACCTATGTACAGAGATTTTATGCCTTACGGATAAAATAAATAAAATTTCTAAATCATTCATAACCAAAATAAACACATTCCTACATAGTATATACATATATAAGTATACCACACACACAAACATACAGACCACTTTATATAAAATGCCTTTTCAGATATAGACCATATAGTGTATCGCTATATCTATTCGGGGTACCTACTGTACATACATATATACACTCTTAATATAAAGTTTTAGCTCTAAAACTAACTACATTTTCATATTATTTTGGTGTATTATATATCCATCGGTTTTTTCTCTCTTCATTTGTTTTTCATCATGAAAAGAATAAAGTTTTATACATAATATGTACATATGTATGTATATGTATGTAACATATGTACATATATATACGCAAGTAGGAATATCCAACATCCGTACACATACGTATGCTGCTGAACAACCTTAATCTCTATTACTCTTCATAAAATCCTTTTTTCCTTTTATAAATGCATATATTTCACATTCATCTATACATATATATATATACCACTGTATTTATGTATGAATATTTGTATGTCAGACACACCATAATGGTATTGTATACACTTGACACGACATTCAATCTTGATTGCTATCGAAAAGATTCTAAAAAAAAAAAAAAAAAATTCGAAAAACCAAATAAAACCCTTCGATGGATCCAAAACAAAAAGCTTCCGTCCAAAGCGAATACTATACACACAAATAATATAAGAATATAATGTATGTGTACTCAACAACAAAAATACTCATATTATATCTATGTACATATGATAGAAACTGTTATATATATGTATGTGTGCATATACGTATGTAGGTATATAAAGATCGCAGCACAATGGTCGTTTTATAAAAAGTATAAAAAAATAATAACTGTATATATATATAGAGAAAATAGGATCAAAGTATGTAGGTGCCATAGGGCATACACACTTTTAATAATATAATGTACATATACTCGTACATACATGCATATGAAAACTTACTATATGATTTTTATTCGATGATTCAAACTATTCTCTCTATATTCTCGTATAGCCCACACATTATATTTGAATGAAAAGTAAAGCTTCATCATCAATGACGATATTATATACAGTATATTTTTTATATTGTACACTTCTGCAGATGATGATAATAATGATGAGAATGAGAATGTTAATATATGTACGTAACATAAAATCTGAATGAATGTATAACGAGTGTACATGTGTATGTATCGTAAAATATCGATAAACCAAAAAAGGAAAAAACTATAAAATGGCATATACTTGTACATACATACAATTTATATACATAATATCATTTATATAAAGATGTGTGTAAGTATATAGATAGATTATTTATATTTATTTACACTTACTTGTATGTATATGCATATATGCGGCGGCATATATAAACGTATCCTAGATTTTGTATACAAAAATGATTCTTTATTATATATATAACTGCACTAAACCATTCAACCACATTGAACAAGACAAACAAAAATTGTATCTTCTACTTCATATTGTAAAGAGGCCCTTCCCTATTAATACACATACAGTATAATACTGTATACATATATCGATTCGATATCAACCACTTAGTGTACTGTCACATGAGACTGATTCTGAATCTGAAAAATTCCGAAAATTTCAGAATCACAATCAAATACATTGTAGTATATGTGACCTGTTACATGGCTCTGAAAAATTCATCTGCTGAATAAATTCCGGTTTGTGTTTCCGTTTTGTAATCTGATTATTTTCAGAATAGAAAATGAAACATGCTGACAATAAATGTAGCATGTCACATGTACCTGAAATCTGAATCTGAATTCATAGCTAAACCACTCAATAAATTGACATACTTGTTTATATACAACTTGAAGATCGTAAGATAGAAGACAGAAGACAGAAGATTAACCTTATTTCACCCTCCATTGAAAAGTGCGTCTTACCAACGTACTCGCCACTCATAGTAGTTATCGTTCGATGGTTTAATGTTCACTCGATAAGTAAAGTGTTTTATAACAATAACAAATTTAAAGAAAAATATTGAAAAGGAGTTTTCAGATTCAGAATCAGAATGAACAAAAAGTGAATTCTGAATCTGAAATTTTACGTTTCAGATTCAGAATCAGAATAATGTGACAGTAGACTTAATCGCTTCAACAATTTAAACGTTAACCAAAAAACATATACACATGGATGTCTGTCTGTATATCAATGAGGAAAAGCTATGCATCTACTTATAAACGTTAAGTTGGTTAGGTATCTTTATTTAGTTAGCTTAACTATTTTATTTCAGAAATACATTTATAATAATGAATGGAATGGGATCATTTGGTTGGTTGGTTAGTTGGTTGATGATGGTGGGATAATTTAAATTCACTCAATATATTCTTATTGATGATGATGATGATGATGATGATGATGATGATGATGATGATGCTGATGATAATGTAAAATGAGTAAGAAGATATAGTATATATGATCGTATCATAAGTAGGATACCTACAATATACAACATCAACAACAACAATAATAAAATAGAAACAAGGATTTTTTTGTTATACACTCTACATAATATTATGTATACTATGTTCTGATTAAGATTCAAATAAAATGGTTAAATACTATAGGCACTACACACATACATACATAAGTGCAATATCGTAGAGTGAATATTTTTGATATATACGAGTAAGTACGTACGTTTAAAGATGTGTACGTACGTGTGGTATAAAGGATGTACACAAAAGTTTATGCAGTACCAGGAAAAAAGAATATTGATCATATATTGATGAACAAAAAAAAATTCATAGGTCGATCTGAAAGTTTCGATAAATTAACATTGCACATTTCGAGCTCAAATCAAAAGCAGTCTAACAAATTACTAACCATAAAGCTCATAAATGAAACAAGACGTGATCGACATGGGCTACAATTTACGGCCTCGTACAAATACTAAGAACTGAACGAATCATTTAGGAAAATCTTCATTAGTTCTGATCCAGAATTCCCCGCTAATGCTCAAGTTTTTGATAATGAAGCACCATCCAAAGACATTCATACAGTATATAGTTGTTTGAACGAATTCAAATTCGGTAGTATCAATTTGAAAAAGACAATGCCTCCCACAGTCTTGAAAGAAAACGTCGAGGTTGTAAGAAATATGTAGTTCTGATAAAGAGAAGATGAACATGGAATGATACTTAGGTTTCTCGGGGGATATATCGGTGTACTAATTACAGAAAATGTTAAGTGAACATTTACGTATATACAAGGAGATTATTTTCCCGATGGATACAGCACGGACTCATAGAGAATCAAAACAAAGGTTCGCTAAGTTTAGATAATGCAGAAAAAATGTTTGAACGAATGAATATAAATGCATATAAAATATCACATCGAATAATTTTGTTTCTCAAAACTTTTTGTCTGGCCCACGTACAATAAGTCTCTGGTATGAAATAACTACAAAATTTATACAAATTTTCATAACTAAATTATGTATATAAAATGCACTATATATAATATATTTATTGTACGTACGTATGTGCATAAATATCATACAAACACACATAAATATGAATATAAATCGATTGAAGATTAATAAAAGCTTTGTATTTATTGTTTGCATCTCATAACTAAGTCAAGTGTACTCGATAGAAATAAAGTAACTATTGTATACTGTACATACAATATGCATCCTATATATCCTTTGTATGTATGAACTCGTATAGATAAAGTATGCATTTCTACGTATGTACATATATATATACATGATATCATCAATACCAAGTGTATCAAAGAGTAGAAAAAATAAAATAATAAAGGAAAGATGAACGTATGTATATAAGAGTTATTATTAATTTAACAAAATTTAACAATAAAATATCATATTTCTCTTGTCTTCTTATATACTCGTACTTCTTGATATCCTTTACAGAAAAAAAAAAATAGAAATTATGCACTTGTACGTATACATATACTCGTAAAATACTGTAATCAAAAAATAATGTGAATTTGTGTGGATAAGTAGCGCCTTGTCTTTGACTTCCATGCAGAGTTTCAAGTCGATATAGTGTTCAATTGCTATACAGAGATAAACGTGTTTTTGTAAATATAAAAAAGTGAGTTTATCTCTTCATAAAAAAAAAATTACATTAAACTTCGATTATATCAACCCATATCATTATTCACAACCATCGTATTCGCCTAATTTGGCATCGTGTGACTTCTGGCTGTTTAACAAACTGAAAACACTGCTCTGACGACACCATTTGAAATCGATTGAACAGATAAAAGCCCAATCGAAGAAAGTAGAATATGAAAGACTATCCATAAAAAAAAAACTTATTTGACTATTTCGAGGATTGGATAAAAGCCTTAGCCTAAGTACATTGTACCGAATGGCAATGCCGAATGTGAAGGCAATAACATTAATTTGAAAGAATAATGCCTCATTTACAACCCGACGTTGATTTCACGCCAGAGTCAAAGTGAGATTAGATTTCTAATCTGACGCTGATGACGAGGAAATTATATTGAAAGTTTTGAAAGCATATTATATATCAATTCTTATATGTTCCTATACATATAATAAAATACGCTACTCTACTCTGAATTGTGAATGCAATTCAAACGGCCACTCCTCTACTCTACTCAATCTACGCTGGTTTGTAAATGAGATTTAAATAAAGATTTTTTATTTTATTAAAAAAAATTTACGTAATTTTTTGATCACAGTAGTATATACATAAACAACTTTTGAATAATGTATAATTCATCATATTTTATAAGTTTTAATATTTTTGTATAAGTGTGTATATGTAGATATGTAAGAATATGATTGTATTATAAGTTTCAAAAAGTACCTAGAGGTAAGTAATGTGCAAACAAAAAGAGAAGAAACGATGAGTACATATCTTTTAAAATTTTGTTTTATAACCTCTTATATGCATAGATATCCAGTACATTCTATTAATCCTTTTTTTATTCATTTATACACGTACGTAAGCACACAAACAAGAATGTATATATTGCCATATTCATATACGTGTATCTATATATACAATTTACATTATCTAAATATGTAGATACATAGGTATCTCTATAGGTGTACATACATTTATGTGTATGTATTTTAAATGTTTACTTGTTTACGTTTTTATAATTAAAATTTATTTATTTTCATTTTCAGTTTATATGTATGCATCTACTTTTTTTTCTTTCATTTTCATTTTTCTGTTTTATTTTTTTTTTTTTTTCAATATATTTTTACACAATTCAAAAGTAAATTAATTGAACAACATTTATCGTTCAACCTCTACTATAATCTATAAATACACGCCTGTACATACTCGCATACAGGATACTTACATACATTATATACATATGTATTATGTACATTAAAAAAATTTTATGTTTGTATTTGTTTATAGATTTTATAGATTTTTTGTTTGGATTTTATTTTATTTTATATTCAATATACGTTATAAATCTTTATTTATTTATTCATTTATATTTTTCTTTTTTATTAAAAATGTATTCGAATCATTTAATAAATTGAATGAAAGGATTTATTTAAAAAAAAAAAAAAAAAAAAAAAAAAACATTAATATTTTATTTTTTTGTTTTTGATTTTGTAGAATAAAAAATATGTACTACTACTATGTAATATTTCTAAATTATTTTCAGTTTCAATTTTATTTATAGAAATATTTTATGTACTATACACACCCACGCAGAAATATGTACGACTATAATATGCATGCAGAATAATCGAGGATTATTTACACGAATATACGTATAAATATGAATGTGTTTTATATGAGAATGTAAGTAAACATAATAGCTACATAATGTATAAAATAAATTTACATAAATTTTTTGAAATGTTCCTTTCATTATTACTTTTGTTATGTCTTCATTCATAGAAAATTTGTACTAAATTATTTATTTATTTGCTTATATGAACAAATATAGCAGACACATATATATAAATATACAGTGACTTCTATAAGTTGGTACTACACCAACTAACTAATTTATATTCGAAGATATCAGAGAAATAATTGAATGGAAGAATGAGGAACGATGCTCAGCTGAAACAAACAACAACGAACAATTTAGAACCTTAAAATAGCGCTATGAATTAAATTAATATAAAATAAATTAAGAGGTCTGTAGAGCATGTCTGGAGAACAGATATGTATAGAGCCTCCCGGAAAGTGGTAGTAAAACGTTTACAAAAAAGTAGGGTTATGGGTTGCTGAGAAAAGGAAAGAAGTGGCATTAGATAGTTAATAAAATTTGTTCAAAGATCTGAATTTGAAACGTTTATATAAAAATTTTTTACTCGAATTAGCTTGTGTTTCAATACTTATGGAAGTCACTGTAAATGTACACAATGATATAAAAATGTACAATAATTTGTGCATATAATAAAATATTCGTAATACATATTTCTTCGATAGTATATTAATTTATCATTGAATTCATTAAAAATATAAAATTATATGCATATGTGTACGAAGTACGAATATGTGCAATAATTAAACGTTATTCACATATTTTTACACATCTACATATATGTATGTAAGTAGATAATAGTACAGTATACTTCTTACAAACTTACATATATTTTTCTTTACAAACATACATACATTATACCTTACCATATATGCATTCTACATAAAATAACATCATATACATACTCATACTCATATATTACATATTATGTAAGTAAGTATATCCTTTTTTGCTCAATGTTGTACAATGTTCATTCTAAATTTTGATTAATCGTAAAATATTAAATATTTTAAATCTTAAATATATCAATGTAAACTTGCATATATATACATATATTAAATGTATCCTTTTTTATCATAATATTTATGTATGTGTGCGTTATGTACTTGAACTATATATCTATGCATCAGTTGCAGTACATATTATAGAATGTATTTTAGTGCAGGTACCTACTCGTCTATCTCCTCGAAAGCATCAAAATATTCATATATAGTATAAAAATTTACATCCGTACACCATATATACTTTTATCAACATGTGTACGTATTTATATTCATATTTTACATTTTTGTACTTCTTTCTATATCCTATATGTAAACCATAATATTACCATATTAAGAGGTTTATTGAGAAATTAAATTCAAAATTTTCTCATTTTAAGGATGAAAATTTCATTTAAAAGATGAATAAATATTACAAAATATTGTATAATTTTGAAAAATAAAATAATAATAAAAAAAAATATATACACTCATACATCTAAAATATATTTTATAAATACAATACAGACATGCAGTATAGTAAAATACAAAATTTTATGTGTACAGTATATGCATGTAAGTGCCTATAATATGTTTCTATTTAACTGAACAGTTTATTATAATAATACTAAAAGCACTAGACGTACATACATATATAACTAAATTTATATTTTATATGCTAAAACTAAAATTCTTCCTTTCATAAAATTTTGAAAATTTTTTGAATTAATATCAACTTCATATACACACACATACTCGAGTATACGTAGTATATGTAGTGCATATTACAATACAAAGGAAAATATACGTTTGCATCGTTATATTATGAATAGTATAATACATCACTATAAATGTATGTACACGTACACATATTTGCAAATATGCACTAACTATACTTCCATGTATGAAATAATACCATAAAGAAAATAAATTAACTCATCTATACACAATGTACATCCAACGATCGTAATACTAAGTTTTTGGGAATACTTTAACATACATATAAATGTAAATGCATTCACACAAAACATAAATACATATATGTACACATACGAAAAACCTATTCAAAATACATCCCACCTAAAATAATAAATGAGAATTAGAAATATTATTATAAGTTGTAAATTAATTGGTATACACATAAACCAGTTAAAATGTTTTCGAAATTCAATACACAAATAAAATTTGTAAAATATTGTATATAGTATACACTGCACTCTGATCCTTATGTGCATATTGTATACTGTACAAATGTACATGAATATGTGTTCATTATAATATGTACTATGTATCGTTTTATGTGATTGCAAATATTTTACATATGCTCTTGTATTTATATGTATTTAGATCGTTTTCTAAAACAATATAAGAGATGTGATTATAAATTTTATTAGAAACTCGACCATCTCTTCATATTTAAGAGTATATGCGCATACGAGGTTTGAACAAAAAATAATGAAAATTTTAAAATTTTTCTTTTAAAAGTTGCAATCGAAACAGTTGACAGTTAACAGTGACATTAAATGAATCTACCATGAGTAAAATAGCAGTTTATGAATGGTACAAATGTTTTCAAAGACCATCCCAAACACTCTGACACTGACACATAAAACAAACGATTATTGATAATCGCTCAAAACATTATCACAGAGAGTTGTTATAATGTCAACATTAATATCTGGAAGTTATACATTATTTGAATGAAGTATAATCTGACAAAAATGACAATAATTGTGAAAAATCGGTTTGTGGGAATTGCAACACAATAATTTATTCACTCACACATCACTGCTTCTTCGTGAATATTTTGGACAAAACAAACAGGATTATGATATCTCAGTTACAGTATTCACCTTAAGTGGTCCCCTTTGCGATTTATTTTTATTTCTAAAGCTAAAGAGAACAATGAAAGGATGAACATTTTCCACCATTGATGACATTAAAACAGGATCGTTAAAGGAACTGATAACTATACCAGGAATTGAGTTTCAAAAGTGCTTTCCAAATTTGGAAATAGTGTTGGTACATGTGCACTATATCTGAGAGGGATTATAGGATCGCTAAATGAACCAAAAATTACACAAAGTAGTGAGTTCCAAAAACTCATCCCAAGTTGGTAATAACTTTCTTATTAGTGTATTTATATTTGAGAATTACTTTGAAAGGGACAACATTTATATTGATTTATCGTTATTTTTTTATCAAACCTCGTATGCTCGTGTGATATGGTATATAAAGTTGACTAAAAGCTTTAAAAAGTGAAATAAACTTAATAACATCTATACAAACATACAAGGACATATAATATATGTATATGATTTCATTATATTTTACTAAAGTATTTTAAGTTGTATATTTTATTATTATTTCATAGGATTCTTTGCAAAAAGGATATCATAATAAATTTATACTACATGTATGTATACATGTATACATATAAATATGTGTATATGTATTAATTTCATTTAGTAAATTTTACAATTAATTTATAAAAAGGATTATGAATAAAAATAAAAAAATATATATATATTTGATAAAGTTTCAGTTTGAATTGAGTTGCTTTTAACTTTCAATTAAACATACACAAAAAAAATAAGATAAAAAACTTACGCAACATGCACAGACACACACACACACAAATTATACGCGATACTGTAATTTAGAAAAAAATTGATTAATTTAGTCAGAATTGACATAATTTTATATATATCACCAATTGGTGTTAATATAATATCGTCCTTGGGCTAAATAATTACTAATTTCACATTTTTCAATCAGTTGACTACAATTTGTCTAAAATATTTCGTTTTTCTTTTTTTTTTCTAATTAAAATTTTTGAAAATTAAAATATAAAAAGAAATCTAAACCAAATTTTAGAGATAACCTTTTACATGGTGTATGTACATCATCTATTCGTATAATTAAATTCATTCACATGAAATGTAAAAAAAAAAAAATTATTATTATCCGTTATCAACATAAATTTTATTTATTTTATTTTGAAGTTCGTATGTAACATACATACAGTCCCAAGCAAAAAAAAAAAAAATTGTCTCAAACAAACACATTAAGTTTTCAGATCTAAGCTAGAACTGAACTTTCGAAAACCATCTTTGTTCGATTGATGCTTTTATATTTTCTGGAGGTTACTTATAAAATAAGGTAGTTTTTTTGTAAAATGATCATGGAACCATTCATTGAAGTCTATAACTTCAGTCTGAAAAAAAAAAAAAATTTAAGATTACAGAGGTGGTAGTACATTATTTTTTTTGGATTGGGACTGTACACATAGCACAGAATAAAATTGATTTGAATCGATAAGTCTAAATGTGAAATTTATAATCAGAAAGTATATACTATATGTATATATAGTGTGTACATACTGTAGAAATTAAATACATAGTTCATTTTAACTGTAAATAAATAAATATACTTTAAATTGTGTTCATCTCGCTAAAAATTTATAGTATTCAGTAAATCATTAAATTTAAATCAGTAATCAGTTAAATCTTTAAAGAATTCTCTTTTCGTAATTTACAACAAAAAA
Source organism: Villa cingulata (assembly GCA_951394055.1). NCBI lineage: Eukaryota > Metazoa > Arthropoda > Insecta > Diptera > Bombyliidae > Villa > Villa cingulata. The sequence continues at coordinate 5,411,649 of OX596023.1, forward strand.
TTAAAAAAATAAAATTGAAACAAAAAAAAAATGCTTTCATTATTCAATTTAATTGCAATTATTTCATTAATAATAATTTGTTTATATTCATTATTGTATTATTATTATAAATTTTGGTATCGGATATTATTGTTATCAAAAAATTTTTTGGGACCACCAGCATTACCAATAATTGGTAATGGTTTAACATTTATCGGTATTAAATCTGATGATATATTACCAATATTATATGGTTATGTTGAACAATATGGTGAAAGATTTAAAATATGGTTAGGACCAGAATTAAATATACATACAATGAATGTTGGTGATGCTGAAGATATATTATCTAAAATAAAATATAGTGAAAAAGCTAGTGAATATAAAGTATTAAAACCATGGCTAAAAGAAGGTTTATTAATTAGTAACAGTGAGTATATCGTTATGACACGCAATATTATGTAAAAGTTAAAGGATTTTTTGTAATTTTCAATAAATTTATTTATTTATTTATTTTTTTTTTTTACAGAACAAAAATGGTTTAAAAGAATAAAAATTATAACACCATTTCATTTTCAAATATTAGAAAAATTCTGTGAAATATTCGATAATCAAAGTTTTAATTTAATTAATAATATGTCAAAAATAAAAAATAAGGATTATTGTGATTTATTACCGTTAATTAATTTATATACTTTAGATGTTATTTGTGGTAAGTTTATGTGTATATTATACTTGTATGTATAATGAGAGAATATTTTTTTGGCAAACATTTCTACACTTTCTACAAAAATTACATTATAATTAGAATTTCTTGTTGACAACTAATCATGTTAATAGAAACATTTTTATTTTTCGAAAATAAATTCTTAATTATAAATGATAAGCATTTTGTTGTAATAAAAAAAAAATATAATAGAAAATTTTTCACACTCATAGATAACTCAAAACTATGTATGTATTTTTAGACCAAATATAGTTTAAATTGAGCTTGAATTCATAGATCAGTAAAACCGAACGAAATAAAAACTTGACTTGTTAACACAAATTAGAAGCAGACATTTTTTTTTTCTTGTCGCATTTTTAATAATATGATAAAAAAAAATACAGATTACAATTATCTGATTTCGAATTTCACTACAATTAAATTTTTGTTTTTTGTCCAATTAATTTATTTATAAATTTATTATCAAAATGAATTCTTTATCGCGTTGTATGTATTGTGTATTATTTTTTCATACGATGATTAGGTATTTTATATTTTTAGATTTTATAGAAATTTTATAATTTTTTTATTTAAATTTGCATGTTTCATTTGTAGTTTTCTTTTAAAATTCAAAAGGATTTTGTGCAATTTATGTACAAAATTTTACTATTATAAAGATGAGATCGCAAGCATTGCAACATTTTACAGTGTAACTTTCAAGAGAAGTTCCTACTTAATGTCGTGTAAGAAAAAAAAAGGAAACGAAAGAGAAATATAATAATTGCTTTCATTTTATCAATTTGAACTAGTTGCGAGTAGGTAAGGTAGATAAAATGTCTGTGCTAAATCATCTACTCGCAGCTCCTCATGAAAATATTTTCAAGAGTATACGAGTTACGAATAATTCTGGTCTAGATCGATTATCGATATAAAACAATTTATACTACATACATTTTTGTACTCACAGTAGTCACAGTCGCAACTACCTACTCAAAATTGTTAAAACGAAAGCAGCTAACAATCAATTTCACTCAACATTTCATTGAGAATTTACCTTTTGGATTGCAACATACAAAAGCTATGAGCTTCATTCAATTCACTCATGTAGTAGTTGCTACCCATGGTTGCTACCTACTACCTGATACTTTTATTGTATACAATTTCACAGTTTTGCAACATTTTAGAGAGAGGTTGCTTAAGCTGTTCACGTATAATTTACTCTCTTACTGCCCTACGTTAATTTAGGTACGCAACTTTTTCAAAATGACAAACATTTTGATGTTTTTAAGTTTGTCTCAAATTTTGTTGTTTAAATATTTTATTATAGAAAAACATTCATAAAAGGAGAAATGAAATTTAACTTACTCTTCTTATCTTACAAATTCCAATACATAATTCCATGATATTAAAAATATGAACCAGAAAATCACTTACCTGAAAATAAAGTAAAAAAAAATAAAAAATTAATTATGTATAAATGTTATTTATGAAGTAATTTAATGTAAAATATTTAAATAATTCAAAAGATATTTAATCAATTTAATTTAAATTTTCCATATGGATTTTAATTTACTTTTTAATTAATTTATTTTCATTTATAGAAACTGCAATGGGCGTTAAAATAAATGCACAAAAAAATTCTGATTCTGAATATGTAAAAGCAGTTAAAACGTACGTTTTTTTTTTATAAATTCACATTAAAATTTTAATTTCAAATAAATACTCGTAAAAAATTAATAAAATTTATTTCTTCCTATTACAAACAGTATATCATCAGTTCTGTATCAAAGATTAACAAATCCTTTATACAGATATGATTTCATATTCAATTTAACACCATTATGTAAATTACAAAATAAAGCATTGAAAATAATGCATGAATTTAGTGAAAATATTATAATATCTAGACGAGAAGAAATTCTAAAAAATCAATTTACATCTAATGAAAATTTAGTAAATTTAAAAAATTCTTCAAAAACGAATACATATACTAATACAGAAAATATTAATAATTGTGATACAGATATAAAACAGAAAAAATGTAAAATGGCATTTTTAGATGTTTTATTACAATCAAAAATTGATAATGAACCATTAACAAATCTTGATATACGAGAAGAAGTTGATACATTCATGTTTGAAGGGCATGATACAACAACATCAGCCATACATTTTCTATTATATTTCTTAGGATCAAATCCAGATAAACAACAGAAATGTTATGAAGAAATTTTAAAAGTTTTAAGTAGTAACAGTCAGAAAAATGATGATCAACAACAGAAGCAGCAACATCCAAGGTATAGCAGTAAATCGATAACATATGAAAATCTTCATGATTTACGTTACATTGAATTATGCATTAAAGAGACACTTCGTTTATGTCCATCAGTACCAATATTTGGAAGAAAAATTACACAAGAATCTACAATAAGTAAGTAAAATAAAAAATACATTTTCTACAAAAACAAAAAAAAAATTTATTACAAATTTAAATTCAAAATTCAATTTAACATAAATACGGAATTTCCATTAAAAAAAAATGTTTTTTCAGATGGTAATACATATCCGGCTGAAACAAATATCGGTATTAGTACATTTGGTATGAATCGTTTAGAATATTTATATTCGGAACCATTAAAATTTATACCAGAACGTTTTATTAGTGATAAATCAACAGATAAATTAAATCCATATTCGTATATACCATTTTCAGCTGGTCCAAGAAATTGTATTGGACAAAAATTTGCCATGTTAGAAATAAAAAATATAATTACAAGAATATTAATAAATTATGAAATTGAATATGTTGGTGATATAAATGGACCAAAATTTACATTTGAATTAATATTAAGATGTTCGAATATATTATGGTTTAAATTAAAACCACGTGTTTGTATATAAAAATTTATTAAATATATTATGTAAATGTACAATTTGATATTATTTTAATTAAAATATTAATCATATTCATAATCATGGTAATCATAATAATAATTATTATAAACCATATTTTATTGGTTTAAAAAATATTTAATAATAATAATAATAATAAAAGAAAAATTATTATAAAAACACGTACATTTATTGCGAATAAAAATAAAAATAAAATAAAATAAAATAATAATTAAAATAGTTTGAATTCACTGTATCCTTCCTTTTTTTGTTTTGTTCATTTTATTTTTAAATTTATTTTGTTTTGTTTTGTATTTTCATTTTTTGGTTTGTCAAAAAAAAAAAAACGGTTGGTTATGAAATCTGTTAAATCATTTAAAATTTAATAACATTTATTACAGTCTAGTTATACTCGAACAGGCGTACGAAAATCGTACAAAAATGTACATACTTATGTATATGAATATATGTATATGTACAAATACGATACTCAGTACATATCACATGAATCTATAAGTCTCGACACTAACTACCAAAACAACGATTGTTTTGGAAAAATGTTTACTTTAATTGTTTATCAACATTTAGTCTTCTATGAGTCACATCCCAAACTTTGATAACGTTTCGATCATTTGCTGTGAAGCTACAGTGGTAATAAGTGACACCACTTTGACGCTACAATGAAAACATCTGAATTACGCGTGTTGATAAAACTTTTTCTATCAACTTACAAAAATATACTGTTCAAGCTTGGCAATGGCCTGCTCCATTAAAAGCAACAGTTTGTTTTGTAGATGGTATACATACACTGAGTTCAAACGCGGTTATACAGTCAACAATAGATGCTGAATGCTCTGATAGATGCTCCAAATGAGACTATTTCTGCAGAAAACATAAAAAAAATCACTGAAAACCGTGAGGGGCTGACATACTAAAGAACGATAGTTCTCTCCTCCTCGAACCTTATTTAACAGATTTTGCCACTAAATATTGTTGATGGTTCGCAGACTTCAAGATGCTTCAAGGAAAGAGATTTGTGTACAATGAAGAAGTGAAAGTGATGCCTATTTTAAGACCAAAGATAAATCGTTCTTCTCGCCACGGCCATCATAGTAAAGTTAGAAAAACGTTTGAGTGAATGTAACCCAGTAATGTACTTGCAGGAGACTATGTTAATGAATACAGTAACATTTTTCCAAAAACCTGTTGTTTTGGTAGTTAGTCTCGGCATTTATTGATTCATGTGTTCTTATAATATTTATTATTCTGGCCAAATATACATATATAAAAATTATGTATGGATACATTTAGGATGTAGATAACATATGCACGTATATGCACGGGTATAAAAAATTGAAATGAAATTTTTTCGTTATTTTCATTTTCTTTTTTGATTGTATTTTTTCCACATTGCTCGAATATTCTATTTTACAATATGGAAAATAATTTTTTTTATTTGTAAACGCATATTCGCAATAAAATGAATAATATGCATAAACATTTTTTGATAGTGAATTTATATTTTCCATTTTTTTGCATTTATTATTTTGAATTGATAATTTTTGTTCTTTGGTTTTTTTTTATAAATTCATATATGATATGCTTTTGTTTATGATTGGAAACATTTCTTTTTTTGAATTTTGTTTTAATTTTAATACAATGATATTTTCATATAATACTGATGTATAAGTGCGACGTGTAGGAAGTATAAGTATTTGATTTAAACAATTAAAATATATTAAAACTACCTATATAATATACAAGGTACAATGTATCCTTTTTTTGTCTGTGGCTTTTTATTTTTATTTATTTTGAATATGATTCATTGATGATTTTTCTCATAAAAATTAAATAAAATATGAAAATAAATGTCGTCTTCCATAAAATAATATGTAAATGAAAATATAAACTGATACGTATGTGTATACACATTTACTCACATTTTATTATAAATGTTTCTAAGCAGTATGACACATGGTATGGTATGATTGGCTCACTTTCAACAAAGTAAACCATTAAATTTATACTACAATACAATGTACAAATGCAACTCACAATATAAATGATATTCTCTGCGAAAATTTTCTTTTGCAGTGCTCGCTTCGCTACTTCTCTTTCTACTTCTCAAATTCTCAAGAGTTGGAAGTTGAAAGTTGAAACACCATTTTTGTTGTTAAATGAAAATGTAGTAAAATCAAAGCATTTATCAATTTTTCTTGTTTACACAGATCGAGTGTCAATCAGTCAATCTAAAATTCTTCTTAGTACACTCTTACTTTACTATACACAGCAGAAAAACAATAACAACATTTTTCTGAGAACAATTCGTAGAAAATGTCTTTCGAACTTGTTTCGAGCTCATAATTTAAATTCAGTTCAGGCTCTCATATAATAATTACTCATCTCATCTCACAATGTTGTTATAATGTAGGTAAAAGCAAGGTATATAGACAACATAAATATTAGAAACAAAATGAAAACAAGTTACATTTCAATTATCAAATGTCCATACAAAAATTCATTATCATCATCGATACTCGAAGTTATTAGTTATTAGTCTTTAAGTGTTTACTAATAAGAAAAATGAAAAATAATTTTTTTAAGCGTCAAAATAAAATGAATAATTTCTCTTCGATAATAATCGTAATCGTGCTTTTAGCTATTAAATGGTGTTTTGATGTGATTTCATTTCTTTTTTTATATATTAAAAATAATATTTTATATATAAAATGCTAAAAATAATGCAAAATAAATTGATGAAAAACAATAAAACAAAACAAAAATGGCAGCAATAAATAAAGAAAATAGGTAGGTACATAAAACAATTTAATTTAAGAAAGAAAAAACAAAATACACACTTTTCAAGTGATAAAATAATAATAATAAAAAAAAAACAATTAAAGTTATGAACAGACAAAGCAAACATATAAATAAAAAATGAAAAAGGATATACACAAATGTGTACATATTTTGATATTATATTTTATAATCATCATTTAATAAAACTATGAAATTCACAATAATAATGTATACAAACATGTATGCATGTGTACCTAACCATTTTCCATTTTAATTCCCTTTCTTTTTTTTTCTGTCCCCATGTTCCTTTCCTAACCTATCACCATTCTATCATGTACTCACTTATTCTCCAATATTGTACATACATTTCTCTACCTATAAACATACTTGTACATACTATATATTATGGTGGATATCCTATAAAAAAAATTGTTTTTTTTATTTTTAATTTTTGTATTTTTTTTTTCTTTTTTTTTGTTTATCTATTCATATTTTATAATATTCCATATTTTCACAATCTCATCCCTCATTTTATTTGCCCAATATCCATATACATATTTTTTTTTGTTATATTTTTAACTGATGATTTCTTTTTTTTTTTAAATCAATTTTGATACTGAAGAAAAAAAAATACATACATAGGTATCTAGATTCTGTATGTATGTATGTACTCGTATACCAGTAGATTTATGTAGATACACAGAAGGATACATGCAAAATAATAATCGTATCTACAATGAATAAAAAAAAAATCTCTTTTTCCTTTTTTTTTTTTGTTTTGTTTTGAGGTAAACCTCTTTTATTTTTTATTTTTTACGCTATTTTAAAATGAATTGAATCAAGAGAACAAGAAAAATATAAAAAAAGAAAAACAAAAACAAATAATAACTATGGGAAAAGAGAATTGGGAAATTTTTTCTCCGGATATTTTTTGTTTTTTATTTGGGAAAATATCCATAAAACATTTTTTTTATTCATGTTTATTTTGATTTTTTTTTTTATTTTTGCTTTTAAAAAAACAACAAAAACAAAAAAAAACAGTTAAATAAATAAAAATAAGGAATATGAAAAAATGGAAAAAAAAACACAAAAAAAAATTTTTTCATCATATTTATACTTTATATACATACTAATATGTTTTTCTTTATTTTTCTTTTATAGGTCCTTTTTTTGTGTATTATATTTGTTTGATTTGCTTTGCTTTTTAAATTTATTTTCTTTTTATATTTTATTTCTCTCTTTTTTTTCTGATTGTACATTGTATACGATACTCGAAAATAAAATACAATTTCCAATTTATCCACATATGTACATACACACAAGGAATTTTACTGTTGTTCATGTTTTTTCTTTATGTTTTTCGTTTATCTCCAAAACCAATCTACATATTCATATATACAAACACAAATAAAAATATGTTTATGTGAATTTATCTGTTGAGAAAATGGACGAAAAAACACAAAAAAAGAAATGAAAAGCATATAAAAAAAATATTTAAAAATTATATACATTATATCTACGAACGACGAAACGAAGAAGAGAGAAAAAAAATTTTACCACCTGTCAGTTTACTTTTCAATTTCGATTTGATATATGATTGTGTATACACCCACAATCACACACCTATAAAATAGCTACACCTAGATACATATACATATATAAATATTTGTATATATGCGTGAATTTATTATATCCGATGTATCCTTGTAAAATAAAAAATCATTGAATTTTCTCATATGTGTATATACATTGTGAATGATGATTTTTATTTTAGTTTTTTTTTTATTTTTTTCATTCTTTTATTATTTTTTTATTTATATATTCATTTTCATTTATGTTTTTCATATTTTTTGAAAAGGAAAAATGAAAATAAAAATGAAAAATGAAAAACCAAAAAAAAAAAAAAAAATGTAGATAGGTATGTTATGTGTTTTTATATTTGAATAAAAAAATTGCTACAAATATACCTACCCCATAGAACAAACAAAAAGAAAATAAACAACAATAACAAACATTTTATAGGAAAATATGTGTACGAATAGAGTAGCTGTACTCTACACTTTCACATGAGCAAGACTCAATTCGACTAAAAACATGAGCGAACCGAAACGTAACGTATATAACAGCATAACGAAATAAAGCTGTCGTTTTGATGATGACTTGTATAATGTATACGCGGTATAGACTTTGGTTGCTTATCAGATTCTATATTTTTTATTTAATTTTTCTTTTGCATATACGAGGATATACGTGTGTGTATTGTGTGTCTGTAGTTTTTTTTTTTTTTTTTGGTTTCAATTTTATTTTCTTTTTGTTTTTCAACGTATATGCACACATAAGAGTACATGTATATTGGTACACACAATTCTCATTTTTATCATTATACCGACAGCCGTCAACCGCCCCACGTCATTCCACCAATGATCAACTAAGTGATCAGCCCCAATAAACGAAAAATATATCAACAATATAATATGTGAATATAATATGTACTCGTATCGTAACTAGCACTCGTAAATATGCACATTCGTAGGATATCCTCTTCCATCATCTCCTATACGTATGTATGTACATATACCCACCAACTCATCATCACAATGCTCATAACTTTACTATGCATTTGAGATGGTTTTGTTGGTAGTATGTATATATAGGTGTACACTTCAGATATCATCAAGAGCCTTATTGTTGTTCAATATATGATGTGAGTAATACAAATTACGTGTACATATTTTTTGCATTTTATACCCACATATCAGTAGACACTGCATTACATATAAGTATTCATGTGTATGTATGTATTCATAGTATAAAATGCACCTACATTTTTTTGTAATCCACATACATACCATACATATATACGGTATTCGTATAAAAAGAATACATCAAATTGAGAGAGAACAGAGAAAAAAAAAAAACAAAAACTAAAAACCAAAAAAAAAAATAAGAAACTACTATTAAATTGATGATACTTTCTATGGATATAGAAGGTTAACGTACAATAAACGATATTTTTTTTCCCCGATGCAACAAAAATTACAAACACACATAGGTACTCGTCTCCATATACCACCTACTTATAAGTTATCAAGCAAGTTGTACGTGTAGAGAAGTGGGAAAAACAAATAAACAAACAAGAAAATATATACATATATGTAGGTACCCTACTCGTACATACCCTATACTCGGTTGTGTGTCTGTAGTGTATATATGTGAAGTGGAAAAACAAAAACAAAAAAGAAATTGTAAAAATTTATGTCTGAATTCTGAATGTTTTTGAAAAAACAAAAAAAAAACAAATAAAAAACAAAAAAACACATAAAAATGTTTACGATAAAAAAAAATTATATCGAACCAGATAAACAGAATAAAAAATAAGTGAATGAAAAAAAAAAAACAATTTTTTTAAAAAATTGTAGAAAAAAAATAACGAAAAAAAAAATATGAAAAGAAAATGCACAAAAAAGTAAAAAAAAAATAATGTACATACATTGCATGAGTAAATAACAAACAAATTGAAATTTTCTTTTGCAAAAACTGGAAAAAAAAATAAACAAAAATTGAATTAAAATTTGGAATGAGAAGTAAAAAGGATATTTTTCTACTTACACACTTACACAGATATAGTACATGTATGAGGGTATACATATGTAACCTATATACCTATATAACTATATAGGTATGCTGCGTATAAAAATTATATCTCCAAATGCGATTAAAATTGCTTTCATTTATGGATATGAAAGAATACAGAATTAATTTAAAATTTACATTACAAACATATCTATGTATTCGCACATAAGTATGCTAATATAAATGCATATTCATGTATATATTCATTTGTCAGTGAGTGTGTAATACACTGGATACGTACAAATACACGTATATAATAAGCAAAGAAATAAGAAAATAATGAAGTGGTTAAAAAAATACAGGTACAAATGTGGACATATTAATTATATTTTTTTATTTCATTTTAATATCTTTTTTTTTTGCAATTTTGTTGCTATTAACTTTAAAACTGAAGAGAAAAAAATTTATTTGTGACCACCATTTTGTAAAATGGAAAATATTTTATATATACATATGTAAGGGGCTTGAATAGCTCGATGGTTGTGTGTCGGTCTTGCGATCTTTGAGATCACGGTTCGAACCCCAGCCAGCGCACTACTCTTGCCCAAGTCGATCAATAATTTTTCCCATCAGCAATGTACACCAGTAACTGATTACTGATGATAAACTGGATAATAATGTATATCTGACATAAAAAAAAATTACTGATCGGCGGTGCCATGGACTGAGTATCCGCGTGCACTTAATATATACTATATACATTTATGTATATATGTATATTATAAAAAAAAAAAAAAAAAAATATACATATGTATACTTTTTTTTTTTGGAAATGGATAAAGAAAATTAAAATGAATGAATCGGAAATGAATTCGGTAAAAAAAAAATTCAAATTAAAATTTCACATTTTAATTCGAAATAATATTTTGTAGATATAGCATACTTATGGGAGATACAATTTAAAGAAAACGACGACAGATTGATCAGATATCATAAATGAAATCAAAATCAACATTATAAATACAGTACAGTATACAAAATAAAATAAACCAAAATATTTTATTATTTTTTTTAAAATGATTTATATAGATAGTATACATTCACGGTCATAAATAATGTTACTAGCCATGAAATATGAAATTAAAATAAGTTTGGAATTAATTTTATATCGAAGTGCACTAAAGTGCTTATATAACCGGACAGTATAAATTGGGATAAATTTGCAAAACAAAAAGAAAAAAAATGGATGATATTTTGCCACATTTATTTGCAAGTAAACCTAATTTGAACGAAGATGATAAATCTAAAATACTAACATATTTTGAAACTAAGCTATAAAAATTAATCGTAATCTATTCTGCAAATACCAAAAAAGGGAAGATAAAAAGTGAAAGAAAAAAAGAAGTCCGGATTGAAACAATTTACAAATTACAACAGATAGCTTGTTCGCGTTATAACCAACAATGTTAGAGTTAGAAAATTTTTTAAAATCATGACAGAATTCAAGAAAAAATTATTATCATTATTCGTATAGTTCCATTTTTGTAACTTCCAATGAGGAGCACACATTGTTTCAATTTGAGCAACATTTTGCATTGAGCAACACTGGGGTATCACAAAACTTCTCCAGTGTATAGTTTGTTCTGAGCCAACTCTTTAATTTCATTCCAACACTTACATATTTTCGGTTTTTGCTTCTTGAAGAATTGTACACCTTCATGTATTTCGAGGAGTTTCTTTCGAACAATTGTCTTATGGATTCCATTCCAGTGCTCAGTTACATATCTAGTTAACATTTTTTTTTTAAAAGTGTGACCGATCCAGTTCCATTTAGGCAACTTTATTTGAGTCAACATTGGTGAACAAAAAAGAATTAGAAGAATAAAGCCATGAATATTTAAGAGAAGTATAGAAGATGATGCACTTTACGTGACTACGAGTGTAACATCCTTTTGAATTTTTTTTAAATTATTATTTTACTTTACTCATAAAAAAATGTCCTATATTAAAATTGCATAGAACAAAACAAAGCAAAGAAAAAATAATAATGAAACCATCGATCAATTTAATTGATAAATCAGGTCAAATATGTATACAAATTTTCTGCCGCACATTCATTTTACATTACACTTTAAAAAAACAAAATCACCTAATTATATACATTATCCTTATACAATCAATTGTACACGTACACATCTACATCTATGTATGCCTATGTATGTATCTGTCTGTATATATTCATTTTACGATTAAAATCATACCCTCCTATACACACGCTCTTATACGCAACATTCTCTATTCTATATACATATGTGCGTATCTACTATCTACATAATTTTCTATTTCTTTTGAAAATATATTTTTCCTTCTTCTTTTTTTTTCATTATCAATTATTAATTAACATTTTAATTACTAAGTACCTATGTGTTATTTAAAATTGTTTAACAATTATTTTAAAATATCTAATATTGTAATCAATTCCATTTTTGTTTTTGTTTTTACATTAAAAATATAATCTGCATATCCATACATAAACAATATTTATATATACTGGTATACATATATTTGTGTATATGTATGTACAATACAGTTAACTTAATCGCATAATTAATGAACAATTCAAGGAAAAGCATTTCCTTTTTTTTTTTATTTTTTGTTGTAAATATATACATTATCCATATTTTACATTTACTGTATAAAAGCTTTATGAAAATATATGTTTTCACATTTTTTATATATATAAAATACACATGTATGTATATTTGTGTTTATATACGAACATACGAACGAACAAAAGAACCTAATTTGTATATAATTTTCTTCTTTTATATAAAGTACATATAAAGAACTAAAAACATTTCCCTAAATTCCAATCATTTTTATCCGTTTTATTACATTATTACACTCGCAAATACATGTGTACATATGGATATACATACTTACCTACATATCCTTTTTATTATACACATTACCACGGCATACTAAATACAGTCAACTGTCGATAATTTGAAACTCGATAATCAGAAGTTTTTTCCCGGTTCCTTAAAAAATATTCGATAAATTGACAAAAAATTTATGTAATTTGGTTCCCTCGGTAATTTGAATTTGTTGGAATAGAATCTAATTTAGCTCGTAGACATTCTATAATTATTTGAAGTTGAGCTTCTCTATATACTCTTTATAATTTAAAATCGGTGATTATTGTTTTTATGCAACAATCTGTTGTAATTTGTAATCTGTCGTTTGTTTATATGAATGACGGAGTGAGTTGGCAGTCTTAAGTCTTCTCTTTCAAATGTATTATGTTATGTGAATGTAATGACTTTTGTGTTATTAATTTTTAAGTCAAAATGAGTTCAAGAGAAAATGAGTGCCTTTCCATAAGTGAAAAAAAAGCGTGTGACTGTGATTGATGGGAATTGGAAGTCGCTCACTCAAAACAAAATTACAGACAAACTTAACATTTTATTATTATTTGTGTAATAAACTCTTGTTTTATTTGAAGGTTTTTTTTTTCTGTTCCTCTTTGCTATTTGAACTCTTATTATTTTGAATTTTCGTTAATTTGAACTTTTTTTCTCTGGTCCCCTGGATTTCAAATTATCGAGAGTCGACTGTAACTTTAATACATATTTATTTATAGACGCACATACATACACATATGAGCATATACCCAACCAAATAACAACACTGAAAAAAAATAAAGAAAACATTGTAATTCATTTATTCGTGTTTTGTTTTTTGTTGTTTTTATATCGTGTCCTTTTTCACCCCGATTTTATCCATTAATTCTGTATATACATTTATATATTATGTACCTATGTAGTATATTCATTTTTGTGTTTTGTTAAATAAAAAAAAAAAACAAAACTTCTCTTATAAAATGTGTTTTATATATTATTTTTATTTTTATCATCATCATCATCATCCTCTCTACGATCACCCTTAAATCAATTCCAATTTTATTGTTAAATATATGAGTACACAAATTACAAGTGTGTGTTTGTGTTTATAAAAAAAAAATACAGACACACACATACGTACATACATACAGATATATTAAATCACAAAATATATAACAAGCAGAATCAAAAAAAATGAAAATGAAAATAAATAAATTTTCTATTGAATTAAAAAGCCTAAAGCTACTGATGATTTTATATGCTGATGTGTACATATTCATATTATAATCTAGGGTAAATTTGCACATGACTTTATTGTATATTTTCACAGTATTAAAAAGGAAAAAAAAGACAAAACGAAAATCCAAACATATGTACATGTAACTGTAAGTATATTTATATAAATGCGTATATTACATACAAATATAATTTTATCGTTAACGCTTTTTACATACATATATAATTTATTTTCTTTGTGGTATACACACATGTATAGTATATATTTGTTCCTATATATGTATAGGGTACATATATGCTCACTCATATACGAATAATATAAATGGTAATATGTGTAATACATACATTTGATGATATTATGTTAAAGTCAAAGGGCAAATGCCTTTTTCATTTCGCCCCAAAACTGTTAATTATGCACTCATTTAGCGGTACAATGTGATTGCGTGACTATTCATACATTATATACCTATCTATACATATGTATGTACATATACGTTATGTGATATTATAAATACTCGTATATATATACCCATGAGTATTATAATAATATGTAATGTAATTTACAAAAAAAAGAAAAATAAAATAAAATAAAATAATAATAATAAAAGGATAACATAATAAATTGATGTATTTAAATAATTCGAAATATGTATGTGTATATACATACTATCATATATGTATATACATAGGTACATATGGTGTAAAGTATAATAAAATTAGTATATATAAGAAAAAGAAAGGATGGCATGTGTATAAGTAACATGTGTAATTTGTATAATCTAAAGGTAATAATATTAAATTGTATTTGATATAGAAACAGGAAAAAATTAACAAACAAAAAATACCAATAATAAATGAAAGTAATAAAAAGGAAAAATAATGAAAAAAAAAAATAAATAAATAAATAAATAAAAACAGGAAGGTAGAAATTTTGAACAAATAAAAGGTAACTAACATAACAATTTAACAAAATAAAGAGGATGAACATTATAAGGTGACACATCAAAAAATAAAGTTTTGTTTTACAAAAATGTTAAATCAATATAAAATCGTTTACATTACATATACGAATACGATAATAAATTTGTTTATTATGTATGTACGAACAAATACATAGGTATGTGTATATTGTATGTATGCATGTGCACATAATATAATGTGACAGTATACAAACATTATTCTCAATTTGAACACGCACTATCATTAAATGAATAAAAGATATCAAAAGGGAAAATGTGTCACATTATACGAAATAGTACCCATCGATATAAGTACATAATGTACGTACATGTAATGTATTCGTGAACCTACATAAATAAAAATGAAAGTGAAAGATTACTGTTTAATATCCTGTGTATAATCATCATATTATGGTTTTGTTATAGGTACTGAAATCAATTAAAAATTTATCGATAATGCGAGCATTCAAAAGTATAACTGAAATCACAATTAAGCTGAAGGGAGTTCATAAAATCAATGAAAGAGAGGTATGACATTGTGCCATTGAAATGTTACATAATTATAGTTTTTATTCTTCTTCATCTTTCTGTTTCAACGGCTTCACAGACATATGAAGGTAGATTCTAGGCCTCAGAGACAATTTGCTTCCAATTATTTCGGTCTATAGGGTTTTCTCTTTCCAGTTTGAAATGTTCAAGTTGGCTACATCATATTTTGTACAGCTTGTCATTGCCCGCAACAGTTTCTTATGGACTTTCTCTAGATTGCTAAATAGAATTCTTACTAATAATAGGATAGGATTCTAGTCTTAATTAATTTATTTGCGCATAAGTATTTGTGAATGACATTTTAAATAAGTATATCCTTCAACAATCACTATTAAATTTGTATTTAAAAAAAAAAAAAATAAATAACGGCCACACATCACAAAAAATGACAGAAGTAAAAATAATGCAGTGACGGCATTACCATACTGAAATTCGTTAAATGTTGAAACACTTTTTCCCTAAAACACTTCCAAAGTAAAGTATAACATAAGTTTAACTTATCCTACGAGTGTTGACCGTAAAATTGACTCTAAAGGTCTATGTGGTCACTATTAAATTTCGCTAAACTTTCGATATAACTGAAATGAGATTCTATAGATTGTAAAAGATAAGTGTAACTCCTCTCTACTGTGCTGATCTACAACAGATACTTAAAAAATATCTTCTAGATTGACATCTACAGAAATATTTCTTCCTTCCTCAATGAAGCTATATTCCATTGTGGAGCTTGGTCTTCCTTAGAATGTCTCTCCATTAGGATCAATCAGTAGCCCATTTTTTTACATTCACTATAATATTGTACCCATTTCGCTTTGGGCCTGTCCATCTGCCTTTAGCTTTCTGACGCACTTCTGAATATCTTATAGATGCTAGCTGTAATCTCACCTCTTACTAATTGGTCAACCCATCTTAGTCGATGTTCAAGTGTAATCCATTTCTCCTCTAATATTCAATACTTCAAGACCAAATCCACATTTTAAATGTGTTATGCACTGAGCCCCAATTTGTCATAAACACATGTAATACAAAAAAAAAATCGTTTTACTACATTCAGTTCTCTTAATTTCGTCTACTACTGTGTGTTCCTATATTATATTTAGAAAGATAATAGCGTATCGTATATCATTATCATAACAATTATCATCATCATCGTTTTAAAATTCATTCATTCAAATTCTATTTTCATTTCTTCAAACCATATCCTTTTTAAAAAAAAAATAATAATAAAAACAAATACACACCACCATTTATTCATGTACATATTCTCACATAATACCACACATAAAATAAATGTACAAAACGAAAATGACAACAAAATTAAATTCTTTAATGTTCTTATAACAAATTTACAAGAAATTGATAATAAAACAAAAAAATAAATGAAATAAAAAATAAAAATCAATAATTTCCTCGCACATTAAATTTATTTTCTTCCATTCCTCCCTCCTTCCCCTACAATCGATTAAATATCGCACAAAATGAATTTATTTTCTAAAAAACCATATACATGTTAAAAATTCACATACAATTATAGATTTCATTATGTCCATACACAGTCGTGTAAATACGTATACTAATCATAATATCAAATTAAAATTTCAAATAAACACAAAAAATGACTAACTAGCTAGCCAATCTAACTTCAATTTACTTTTTAATTGCCGTTCTTCTAATATCGAAATAAAGGAAAAAAGAAAATATAGTTGAAAAAAGAAGGAAACAAAAACAGTACTAATACACACACACACAAAAAAGAAGATAAAAAAAAAAATTAAATATAACCAACCAACCACACCATCGCATCAACAGAATAACTGAAAAATTGTGATTAATTATTTTGGTTGAATTCAAATTAAATATAATTCGCAATTCTATACAAAAACATTATACATATAGATATTTGTATGCATAACAAATACATACATACGCTTTTATATATATAAAAGAAAATTTTCTTTTGTTTTTTCACATTTTATATTACAAATTTTATGTAGTACATAATAAAATCAACAACATTTAAGTTTAAGTGTACTACACTATACATTCTCTTCACCTCTCCACCAAACACAAACACAAATATGTATATCACAGCACAACATTTTTACGTTACATACACACACATACATTCATGCCATTTCCATAAATATTCGGAAATTCAATATATGTACTATACATTTTATATACGTATACAAATAATGTCTCTCTGTACATATAGCATAGCATTTATAGAAGTAGCAGTAGAGTACTCCCATAAAGTAAATTGCCGTAATCGTAACTAACGTGTTACACATTTATCAGTCCTCCATATATGTATATGTATGTATGTACATATATTATAAGTAAACGATTTTCATTTTGTTCGCGTATATTATTATGCATGTATGTATCTACTTAGTCAATTATTTTTAACCATTTCTTCTAATCTTTCCAATTTTCAATTTTATTCACAAATTTACTAAACTACAAAATATCATTTTTGCTTTATCCATATATAAATATGTAGTCCTTTTTCTGCTGTTTATATACCTACATATATAAACCTAACTACGTTAATAACTTATCTTTACATGTACTTATGTACGTACGTAAGTACATAGCATATGCATTGTATATCCTTTTTACTACAGATATGTAGATACGAAAATACAAATTTTATTACTCATAAATATACATACTAGTAATTTTTGTATGTATGTATATTCATACATATCTATCGCACCATCTTTTTATACTTTTCAAATCCTTATTATACTCTCTTACTTTTATAATTTATTTTTTTTTTTTATTCTTCAATTTTCACAATCTAACAAACATAAATGTACATAAATATAATTACAGTATATAAATATATTATGTATATTCGTACGTATTGTGTATATGTATATTCTGACACAATACAAAAAACACACGTACTTACATACCATCACCACCCCCAATAATCTTTTGATGATACCTATAAAACCGACTTCAAATTAGTGTTGATGGCTGATATTTGTATAGTAACAGCAGCAGCAGCAGCAACAACAGCCACAACAGCAACAACAGCAA
Organism: Villa cingulata; assembly: GCA_951394055.1. NCBI lineage: Eukaryota > Metazoa > Arthropoda > Insecta > Diptera > Bombyliidae > Villa > Villa cingulata. The sequence continues at coordinate 5,430,293 of OX596023.1, forward strand.
TATCAGTACAATATATCAGAACAGTTTATATAACAAACAACAGTAGAATACGTAAGGGCGCTCGGTATGTATGTACGAGAGTAAGAGAGTATAGATACCGAAACGAAGTGTATTATTATTATTATTACCATTCAATTTCTTATTTCTGACCCAATCTTAATTGTATTCATTTATAAAATATATTTGTGTGTGTGTGTGTGTGTGTGTGTGTGTATAACCTCTAAATCATTTGTATTTACACACGATGAACATACCCATTCATTGTAGTATGTACATAATCTTGTATAACATAAAATAAATACCAGCGAATATAATAATTTCCGTAATTTATCCTGCAGTGTATCGAATTGTATGTGTATGTGTTATATTTTTGTATGAACTCACATACAATATAATATAACCATAATAACATTAAGCCATATATAGATAGTATTTTTCATCAAAAATTTACTTTACTTATTTCTTTTATACACACACACACACACACTATGTACGAGAGTATAAATACAATTCACAATATATTTATAATCTAACCATCTAACCATTTACTTAATTTCATATCCACCCTCTGTCACCCACGCTAACTATTACTTCTTCTTTCTTTTTTTTCTCCGTTTTGTTTTCTTGTATTTTTTTTTTTTTTCATTGTGTAAATGGTTGTCGTTGTTGTTGTTGGTGTTAATGTTGACTATTTTATTTCATTTTTATCATTTTTTTTTCTCATTTGTTTTTACATGACTCTGGATCATCCTCTCATCCTCTCTCCATATACTCTTCCCATATTTATAATGTATACATTTTCTCCCAACAAAATATGTACATTTTTTATTTTCTCTACATATAATATTTTTTCTCTCATCATTTTTATACTTTGCTACTTGTGTGTGTGTTTGTGCTGTGTGTGTGTATGCATTTTCTTTAACTTTTCTATTAGCTTCAAAAAACCATCTTTTTATTATTTATTTTTGTGTTTTCTTTATTTTTCTATATTACATACTTTTTTATACTTTGTGAATATACATACAATATACGAGTACATATATGTATGCATGTATATAAGTTCGAGTAGGTATATGTATGTTTATGTTGTAAAGTCTCCTCTCTGTGTTCATGTTCAAGTTTTTCACAGTTTTGTACATTTTCTTGTTTTCTTCTTTTTTTCTTTTATTTTTTATATTTTTTTCGGTTTACTGGTGTGTAGATATATGTGAATCTTTTTTGTACATACCGACATTACATATTTTCAAATTTTTTATGTACATAGGTACATACATATTTTTTTTTTCTTGCTTTCTTTTTCAGTTCTGTGTTTTCTTTTATTTGTTCTGCTTGAAATTTCTTATTTCACTTTAATTCCCTACTTATATACCATTTACTTTGGTGCCACACCAAAACCAATTTTGTTAACGACACCACCACCATCATCATCACCATCACCAACCATCATCATCCCTTTACGTTTTAATATCATTTTTTATATTTTCCTTTATCCTTTTCGATCTCCACAATCCATTTCATCATTCTGTGTACAAAAAAAAGAAAGAAAAAAAATGTTCCTTTCGTGTAATATCTTTCTTTTACTTTTTTGTAGCAGTCAATTACTCCTACCAATATATGTTTTCCACTCCTGACCCTATAATAGCAGCTACAAGCATGTATATGCAAGTAATGTATACTACAAGTATACAAGTGTATATACATACTTGGGAACTAATGTGTATGTGCACGGATAAATTTCTCAGTCCTCTTACTTTATTATATTTTTCATCATTCCGTTGAAAAAAAAAAAAAAAATAATAAAAATGAAATACATAAAACTTTCGCATGTATAGAAGCATGTATATACACGGTCGTATATATTTATTTATTTCATCATTTTCATCCCTCTACTCATTTACGCTTATATTATTCAGTAAACACACCAAGAAACACAGAACAGAACAAAAAAAAAGGAGAAAACGAAAAAAGAAAAATAATATATAATACAAATAAAAATTAAGCGAAGTGTAATACTGAAGGGAAAAAAAAAATTTTTATATAAAACTTATTTACGTACACTATGAAAAAGCGATAAAGCAACAGCAACAGCAACAACAGCAGCAACAACAACGAACTGCACATACATGCATGTACAAGGAAAAACACAAAAAAAAAATGAAAAAAATATTTTTTTTTAGAAAACATTGAACAGTGAAAAAGAAAAATTTATGGAACGCGGTAGCAGTGGTTTTACTTTAGGGTACATATCCTTTTATTTTGATGATGTCTTGTTTGTTCGTCTCTTTATAATATGATACTGCACTCCACCCGTATTTATATACTCTTGTCCACTAGTACACATATTCATTCTTTAATATTATATATATGCATACATATGTACACGTACATACTATACTTCATTTTAACTGTAAACTTTGTACATGTCCTTTTCCACTTGAATAAAATTTACACCTAAAAAAAACACAGTTAGGGGTTGTTAGCTGAGAATAATTTTTCTATAAAAACGAAAAGTTTTTCATTTTCTTTTTCAATATTTTTTTTTCTTTCTGTTTCTCGATTATTTTATTCCTTTTTTCATTTTCTCTTTTTTATTTGGTTTTTGTTATATACGAGGAGCATATTTTGGTTTTTCTTTTTTAGGTATATATAGTATATTATGTTATAATGCTTTTTATAACAGCTTCGTTTGTTGCTTTTTTCCTTTTTCTTTTCTCAATTTTTTTTTGTTTGTGTTTCGTACACGTATATATGCGTGTATATGACCGTATAAAAGTATATGTTTCAACGACAATTGATAAATAACAAAAAAAAAAAAAAAATATGGATGTTCGTGTGTATAAAGAAGGAAAAAATATGTAAAGAAAAGAAAATCACTGAACGAAGTTAATGTTTTGCGCACAAAACAGAAATATTTTGTTTTTTTGTATATTAGCACTGAGTGTTGCTGCTGAGCTGAAAATGAGTAATCCTGAGACTCTGAGTGTATTTATATACTTTGTACTTTGTCGGTGTCGCTGTGGAGAAGGTGATGGTATATTATTTGGGAGCTCTGTCTGTACACGTATAAAAATTTTGATGGGAATGAGAAAGCTTTTTTCTGTATAAAATATTTACTCTCTGATTTAAAATGCTTTTATAATTGTGGAGGAGTAAGAAGGAGAAAGAGAAGAAGAATAAGAAGAAGAAATATAAGATGGATTATTGTTATTAACATTTTTGTGAAGTTTTTATGAGATTGAATTCTTTTAGTTTAGATTTAGAGGTATGTACCTAAAAAAATGACTTTCAGTTAACATAAGTACTTTTATATGGATAACTGCGATCAAAGAGAGTTGTGGAATTATTATTTTTTTCTTTCAGATTTGTGCGGCATACGTATACCAACACTTAAACATCAAACTTTTCATTTGATTTATAAAAAGCAGGATATAAATAGGATTATGGAATCCTGACAGTCAAAAAAAAAATTTCTTTTTTTTTTGTAAAGGTTGATTGATATACGAAATATTTTTAATAATTTTGATATGACAAAATTTTGTTGTCCTTTTTTGTTTTATGATCCCTACACTCAGGGCCGGCCCAACAGAAATATGCGCCCTGTTCAAAGTGTAAAATGTCGCCCCAATACTATAAAATTTAATTTCTTTTGAAACTCATATTATTCTTTTAAACTTAAGCCATTTCCACACCACCCTTGAGGTAGACTTAAAACTCACATTACATTACAAATATTACATATAATATACGTTACATATAATAATTACGTTATATATAATAATAACCGATTTGATTTCTATATAAGAACTTGCAATACGGGAAACTAGAAAATAAGTTTTTTGCACATTTACATACACCAAATGTATAAGGTGGTAAGGTGATAAGGTGGTATAAGCATCGTACACTAACTCACAATGTACGGACACAGCTCGATTTAGCGTATATAAATTCAAAAAATAATGTGAAAAAACAGTACAAATATAATATAATGTTAAAAAAAATAAAATAATAAAATCAATTCAGTAAAAAATTCAGCCCTTTATCTAAAAGGGACCATATTTTATGACCAATTTCTTTACAAAAAATATGCAGGTGTTAAAACAAGATAGAAAAAACACACACCAACAACTTTTATTTTGAACAGAATTGAATATGTTATTGTTTTTGTACTGCCTGTCTATCTATCTGTGCACAGTGATAGAAAGAATTTATATTAACTTGTGCGTACACCAAATGTACAAGCATCGTACACTAACTTATGTCTATATTCTATGGTATAAGCTTATGAAGAATATGAACAACAACAATTATAAGCATTATAGTGAAGGAGCAAAATTTTATTTTTAACAGAATGATACATATTATTGTTTTTGTACTACCTACATACATTCGGATTGCTGATTGTATATAGACGAATGCGCAAGATTTTATTTTGCACAGCTTCATAGGAATAATATATATTAACTTGTGCGCACACCAAATGTACAAGCCTATGAAGAATATGAACAACACAATTATAAGTATTATAGTGAAGGAGCGAGATTTTATTTTCAACAGAATGATACATATTATTTTTTTTCTACTACATACATTCGGATTGCTGATTGTATATAGACGAATGCGCAAGATTTTATTTTGCACAGCTTCATAGGAATAATATATATTAACTTGTGCGCACACCAAATGTACAAGCCTATGATGAACATGAACAACACAATTATAAGTATTATAGTGAAGGAGCGAGCTTTTATTTTGAACAGAATGATACATATAATTGTTTTTCTACTACATACATTCGGATTGCTGATTGTATATAGACGAATGCGCAAGATTTTATTTTGCACAGCTTCATAGGAATAATATATATTAACTTGTGCGCACACCAAATGTACAAGCCTATGATGAACATGAACAACACAATTATAAGTATTATAGTGAAGGAGCGAGCTTTTATTTTGAACAGAATGATACATATAATTGTTTTTCTACTACATACATTCGAATTGCTGATTGTATATAGACGAATGCGCAAGATTTTATTTTGCACAGCTTCATAGGAATAATATATATTAACTTGTGCGCACACCAAATGTACACAAGTCTATGAAGAATATGAACAACAACAATTATAAGCATTATAGTGAAGGAGCGAGATTTTATTTTCAACAGAATTGAATATGTTATTGTTTTTGTACTGCTTGTCTATCTATCTATACACAGCTTACTGACTGTATATTGAATATGCACACTGCACAATGATTGGTTTTGAACAGTGATAGAAAAAATTTATATTAATTTGTACGTATAATCAAATGTATAAGCGTATGAATAATATAAACAAAAACAATTATAGGCATGATACTTAGTAAAGGAGCGATATTTTATTTTGAACATAATTATGTATATTATTTTGAGATTTTTACTATCTCTGTTGGCGCCCCACTGAATTTGTCGCCCTGTTCAGCCGCTCCTTCTGCTCATATGCAAGGACCGGCCCTGCCTACACTCTAAGATATCCTTATTTTTGTAATTAATCAAAAATTACTTTTCCACTAAAAAAGAAGAAGAAAAAAAACAACAGAAAAAAAATTTAACTGAATCCTTTTTTCAGTAATTTTGTATTTTAATTAGTTTTCATCATAATTAAAATCATTCATCATCCCAATGACTTACAGTATTCTTTATGTATTTGTGTGTATAGTCCCCTACTTGAAGTCCCCATTCATTTTTTTTTCCTTTTTCTTTATAAAAATTAAAAAAATCTTAAAATTATCTACACTTTTCTTACATATACAGTACTACACTACCACTTCTAGAGGATACTGTATAATTTAATTAGCGCGACTTATAAATTAACTTTTAAACTTTTCTTTTCATTTTCATAAAAAATATACGTTAACTTTGAATATAATTTCTTTTTGGATTCATTTTTATTCCATAAAAAATTGTTTAGCTAAATAAAATGCAAAATGAAAAGGGACAAAAGAACACAAAAGACTTATTTTGTTTTCATCCTTTTGCGTAAAACTTTTTAAAATAACAAATAACATAGGACAAAAGAAAAGAAGGTGAGTAGTAGAGAATTATAAATAAACATTTAACGAGTATACTTCGAACCTTTAAACTTTATGCCGATATCGCATATTGCAATATACCCTTATATACAGTATCTAATGAGTGCTTGTATCAACGAAAATTGCCTGTTTTTTCGTCTTAAGATTTCTGAAGACAGTTTTCTGTGAGAATTCTGATGAACAAAAATCGAACGAAATCTGATATGGGGAGGACGCTTACACTCGCGAAATTGAGCACTCAGACAGGACTGTCCATTGTACTCGAAGGCCCAATCTAGTCGAACTTCTTAGTCGTTCTCAGGTAATGAAGAAGTTGGAACCGATCTTTAGGCCCAAAAGATTTGAGCCCTACGACATCAGTACCGAAAATATGCACCCTGATACAGGCGGGACAATGCTATCGATTACCTTACTGCCTTTGCGACCCTGATATGCCGGTATCCAAATGAGATCCACCGAGTTGAAAAATAGTTTTCTATTCCTGTCTACTTTTGCATATAAAAGGAAACATTATATATTCGTAAATGGACAAGTTAGTAACATTTATTGTGCAAAAAAACCTTTCCCCATTAAATTAATGCAACATTTTTATTTTATATTTTCAGTTATTGTCCTTTTTTCTTATTGTTATGTTAAATACTTCGATTTCTCATTGTACAAACAAAACAAAATCTTCCCATCATCCTAAGTATTTTTTCTTCAAATTTTTCCTTATAACGATATACAATGTACATACCTTCCTTCATTCTACATTATTCTCCACAATTTTCATTTATATAGAAACAGATTATTATACTGTACAAGTATGTGTGAATGTTTTTCTTTTGTTGATCGATTGTAAAGTTATCCACAAATTTCCTTTTTTTTTTTGCGCTTTGGATATAATCCAGAATGCAAGCAGGCAAATAACCAACCATATAACACCATCATATACAAGTATATAGTAGATAGTAGATAGTAGTATAATTCTTAACACCATATGGTAAATGTGGTTATATTCCTTTACGTTTATGAATGTATGTGTGTATGTATGCATGCATATACATTCAAAATAAAATGTACAATCACATTTTCTGCATTATTATATCTCAGGATATTGGATGTATTAGAATATACGAGTATGTATATAAATACACGTATATAAATTACCTTTATATGCATGTTAATATGTATGTAATAATTTGTAAGAGTGCAAATAACTAAATTCTAATATCTTCTTCTTGTTGTTCTTGTTCCTATCTTTTTTATTTTTTGGTAAAATTTTCATTTCTGACGTCGTCATTAACCTTTATCGTTATGGAGTTTATATGCCATTACAAGAAGTACAAAGGATTAAAGTTTCAGCGGTTGTCTGAGCGGTTAAAATGTGGCTGGTCACCATACCCATTTTTATTTCTGGTGTGTGCAAGTTGCACCCTAAACATATATTCTCAATTTACCAAAGATTTAGCTATATTTATACATGTACTATATGCACATACAAAATACATTTACACAAATTTATATTCTTAATATAGTGTACAAGAGACGCAAATACAAATATATCTACATTATCCTGTCCTGTTACCTATAAATACCAAAATTTACAATTTATGCATGTACATTACATGAACACATATACACAAAGAAATCCTCTCATATGTTTATGCATGGATATAGCATAAATATTTTTTTTGTGTGGTTTTTACCTTTTTGATTTTTCAATATTTTCTCCATTTTTTTTTCAGTATCTTTTATTTTATTTTATTTTCATTACCGTCTTGTATTATTTTATTGCTAGTGATATATTTAAATGTTTCACCAAACAATTTTATCCAAATATCATTGTCGTTCATTTGTACTTAGATTGTATATGTACATATGTATGTCTTATTGTTCAGTGAGTATTAAACTACAAACATATCCATATACGATAAGATATGTATATATACCCAGATCCACATATCCTGTAACATAAAATAACTAAAAGATCAACTACCGTAATGAAAATTTACAATAAAAATTATTATAAGAAAATGTATATATACATAACTACACAGGATAATAGAGCAACAAATACATATATGTATGTATAAGTATAGTAGAATATAAGATAACAGTTATAAGTGTAAAATTGAAAATGTAATATGTGGTATATAAATGTATATATATTTGGATCTATATACTCGTAACAAAGATGTACTATAGACATTATTATATACTTTTGTATTCAAGTTTTATACGATATAATGATTATGAACATGAACAGAAACAATAAAAATAATACATAATACACCTAACAACTACAACTACAACTACAAGAAAAAAAATTAACAATAAAAGCAAATTGAATAAGGTCAGTTCTATAAGTATATTTTATATACACTCACTCATATATGTATGTACTATATATGTATGTATGTTATGTACAATACCTTCTTAAGAATGTATATATTTTCTTTTTGAGTTTTCTTTTTTTTTTCAAATAACTTTTCCCCCTTTATACCGCCCAACAATTAATTGGTTACACAAAATCCATTCAGGATTATAGAGTTAAGTTTTCTGTTTAAATAATTGTATTATATGATATATGTATTTATATCTACTATATATGTGCACATGATTGCTTTTGTGTATGTATTTGAATGTGTTTATATGTATGCATACGGTTGTATGTGTTTGTCACACACACACACACAAAAAAAAAAAAAACAGAAAACCATCATCTTTGGCTTTTTCCTAATTTTTCATCACCCTCTCCTCTGCAAAACGAGTAACAAAGAACTACTATGTAACCAAACCATCTATAACTTTATATGGATTTGCTATCATCAATTTAGTATGTTTTTTGGTATTTTTTTCATTTCAAATAAAATGTATACATACACATAAAATGTAGTCGTATATAGTTTTATTACACATTATTTTTATATATAAAATGTGTATCAACAACAACAACAACATATTTTATAAGTCTAGTGGCTTGTCTAGAAATATGTATACGGACAGATGTATATAAATATTTGTAGATATATATGTACATCTATATTACCTATATAAATACATATCATATACATACTACTTATATAAGTATGTCCTATTAGATTGTTGGGTGGTTTTTAAATTGTTTCCTATACAAAATGCTTAAGAACTTCTTAAAAACATTTTTGCAAAAAAAGGATATCAAAAAGTAAAATGAAAATATAATAAGAATTTGAAAAAAAAAAAAAAAAATTAGCAACAAAACATAAAGGATTGTGGATATATGATATAATGTTGTGTTGATGATAGAGAAAACGACGAATAAATGAATGAATATGAAATTCTTTAGAGTTTAGATATATGTGTGATTATATATGTGTATGTATAGATACATAATATAAATTTGTAACAAAATATAAAATGAATAAGGATAGTTATGGTATGGTTAATATACGTACGTATCTCTTTGCCGTATATACTGTGGTGTTAAATTTAGTTCGGTAAAGGTCTGGATGATGTGCGGTATAACAATAAGCTTATGATATATGAAGTGAAAAAATAAAGGGCAAAAACAACAACAACAAATAAAGCAAAAATTATGAAGAAGAAGAAGTAGAAGAAAATAATGAAAATAATAAAAATAAAAAATAACAAAGGAAACCGCAAATTCACTTAAGCTACCAAAGTTTTCTTGAATATTATTTCTCATGTGGTGTGACGTCTTGAGACAATAATTATTATTATATTGTTGCTGTTATTTGGAAGCTATGTACATATGTATATACAGACTATGTAAATGTATGTATGATACATGGTTGGTTGATTGGTTGGTATATGGTATATGATGATGGTATATAATACTATAATAGTATTAGCCCTAGTGGTGATTTTCAAAGTTTTTTGTGTGTACAATAAACGTGTATATATATACAACAAATATGAATGTAGGTGTGTGTATATGCATTCGGATATAACATTATTTTATATACATTTTAAATCTTTTGGATTTTTAGATTCAAAAAAGGAATAATAATAATAATAATAATAAGAAAATGAATATAAATTGTTAAAAGGATATTTTCTTGGTTTTATAATTTTATGTAGTATATGAACTCTACTATAGAAAATATAGAAGATACCTACTGTAGATATATGTATGTATATTAAAACTTTATATGTAGATGACTAAAGATATACAGACACATAGTATAGCTGTTAAATACAGGGGCACGTAGGTATGTTATATTTTTATTGTATATATGTACACATTAAATATAGAATTTAAAATACATTCATATATGTACATAATAATATTTAGGTAAGTAGATGTACTATATACTACATATATACATGAAAATTCGAAATGAATGAGGAGGAGAGAGACTATTTAATATTTCTCTATCATATTATAAGTATGTACATAACATATAAGAAAATTTTAATGTTGATGTTTTGAAATGTTTACAGTTAAGTACCCTCAAGTGGTTTTATGTCTATCTATCTTTATTTTAGTATATACTTATTTGTATGTATGTACATAACGAAAATTAAACCAACTAAACTAAAATAAACGAGCATTGAATATGATGAGGTTAAAGGTTTTTATTTGTTTTCACAACATAAATATTTTATTAAGTTCCATTATATGTAAGAGTATATATATACGTGTGTGTAGGTATAAGATAATTTGTATATTTAGGATTTTGAATATACATATGTTATGAATGAAAGTGTGAAAATAATAAGAAAATATACATATGTACATAATAATAATAAAAAAAAAAGTGATAAGAGAGAAAAACTATTTATTGAATTTATATAAACTTTAAAATGAATATATGAAAATTACACACACACACACACACACACACAAATATACGGAAAGACTTAATTGTCCATGTATGATATAATGTGTACTTAATATATAAAACAAAAGGAAAAGAAAATGATTATCTACTCGAAATAATTATATAAATCATTTAAATCCTTATCTCTTTTTGTTTGAATAATTTGTGGAAAAATTTTTTTCACATTTTGTTCTATATAATTTTTTTAAGAACTTTTTAAAAGTAGGATTCTATTGAAATCTTGATTTTATTGAAGCGTTCAATAATGATCACAGAAAATTTAATCAATAAAATGACTTATTTTAAAATTCTTCTTAACCATAATTATATTACCCACAATATTTTTTGAATATTTTAGAGGACATCAATAAAATTTATAAACTGGTCAATGAATTGTTTGAAAAAAAAAAAATTGTAAACTTTCATTTGATCACACAATCTGAATTCTAAAAATGTGCATCGAAGCGATAATATACAATTCAGTTTCAAAAAATGACACCGTATCAAAGCATCGGTTTTAGAATTCAGCCACATTTTGTCTTTCCATAAAATAACTATTTGATGGTTATATGTTTGTGGAAAAATCATTGATATTTATGTAATTTCAGCCCTTATAATATAGCTCCTTTCCCTTAATTTTAACGAAAAATTTTTAATTTGTCAACTTTGATTCATATTTTATTTAACTTAAAATTTAAACTAATTTTCATCATCTCATTAAAAAAAAACAAATGTTAATCCTCGATAATTCTTATACCCTATTTGTCTACATAATTTGAATGTATGTACATATTATCACATTTATAAGAATACTTATCTGTGATATTATGTACATACGTAACTATTATGTGTATCAAATTAAATCATTATCCTTTTCATAATTATTATTGTACAAATAATTTTTTGTTCTTGTAATAATTTTTTGTCATTATAAGTACATCATTATCATAATCATTATTTTACGTACATACATGTACATATGTACACATAACATTATTAATAATGTTATGCTGTTATCCGCATTTCACACAAAAATCTTTTAAAATTATCCTTAAATTAAACAACATCATAATTATTATTTTGTTAACAATACATCGGTACATTACACAAAAAAATAATTACATATTGTACAAATTTTTCTTATACACATTCATTAAAGCAGATGTGAGTCTTAATATGAGAAAAATTGAATCCTTTTTCCTCTTTTCCTATATCCCATTCTTTTTCAGTTATTTGGCCTTAGTTCCCTTTTCTACATGAGATGATAATAAAGCCTCTCTTACCCTTTTCGGCCTATCCCACAATCATCTGCTAGCTGCTACTGTTTTCATCCAATCTATTGTTTCTACTCCTAAATGTATGCAATCAAAATTCATTTTCTTTTCAATATTGTATTTTGTATATTTTTTTTTTCTATCGAAACGAATTTTACATTTTTTACAAATTACTAACAAGAAGATTTCACATTTTCTTCATTTAGTATCCTAGTATTATGAAAAAATATAATGTATAAGCAAGTATATTTGTGTACTAAAATATCGGTTTATACTCGTAAATTATAGATATACAGTATATGTATAGACAATTAGAAATTGTTATCCCCAAACCCCATATCTTAAACATATATACGTATAATGTGATCGTATGTTAGTATGAATGAATTTGAATGAATTCTTATTATATTCTCATCCTCTTTTGAATACCACACATATCATAATATGTACAACCTATCCTTCTACAATATACATATACTCGTATGTATTTTTCTAATATAAATTTAAACATTTTCCTTCCTGTATCATTGAAAATTATGTGTACAGATAACATATATGATGGTAGATATAACAACATTACGGTAAGTGTACGAGTATATTTCTCTACTATTAATAGGACTAGCTATCTATCTATCTAATAATAATATAATGTCATTTTCTATATATATTTTCAAAATAATACTAATGTACACACACACACACACACATTTATACATATATGTAGATATTTATACATAAATTTAACATACATTATTATTTATAAAATCTAACTAAGGTATTTATTCCTTAACTTCAAACAGATTTTGAGGTTAGAAAATGATTAGTGTCTCTTTTTGTGTACATTTTATGTAATGTAAGTGAATATGTTTTTATACATTCTTATGTGTATATGTACATATACACATAAATATAAATCAATTTGTATAATTTCTATTTAACTAAATACCTATATCACATCCCATATGTATTGTATCCTAAAAATTCATATGTGTAAATATATTATGTACATATATGTAGGTATATATGCATACATTTGTACTATTTTATCTATAAAATATTATTATCAGTTTTACGTTTTACAGACAATTTTACTGTTTCATATTCACATTATGTACGTATGTACGCATACACATTCGCTCTATACCCAATATACATACATATTATACATTACAGATGTATATAAATTTTCTTTAGTACATTACACTATATACATTCATATGTAAAAAGGAAAGAAGATAAATGAATTCAAAATGGATCATCATCGTTAAAACATATACTATGTACATTAAGTTTATGTATACATTTTCTTCTTCTATTTGTATTTTTTTTTTTCTTTTATCCTTTTATATATGTATGTATGTACATATGAACAAACATATGTAAATTCTTGTATATCCTTTTTAGTTGATTTTTCTTCTTTTATTTTTGGTATCATTTCATATAATATGTACTTTGTTTTTTTTTATTTCCTATATATTGCTCACAAAATCATTTACACTTTTTATCATTGATATAAGTACTGTATATGTATGTACTGTGGTACTAGTCATATGCATATGTAATATTTTATAGATTTATCCTATATTTTTCACATCTTCATATAAGTACATGCATATCTACATATGTATATGTACCTATACACATTTGTATTTATACAAAACTATTATAAGTATTTTATTTACTTAGGTACAAATGTATTTTATACAGTATATGGAGATGTATGTATGTACATATTATAAATGCTTTCTTAAAATTTTGTATTCTCTGATAATATACAAGATACAAGTATATACATAAACATACATATAAGTACATATAAATGAATACAAACGTAATGTATGTATTATTCTATGATCGTTTATTGCATACATGACTGAACTTTTCCGATGAATTTTCCGATTAGTTCAAAAAGTTTCTGGTATTTCGATTAAGTTCACATATAGACACAAATTGTTTAATACGAAAGTACAATTTATAATAAATGTACATATTACATATATGTATGTATGTGAGGATTATATAGTATAAATGTACATACATAAATGTACTGCATATACATATGTTATCATTTTACACAAATGAAAAAATGTTTGTACATTGATAGCAAAAATTTTTTTTTCCAGAAAAAATTATCTTCGAGTTAGAATTAAGAGATATTTATACATACATAATAATACATGTACTCATATATATGTGTGTGTGTGTGTTTATACACAAAATGTTATTACTACATTGTGATGTTTAATACCGCAGATTATTTTAATTAATAATGAAAAATTTTGCTATTCAAATTATAATCATAATGATACAATTACATATATACAGGCAATCGTTTTTTATTCACATATAAATATGTACATACAGTGATTAACAAAACATATACGTTTTACGTTTGAATTTATGTATCGTTAATTTCGTAATCTTCGTGTAGTTTTTCAGTTTTCACATTTACACATTTACATTTACAAACTATTAAAATTTCGAAAAACTACAAAGATAAAATGATTCAGAGTTGCTAACTTTTTCTAACATTCTAGTTTCGTAGTTGATATTTGACAGTTCTCATTTGACAACAGCTGAAAAAAACGTAAAAGTGAACTACAAATAAATCTGTGATAATCGTTCATATCAACAGAACTACGAAACTTAAAAATTGAAAAATTATAACGAACTGAAAAGTTACATGAATCCATAAAACATCATAAAATTATTAAACTATTTAAATTTGAATCATATCTGCACTTTTTGCTTTTGTTTTGAAAGACATGGGCCAGAAAATTCCACAGATTCTTCGGATATATTCATTAATAAAAACTTGTATTTTATCGAAGTAGACCTACTTCGTCCACCACTTTTCAAATCCGTAAAATAATATTGATTCTACACAGCCTTTGAATATCATGAGTTTGGTTTAGTATTCCTGGTTATGTTTTTTGCTACCAATACCACATCTCATTTAAGCTTCCTCTAAAGTCCACTCTGGCATTATACTCGTATAGTCTGCTTTAACTATACTTTCTTTAGAACTTTCTTTTGTTATAATTATACTTTCCAATTAGCAGAAGCCAATAACCTTTTACTTAAATTGCTGCGTTATTGATCTTTAATTCATTTTAGTTATGCACATTTACTTTCATAACATTTCGTTTTATTAATATTGAAAAATACTACTTTTATTCATCATTTTCGCAAATTTTTTTGTTAGCAACTGTACACAGTATACATATATGTATGTAGTTATGAACGTATTCAAGGAATGAAAGATAAAATTCATAAGGAATTAACGAAAAAAATTTTTGTGTAACTTTTTTTTTATTATACTGATATACTACATGTTGTATACCATACACATAATATACAACTGTAATGTACATATACGAGTATATATATGTAATGGAAAATATATTACAATATTATGTATGTACATATGTAATCGAAATAAATTTGAAATTTACATATGATTTTTTGATTTACACTTCACTAAATTCAAATTTAAAAAAACTCATGTAAGATTACAAGTGCATATAGACATAATCAAATTTGTATTTGCTTAAATTTTTTACACATATGTACATTATATGTATATACCATATACCCTTTTTTTTTTTGTTAAATATATACTTTGTCTGTACGTATCTATCTACTACTACTACATACTCGTATTATGAACATTCAGATTAACTATACATAAAATGTTTTTCTTTTGTACAAATCGAAATTTATAAATGATAAATTTATATATCCACATATGTATAACAACGAATATATGTATATATACTAAATACATACATATTTGAAGAAAAACTCTTTTCCCAATATTTGTGGGTTTATTTTATGTTTTTTTTTTGTTCTTATTTTACGATTATAAATCATGTGCAACCTCTTTTTTTCAGTTTTTCATTTTTCCACATATCCCTAGGTAGTATCTATGTATACCATATAACATAACATACATATTACACACATATGTGTATGTACATTTTCCACATCACATATAAATATGTACCTATACATTCTATACAATAAATATATCTTATCCTTTTCTTCTTCTTCTTCTTGTTCTTCTGCTTATTCAAATATACATGTAGATTGTAGAATACCGCTGTTATATACTCGTATGTTATCTACATTACACATATATTATATATAATATGTATAAATAAATATTTTTAAGAACATATGTAGTAACATACATATATAATCTGTTCACAAATTTTAATCGTTTTTAAGTTGCGAACATAACACTTCACATATTCTACTTACTAACATAAAAATAAAGATACAACACGAGTATCTATCTACATTTACATATGAACATTATTATGTACTTCATAATGTACAACAGAATCTCGATTATCCGTGTCACCTACTATATTATCCAAGCTAACTTTGTCTAATATTGAGAAAATTGGTCCAAGAATCAGGGGGGTGAAGATCGAATATATTATATTTCCCATTTAGCCAGAAAAGTAAAATCATTTCTGGACCAACTAATGCCATCCATCCAGTATGGATTTGAGTGTTGGGCATTAAATAAATAACATGAAGTTCGTGTCATAAACAGAAATTTTACATATTAAAAAAATGCTAATATATGGGCAATGTAAAGTGACATTAAAAAATAAAATAAGAAATGATCACATCAGAGGCAATATTAAGATGACACCGATAACCGAAAAGATTATTGAGAAACGACTACAATGGTACGGGGGTAAGAACGGTAGGATGATTAATAAAGCTCTGACCTTTTCGGACACAAGCTACATATGGTTTAATACAATTTTGACGCTGATAAAGAGACAGAACCTATAAGATGCGATAACTCATGAGAGAAAGTCATGGAGAATTTGAACGAGAAGAGAAGACCTTAGATAATAACTGGAATAAATTGTCATAAGGGAGAAGAAGATGTAACATAAAATAGCTGAAGTTCCGAAAAGAAGGTTTCTTCGATTTACTTGAAATTTTTTTCATAGATCTAAGACACACCATTTTGGTATTTTTGGATATGATATTTATAACATCTTTGTAAGAGCACATGATATGTTATATAAAAATATGAGAATATAATTATAAAAATTTCAAGTATACCCGGACGGTGGCGGACTTTTCGCTACTTCACGAGTCATATTGCGATTTTCGATTATCCGGGATGATCCTGGTCACTACGAGTCCAGATAATCGAATTCTTACTATACAAAAATACATGCATACGTATAAAAATTATCTTTTTATTTTCTCAGATTTTATTTTTTCTTGGAATTTTTGTTGTTATTTTTAATTGTTGTTATTTTATTTTTATTTTTTTTTCTATATTTTACCACACACACATCTTTTTTCATTTTTTCCCATATTACAATCTATGTGGTAAATTATAACAACTTACTTACACTTCCCTTTTACACTTTCCATATTTTCGAGTCGATTTTAAAGTGGTAAAAATGAAAATTATAAAAATGAGTGTAAACATGAGTTATGTATGTACACATTTACTCCTATATTATGCATGGATTTACATGTATGTAATACATATGGATATTATATTGAAAAGTTTTTTGAAAAATTTTATTCATAATATGAAATGTTAGGTACATTAAAATATTTGTACTTACGAGTATATAATGTATATTTATATTTTATATTAAGGGCAGTATTCATCAACCAAGATTATGTGTCTAATATATCATAGTAAGATGTAATTTCTTTCAGCTTATTCCATCAACCTATAGATTAAATTTGTTTTCAGAGTGTCACAAATGTTAGCTAATTGAGAGAAATTTGTATTTTTATATTACAAAATGAAAAAGAGGTTATGTGATGTGATGATTATAATGTAAGTGCTGTGCTGTTGCTGTTATTTATAATACCTCTCCCAGATTGTCTTAAAAATATTCGAATAGTATGTATAATCAAGGTTGAAGAATACACTATCTCAGATAAACTATAATATTTATTAGTAAATACGACCCTAAGTGTAAGTATGTAAGTAAATGAAAATGTACATATATAAACGTATACAAAAATAAATACATTATTTTAAAATATGATACATACTTACATACATATTTGCATATGTTGTCATTGTAAGTATACTTTATATACGCAATACAATGTAATGTGATATAAAATTTTAAGGTTAAATTAGCAGAAATTTTACTGTATTTCGGTTTGATATTATTTTTCTTTACTTTTATTTTCTCTTCACACATATGTACATTATACAACCTGCACACCAATTCATAATTCTCCTTCGTATATGTATAACACATATCTGTATAACATATGTATGCATATGCATTTACATAGTATATACAGGGTGTTCCGCCTCAGGTGGCCTTTACTGTAAAAGGCAAAAATGAAACTGTTTTCTTGGACTTTCTACTTATGCAATTAGCAGTTAATTTAGAGGGGGCAGTATTTCTACAGCTTGTATTTTCTCTGAAAAAAAATTGGCAAAATATCACTAAATTCTAACTTTGAAACAAATCTTGAAAGGACGCTTAGAGGAGCATGTAAGGTATTATTAGAGAGAGAGAGAGAGAGAGAGAGAGAGAGAGAGAGGGGGGGGAATTTTCTACTTCTCTTAGACTAATTTCTTCTAGCTAATACACCGTGCAGTTGTTATAGGTTGTTTCGTAGAGTAAGTGCAAAAAATCTTCATCGCCCTCTAGCGGCTAAACGGTTGAGATAACCCGTCCCTTGCAATACGATTTTTTGTTTGTCTCGACGAGACCTATCTACTATTTGCGGTTGTACGACCCGAGGCGGAACACCTTGCATATCTAAGTACATGTTTATTTTATATTGTGAAATGTTTAGATTTCATATTTTATCCATAACACTTAATTGTATTTTTAATTTTAGAGAAGCAAAAAACAAAAATTATGTATATAAAAAGGAAAGAAATTAAATGTATCATTATCGTCATCATCATCATCTTCATCATCATGATTGCATGTTCATGCATATATATATGTAGTTGTACATATATGCGCATTTATGTACATATATACATAAAAAATCTGTAAAATGTTTATATTATATTAAGAGAAAATTTATTTGAAATACACAGTTCATATGTTATTATACATACATATGTATACATAGTACAAGCAAATAAGTTTTGTATACATTTTGAAATGATAATTGGGTGTTAAAGTGGGTGGATAATATTGAATTGAATTGAAAATGAAAATGCCATATCCCATATTATACTTATGTACGAATATGTACATATATATGTACATACATATTTATATGTACTATTATAATAATAAAATATCAAATAAAAAAGGAAAGGATATACATAGGTACATGCAAAAAAAGAAAAATATTTATTTATACATTTTAGAGTACGTACACATTATGTATGTATGTGCAGTAGATTTATGTGTGTACATATTTGTGTGATTTATAAACGTTTATATTAAAATATAAATATATATACATATATGTACATTTACCCATTGATATATGTATATATGAGTATAGATACATTTTGTGTATTATGTATTATATAGTAGATTTTAGATTTGAAAGAGATTTGTTTATTTAATTTATTTATGTATTTTGCGTGTGAATTAGGTTCGAAATACATAAATTAAATATTATATTATGTGATAAAATATCATACTATATTTATACCTATACAGAATAAAACGTTAATAAAGTACATACGAGTATTCATGAAAATGTGTACGTTTGTGTATAAATAATATACATTTATCTTATAATATACATATATGTTTTTCGAAATTCTATAAAATTTTATTATTGAGTAATTTTTACGTATATACGAGTACATAGTACCTCTATAATTGAACGTGATCTAATTAAGAAATTTTAAATATTAAACGTATGTGATTTAAATTTACACCAAATCTATACGTGTACTGTATGTAAACGAGTTGTTCACGAATTTAATTATGAATTTAACAAAACAAAATTTATATTTCAAATTTTAATATTTATTTGATATAACTTAATTAATTAGCTATTTAATTAATAATATTGTACAGTATTGAATAATATTATGAATTATGTAATGTTATGATTGATGAAAAAACTTAAGTTGTACTGTAAGACTGTAATCAACTACTTGAGAAATTATAATGATTAAAAAAGAATTACAAATTTGATAAGTAGGTAGTACAGTAGATAAGAAGTTATTTTTAGAAATTAATATTGATGTTGGAGAATTTGGTACCTGCTATGGTATAATAATTTATTCAATATTGTACAATACCACTATTCAAAATAATTACAGGGTGATATTAGAAATTAATGTACAATTCCGAACATTCTCCCCCACGTTAAGAGCATCTTAACTATTAGCTTGTTACAGGAAGTTTACACAATTTTACTGTAGGTCGTTTTATAATACCATGTGCTGTTCTGATTGAAGCAACTCTTACTATTTGATCCTGACCAGGATGCGTGTCTACAATACGACCCATTACCCATCGTGCTGGTGGCAATTTATCTTCCTTAATAATGACCAAATCTCCCACATTAAGATTAGGATTTAGTTGTTGCCATTTTGGTCTTTGCTGAAGAGTGGTTAAGTACTCGTGATGCCATCGATTCCAAAAATCTAACTTGATTTTTTGTATTAATTGCCATCTTTCTTGTAGTGATATTGATTTATGGGTTGGCGGATCTGGAAGAAGTGTAATTGGTTGTCCTATTAAAAAATGAGATGGAGTTAAAATATCGAGATCGGTTGGGTCATCACATGCTGGTTGTAGTGGTCGAGAGTTGAGTAAACCTTCTATCTGAACTAATAAGGTGTTCATTTCTTCATAAGTTAATTTAGTTTCTCCGATTACACGTTGAAGAATTGATTTGACTACCTTCACGCCAGCTTCCCAAAGACCACCAAAATGAGGAGTTGCAGGTGGGTTAAATTCCCATCTAATTTTATTAGATACTGAAAAATTTATCACACTCTTCTCCTTTTCTAACGTGTTAATGACGTTGTACAAATTGTTCAAATGCTTATTTGCTCCTACGAAGTTTGTTCCATTGTCAGAGTATATTACAGATGGTAGTCCTCGACGTGAAGAAAATCGCTTTAAGCATGCAATAAAAGTATCTGAGGTTAAATCTCCAGCAAGTTCTAAATGGATAGCTCGTGTACTGAAACAAACAAACAATACTATATATCCCTTGGTTGTTTTTGCACCACGTCCTCTTCGATTTAACATAATTAAAGGTCCAGCGTAATCAATACCAACACATTCAAAAGCCCGTTTAAAACCCACTCGAGGTTTTGGTAAATGTGCCATTAAATGTTTAGATGTGGTTGAGCGTTGTTTAACACATGTGATACATTTATTAATTACAGTTTTCACGGCCTGTCTACAAGATAAGATCCAATATTGTTGACGAATAATGTTTGTAAGTAGTGAAAGTCCAACATGTAGATGTTTCTCATGTAAATATTTTATCAAATAACTAACAAAAATGTGATTTTTCGGAAGTATGATGGGATGCTTAGTATTGTAGGATAAAGTTGAATAGTTTAATCGTCCACCAACTCGAAGTAGTCCAGAATCATCAATGAATGGAGCTAACGATGATAAACGACTTGATGAATTAACTTTTGAGGTTGACTTTAAAACCTTAATATCATTTGAAAATGCCTCCGATTGTGTCCATAAAATTAAACTACGATATGCCTTGTCAATGTCTGTCTCATTTATTTCCTCCCTTTTATTCATTTTATGAGTTCTTGATGCATTATTTATGAACTGAAAACACCTGCAAATTACATGCAAAATTTTAGATAACTTTGAAAATTTAGTAAAGAGTAATGAAAGTGTGTCATTTTCCACGCTAGCGAAAAATATGTCCGTGTAATTGTTTCTCGTTTCACTATCAGCTTCATAATTATGATTACTTAAATTATATTTTGATCTGTATGTTGACCAATTATTTTTTAACCAAGTTGGCCCATTCCACCAAAGATCTGATTTCAGGATGTTTCCGGGTCTCATTCCTCGTGATGCTATATCAGCTGGATTTTGAGAGGATTCTACATGTCTCCATTGTGAACGTGGTAAGATAGATAAAATGATAGACGTGCGATTTCCAACAAAGGATTTCCATTTTCGTGGATGTGAAGATAGCCATGACAAAACTACCATAGAATCGGTCCAAGCAAAACAATTGTTCGGATCAAACTTTAATGTTGATTGTACGAAGTGCATTAATTTTGAGAGCAATGTTGCTGCACATAATTCCAAACGTGGAATCGATAGTTGCTTAATTGGTGATACCTTAGTTTTTGAAATAATTATTCTTACTGATGATTCATGATTTATATTTTCAGCTCTGCAATATATAACTGCTGAATATGCAGATTCTGATGCATCTGCAAATCCATGTAATTGAATATTAATTGCATTGTTGTTGAGATATCTTGGAACTCGTAGATGTTGTAAAAGAATCAATTCTTCGCGTAATTTTAACCATTTTTCTCCAATTTCATTGCATGTATCATCCCAATCAAACTTTGCCAGCCATAACTGTTGTAGGATTATTTTGAATAATACAGTCACTGGTGCAATAAGTCCTAATGGGTCAAAAACCTTGCTTGATTCTGACAAAATGTTTCGTTTTGTAGGAGTGAGATTTTGAGATAGAGTGATATCGAAAGAGAAACAATCTTCTTCTGGTATCCATTTTAAACCTAAAACTTTCAAACTCCCAGGATGCTCATCAATTCTTACTGTCTTGTTGGTCGTATACTCTGGTTGAACATATTTCATAAAGTTGGTTGAATTAGATGACCATTTACGTAACTGAAATCCACGTTTAGCTAGTAGTAGTGTCAATTCTTCATATGTGTTTATAGCTTGTTTATCATCAAGAGCTCCACCCAGAAAATCATCAACATAGAAATTGTTTTTCAAAGATTCCTCTGCAAGAGGGTATTGATTTTTAAATTCAACCGTTAACTGCTTTAGAGCTCTTGTGGCTAGAAAAGGTGCTGACGTAGTACCATAAGTTACTGTTGTTAACCAAAATTGGTTGAGTGAAAGAGATTCATGTTTTCTCCATACAATTCGTTGATAGTTGCGATCATCAGGATGTACTAAAACCTGCCGATACATCTTTTCTATGTCAGCTACTATTGCTACCTTAAAAGATCTGAATGACAACAAGATTGGAATTAAGTCTCGTTGTACCTTAGGTCCAGAAATCAGTTTTTGGTTGAGTGAAATGCCGTTTGATGTCGGAGATGATCCGTTAAATACCACTCGCACCTTCGTTGTAGTGCTAGTTGGTTTGAATACAGCATGATGAGGAAGATATGCATGCTCATGATCTGTATGTATCTTGTCCTTGGGTATAGGTTCCATATGACCTAACCTTTCATACTCCTCCATGAATGTTTTATATTCATTTAGTAGGTGATGATTACGTGAAAATTTCCGTTCCAGTGTGTTAAAGCAAGATGTAGCTATGTGAAATGATTGACCAAGTTGATTATCATCTTGTTTGAAAGGAAGTCTTACCATGTATCTATTTGTTACTGGATCAACAGTGTGTGTTTGAACAAAAAACGACTCACAATATTTTTCTTCATCAGTTAAATGTTCTTGATTATGTGGTACTTCTTCAATTTCCCAGAATTTCCTCAATGATGAATCAATGTCAGTAACGTTGATATGAAATGATGCCGTATTTTTTACTTGATGTTGTGTTGACATTTGACCAGCAATGATGTATCCAAAAATGGTGTTCTGTAGTGAAGGAATTTTTGAAGATGTAGAAACTTGACCGTCTTTTACAATTTTGAAAAAATAATCTGCGCCAATAATGATGTCGATTCTTTGTGATGTATTAAATGCAGGATCAGCGAGTGTGTAATCCTTGAATGCCTTCCAATAATTGAAATTAAATGAGCTTGATGGTTGTTGTGATGTCAACTTTTCGAGAATGTATGCTGACACTGTCACTGAGTTTTCAATCGTTGTTCTTGAATGTAATGAAATTGTTACCTTACCCTTTGTTATTAAAGATTTAGATGATGACAGACCACGAACTATAATTTTAGCTGGTTCACGACGTACACCTAGTCTTTTCACACAATCTTCAGTTATGAAGGTAGCTTGTGAACCAGAGTCGAGGAGTACTCGACAAGTTATGGTGTGTCCTGATATATCCTTGGCATACACTAATGCTGTTGGTAAGATTGTTATATTATTGTGAATAGTTGCCGTTGCTAAAGTGTTTAAATGTAGTTGTGTTGTAATGTTATGATCTTCACTATGTGATGTAGAAATTGGATTGTGATTAATTTTTGATGACTTGTGACCGTTTGCATCATTTGTATGAATGTGTAGACTAGAGTGATGTAGTTGATTACAGTAATGGCATTTGTTTTTTGAATTACATTTTTGTGCGACATGACCAGGAGTGAGACAATTGAAGCATAGAGAATGTTTTTCAACTAAGTTTCTTCTATCTGTGACCTTCATGCTTTTAAATTCAGGGCATTTGAAGATGTAATGACTATTGTTACACTTGATACAAGTTGTGACGTTCACATTTAGATTTTTAACCTGATGACTTGTATTGTTCCGTTTCATAACGTCACATGTTTCCAATGCATCACATCTCCTTGTGAGAAATTCAATAAACGTTTTAAATGTTGGATATGTTTCATTTGAGGTTGATTCTGCCCATTCTCTTTTTGTTTCTGCATCTAGTTTTGTCAGAATTAAATGTATAAGCCATGGATCTCTAGCTCTAGCTTGAATACTTAGTACGTCAATGCCTCGAATAATTTGATCTGATGTATCTGCTATACGTCTCAATTGTACTGTTATACTTTGGTGTGACGTAGTTATAGACGGTTGATTAATAAACGTCTTAATGAATGATGATACGATGTGTCGTTTTTTATCATAACGCTTTACAAGTTTCTCCCATGCTTCGTTGTAATTTGCTTCTGTTGTTTCCAAATGTTTTATTAATGTTGCAGCTTCACCTTTGAGAGTACCTTTCAGAAATTGCAGCTTTGTTGCATTTGTCAAATCTCCTCGACTACCTACACAAGACGTAAATAAATCCTTAAAAGAAGGCCACTCCTTGTAGTCACCAGAAAAAGTTGGCAACTCTATTTTAGGCAGTTTTGCTAAATGTGAAGTATTACTGCCTCGAGATGATAACATAGTACTCTGTGCAATTCCATCAATCAATGCTGTTTGTTGTTCAATAAGTGTTTTAATAGAAGCATCTATACTTGTTGAAGGAACATCGTTTTGGTGATTCTCTAATCTTTTTGAATTTAAGACTGCACGTAGCATTGATTTCACTTCAAGATATTTATCTTCAAAACTTTCGTATTCTGATTCTTCACCACTAACAGCAAGTGCAGTATCAATTTTTCTAAATTCACGTACTATTTCTTCTAATCGTTCTAGTCGAATTTCGATGTCTTCAATTGTCTTATTTGGTTGTATATTTTCAACATAAGTCTTTAATTTTGTTAATGAGGCTTTAAGATGACCTCGTGTTATCTTCTGTGCTGCCTGCTCTGTCATGATATTTGTACAGTGTGTGTAAATGAATAGTTAAACAAATATGTTATGCAAAATGTGATTAAATAATATCTAAAAATATTACAATAATTAGTATCAATTTTATATTTTAATAAGATGAATTGAAATTAATTATCGTAATCCTTTAATGTATGATGATGATCTTGATAAAGATGGATTTAAATCAGCACATGTGATAAGTAATTTCTTTTGTATGGTGTAATGCACTATGTATGTAATGTATAACACACTGTCCCGGGTTTCGGCACCAAATGTTCACGAATTTAATTATGAATTTAACAAAACAAAATTTATATTTCAAATTTTAATATTTATTTGATATAACTTAATTAATTAGCTATTTAATTAATAATATTGTACAGTATTGAATAATATTATGAATTATGTAATGTTATGATTGATGAAAAAACTTAAGTTGTACTGTAAGACTGTAATCAACTACTTGAGAAATTATAATGATTAAAAAAGAATTACAAATTTGATAAGTAGGTAGTACAGTAGATAAGAAGTTATTTTTAGAAATTAATATTGATGTTGGAGAATTTGGTACCTGCTATGGTATAATAATTTATTCAATATTGTACAATACCACTATTCAAAATAATTACAGGGTGATATTAGAAATTAATGTACAATTCCGAACATGACTCATATTAGAAATATGATTTTTCCAGGTCATTATAATCATTATAATTTATTTTTTCTATCCATTTAATTAAAAATATACAGTTGGTGTATGTAAGTTAAAAAATCTTATAAGCAGACAGATGAAACAAGCAAAATTTGCTGAGAAAATGTCTTTTTCTTTTATTCAAATTTCATATTAAAATTCAATCTTTATAACAATACAACTTTATATTATACAACTTAGTATAATACCTATGTAATGTTTGCAAAGGATAAGATGGCCAGATGTCATGTTGACAGAACTCCTCAAGACTCTCGATAGTAAGCAAACTCTGAAGAATTAAACCGTAGAGGAAAAAGGTCAGCTGATAGGCCAAGATTTATACTTAGATAGACTGATGTGGTCAACGAGGACATGAAAAATATAAAAGTATATAACTGGACAGTGTTGGCACAGGATAGGCAAAAATTGAGAGGCATACCTATTAAGAAGAAAAAACGAAACGATCATGGTTATGGCACGAGCCCAAGAGCATAACATTGGACAAAATATATTATTCACCGATTACAACTTTGAGGTGGTCAAGGAGGCCACTTAGGATGGTTAGTGATCAGTGGAAAGTGGAAACAGTGTGACTGAAGAAATAATAAGAAGAATTATATCTACTGGAAAATAGATCCTAATTTGTCCCTGCTCTCAAAATTTACAAAGTATCGTTTATACAAAACATTGATCACCTTATTTGTGGTTATGTAAGGCACGAAATCTTGGACGCCTTATCTCTCTAAAGCTTAGAACAATCTATGGGGCTGTGAACGAGAACAGAGTATAAAGAAACCGACGAAACGATTAAATCTAAGAGTTACATATTATCAAAACATAGTTATTATATAAAGCAAAGAATTAAACTTAGTAGAACTCAATTGTTAGGTCATGTCGGCAGAAAAACAGAGAGCGACGTAAATAAATATGTCTATACTACCTAAATAAATTTCTAAAAATTATTAAATAATATGAAATAAACATATTTTTTTTTTAATTGTTCATCAGAGAAGAAAATGAAAGTACGTAAATGTACTCGTACAATAACATAATTTTAACTAAATAAAAGTAATAAATAAAATTAATTTAAATTTATTTATCAAAAAAAAATCTTTCCTAATTGATACACACGTTCTTCATAAGTACTTATATAGGTAAGTATCTTACAAAAAAAACTTAATTCAACCTTAATGAATATTTAATAATAAAAAAATATGAATTCTTATGAAAATGAAGTCAAGATGTTGTTATTTGATATCAAATTACATAGTACATAGCATAATAATAATTAAAAATTGAAATTAAAAATTCAGTAGCTGCGCCTGCGCGATTACTGTACTCGTATGTATACAAACATTATGTACGAGTGTGTGTGTATATTAAATGTGTTTTTTAAAAATCCAAAAGTTAAAAGTCAAAATGAAATACATAATGTAATAATTTAAAATAAAAATAAAATTAAATGAAACCAAAAAAAAAAAAACAAAAACCTTCTACTTTTTTTCTCAAAGTAGGTATAGCATTTTAGTATAAGGAATATATATGTACTTACTAGCAACATTTATGTACATTATTTTAATAGCTACTGGTATTCGTTTATTTGTTGTTTAATTTTTTAGTCATTATTGTATACAAATATAGTGCTAATTACATGACAAAAAAATAAGAAAAATAAAACAATAATTAATACAAAATTCATATATACTTTTATATACATATGTACATTATCTATACACAAATAAAAAAATAAAGATAAAATCAAATACAATTGGTTTTTGTTAACAATTATTATTAAAGTACACTCATATATATATATAGTATATTCATATATATTATATATAACATGTGTATGTACATTATTTAGGTTGTAATTATAAATGTAAGTATGTACTGACTAATGTAGATAAATACAATGGCAAATAATTAAACAAAAATAAGAGAGAATTTAAATATTTTGTATGGGTACACATATGTGAATATGTACATATTCGTATATATTATAGATATGTATATATATGTATATGTAAATATTTGCTAATAGTCGGAATTTTTCATTTCTCATAAACACGGTTTGAGTGTGAGATAAAAATGAAAAAAAAAATAAATAAATATACATTAAAATGTAAATATTTTTCTGTATGCATAAAATAATTATCTATGTATATAGTTTTTAATATTGTCTGTACACACACAAACACACACAAACACATACGTATACTGTATATGGACATTTATATAAATGTAAATAAATGTACGTATATAATGTGTACATATAAATATACATTTAAGTTGATTTAGAAATCGAAAAAAAAAATTTTTTTTTTAATAACAGAATGGAAGAAGGAAAATACAATGAAAAACATTAATATGTATCTTAGATTTTAGCTAAGTACTTACATATATGTAGTAGTGTACAATCACATTATGAAAAGATAAGTGATTGTTTTTCATCAGTGAAAACTTTATGAATGAGTATTTAGGTATATACACAAGTACATATACATATATACTCATATTATGTACAATAAAATACTTGAGAAACAAACAGAACGAAAAAAAAAAAGGAATGTTAATCATTCAAAAATTTTTTTTATTCAAGAATGAAAAACTGAAACAGCGTACATAGTTGAAGATTTTGAATTGAAAATTAGTCGATTAGGAAAATGGTGTATAATTTTTTTTTTTTCTGATTAAGAAATACTGCGGTACTTAAGGTCGATTCCCAATTATAACGATTCACGATAGATCCGACATGTAACGTGAATGACGACACGACAGTAAATTTCTTGTACTCATATTGGCATTTTTGTTGTCTGCTGAACAGAAGGTATATCCTTGTATAAAGTTTGCGTATTGTTGTGTATTTTATTGTTGACAGACAATTCATCGCCATTATAATCATTAGCGTTAGAGTTTTAGATGAACCGGTGCTTCAAAGGGCTTTCACTGAAGTGATTTCTTGACTTGGATTACAAACGTGGATTACAAACCACTGAATTGCTGGTAGAGAAGCAAGCTCATTTACATGATAAGACTTTGACTGATCTATTATTAGGATGATGTAACTATCATGTATGCTCCTATAGTTCAACGTTGATTGCGAACTGGAAGTGCTGACGAGTTATTGGTTTGGTAGAGAAATAAAGTCAATTATCTGATAGACCTTAAACTAATTCATTTTTAGAATGATTTAAATACCCAATAAGGCTTGAGTTACTTGTTGCCAGCAAGTATAGACAGACTACTTTATCAACATTTCTAAACTCTTTTCCTCAGCAAGCTAGTACTCAAAATTACTTCATCTTTCAAAGCCGAGTGAACTTTGGAAGGTAATGAAAAATTGGAAGTTGGCAATGAAAACTTGAAAATTATATTTCTTACCTTCGCTTTGGGCATGAATCGAACTTGCATTTCGAGATCAGTAGGCCACTTGCTCTACAATTTGCGTCACCGAGTCTACTTGTTAATTAGATGAGCAAAATGGAAAACAAACTGTTAACTGGTATTCCAAAATAAAGCGAAGTAATGCAGATGCAGTGTAAATGAATTTATGTATTTCGTATGTCTGTTTGGATTTATAAGTGAAAATCAACCCTTATACGTATACACGTACAAGTACACAATATAAAAATAAATGAACTTAATACTTGTAATTCAAATATACATATATGTACATACCTATATGTGTATGTAATGCAATTAAAAAGCATATTAAATTTTATTTCTACTTTCAAACTGTTTGACATTTTTACAAATCTGTTCTTTTTTTCTTTGGCTGATATTTCTTAATTTTTTTTGTTTTTTTTTGTTTTTATTTTATATTTTCTTTTGCTTTAATATCTGCTATATTTTTTTCGGATTTTCTTTACCTAAACTACATGTAACTATACATATACATAATCATACACATTTTTTTTTATGCAGTTGTAATAAAAAATAAAACTTATATTCAAGGCGCCTATATATCTTTCTTCATTAAAACCACTTACTCACTCAATTATTTACTTATTTATTTACCAGTTTTATATTATTATTATTATTATTATTACTACTTATACTAACTACTGATGCATTTTTACGATATATGTAATTCGTATTCTTGTAGTTTGTAATTCAATACGATATGTATACGATATTCATGCATGCATATTGAATTGTAAGTTGTGCATATATTTATATACCTGGTATATACAGAGTGTAAAAAGTGTATACAAGTACATATTCATGTATATATATAAGAATATGTATAAATAAAAAAAAAAAAATTACATATCCGCGAATATGTACATATATAAGAAGTGGTAATACATTAAACATTATTAAACCAGTCGTCATCATCTGATCAAAAAATGTGATAAAAACAGCGTGAAAATTTATTTCTTGAGGCAATTAATTGAAAGATAAAATTATCTTTGGAGGCCTTTTACTTGTCAACTTCTTTAAAACGTAAATAAAACAAAACAAAAAAAAAAGGAAAAAAAAAATAAAATCTAACTAACTATAATGTGTTTGTGTAATGTTCGTTCGTATATGTAAAAAAAAAAAAAATGTAAAACAGAAATACTCGTAAAGGGAAAAAAAATTTATGTGTACACAAAAACAAGTGAACATAAATAAATTGAATTTTAATTTATATGTATGTGCATGAAGTATAAAATGAAAGAAGCAAATATAAATGTAATTTAATCACATGTTTAAAATTATTATCATATTAAAATTATTAGCATATAAATTTTTATCAAAAATATACTATATACACAAATATAAATACATATCATGTACTATAGCATATTAAGAAGTTTGTACATAGTAAATATTTTTGATAATAATTGTTTTATTATAATTTAAGGGCTGATATCAAATTAATATCATTTCATTCTGAAATTCATAAATTTTCACGAGTACTTTATATATTCATCTATAATATCGGGCGTTCAAATTAGTATCAGAAATATTTTCATACATTTTTGGCAGCCATATTGTTTTGTTTTCAACAATACAATACAATACAATACAATACAATAGGCATATGGGAAGGAGAATGACACGACCGAACACTTTTTGTGTGAGTGTCATGTCTTCTCCTCCATTAGGGTGTGCGCATTTCCAGTGCTGATGTCGTCGTTGGGTTTGAATCTTTCAAGCCCGAATGTCTGATTGAGCCTCTTCGTTACCTATGAGAGCAACGGAGAAATTTGACTAGCTGGGAGGCTTTGAGTACAATATAGACAGTTCTGTCTGAGTGTGCAGGTTCACGAATAAGTTTTATCCCCCACCACAAACAAATACAACAATACATTAAGTCATACACATAAATCTTCAATGGATTTGAAATCCTTATATTATTCGTGTTATCAATGAAAGAAGAGCAAATTTAATTTAAGTGAAAAAGTAGTTTGAGATTGAACTTTCAAAAATCAATCATTAATATATCTTCTTTATCTTCCTTAGCTTTACAACAGTGCACAATGAGCCGTATAGCTTCTCTCATCACAATTCGCCCATCTTGAATCGTTTTATTTTTATATTTCAAATATAAACTCAAATTAAATCACCCTGTACGTAATAAAATCAATTCTCGTGATATACAATTCATGCAGAGTACATACTTAGGTATACACTTACATATATTCATGAAGGTGAAATGAACTTATTACATCGCGGTTTTTGTAATAATTTTGAAGTTGACAACAATATATTATTAGCTGAAAGATATTGTATGTAATACTAATAATACTTACATAGATAGGTAATTATTTCGATAGTATTAGTAATATTTTCATATTTATATTAATTAACTGAAATAAGATTAATTAAATTGTTGACTTTAAGTGTATGTACTCATCGTATATGTACATACACGCTTTATAATGATGAATTATCAAAATTGTACAACAAAAATTTATTGAAAAATAATAATTACGAAATATCTAATAAGTAAATAATGTATTTAGGTATACGAGGACATGTAAGTAGTACTCAAAAATGCGTATAGTTACACGTGAAATGCGTAAACTTATTTTTACTTACCATATATTATTTTTGATATTTTTTTTTTATTCTTTTTTTCTCATTTACTATTTAGATTTACTGGATAATAAATAGAAAATAATGGATATACGAGTATATACAGGTATTTTATTCACACTTAATCTTTTTGCATTTTTCACCTCGAAGAAACCATAAACGGAAAATACGTACATACTTTCATATAATGTACATAAATAGTCGAATGTATAGATGTTAGGTATACATATTTCTATTATATAAATGAAAATACAAAGCATAGAGATTAATATGTTATATTGAATGTAACATACCGCACGAGTATGTATACTATAGAAATTATATGTATTCAATTTAATCAAACATATGTGTAACCTCTTATTTATACGACAGGATTAATGCACACTGAGTGATTTCGCATTTATGTACTCTACTTCAATAGTAATGCAGCACAGCATATACAGCTTCAAGTAAGCCAGGGCTTTTACCGAAGTGATTTCGAGAATTATTACTATCATGTGTGCAACTACAATATAATGTGGATTGCGAACCACTGAGATGCTGGGTTGCTGGTATAGAAAAGTAAGCTTTTTTAAATTGATAGGGTTTGGATTGAACTGATATGTTTCTAGAATTATCTGAAAATATTTTGAGTTACTTGTCAGCAAGTAGACTAATCAATCAACATTTCTAAGCACTTTTTCCCAGCAATCTGGTACTCATTCAAAGTTGAATGAACTTTGATGGTAATAAAAGTTGGGATTTGAGAATAGACAACGAAAAATTGAAAATTATTTTTCTTGCTATTGCTCTTTGGACGGTAATCAAACCCTTCAAATTCGAGATCATTAGGATAGTTCCTCTATATTACTCACCAAACCATAATTCGCATTTACTCAGTGTACTACTATAAACATTTTTTCAATGCGCATTCGTTCACGTCAGTTGCTTAACTGAATTGACTTGACGTTTCTAAATGCTACTCGGTGATGTTATTTTGATTTTTCATAGCTGAACGTGGCTGAACGTGGCTGAATGAAACTATCGTGTCGTGAATTCAGTGCAAACATCAGTTTAATGCGAATCAATAAAATATTAAACAAACCGGTTTCTTTCAGTCCGATTCTCAGTTCGTATTGAATTTAATTCGCATTCTAATTGAAGTATAGGCGAGGCAATAATCACCACCAAAACCAATTACATAGATACCATCGTTACTTTACAATACTACCATTCACCATCTAATTCATTCTTATATATATACATAATTTCTGATGGTTTTTGTATCTATTATAGCATTGATTATATGTACATAATAAGTATACCTATATGTGTCATGTAGTAAATCAATCAATTACCTTAATACATATCAGAATATTGTGTATTATATTTATTACTTTTACATACTATATATATATGTATATATACAAAATGATTACCCATTTGTATTATTAAATATGTACATTATTATATCAGATATTATCATATCTATTCATATAAACACTGTATATGCGTGTATTAATTCAAATTCAAGTGTACATAAGTGAGTGCATATTGTTTGGAAATACCTACATATGTACTCGTATACGTATATGTTTTGTGTACAATCAAAGTGTGATATCAAAGTACCAAAACTTGACCAACCATATCATACGATACGAGTATGTAATGAAAATAGTAAAAAAAAAAATCATATGCCGAATGCATATATGAATTAATGTGATCACAATTAAAACACATATTACACACATATAACATTCGTATTAGGTACCTAACATATATCTATCTAAATATATAATTACAAAAATAAAATAGAAAAATAATTTTATTAATACATGTATCAAGTATTATTATTTGTATGTGCGAGAGGAGTACGAGAGTTATGTACATATATATAAAGTCTGATTATGTATATAACGTATTACATGTACATATGTATTAGTATTACATATATAAAATAATTGTAAATGAAAATTAAAAAAAAAAAAAAGTCAGGCTAAAATTTTGATTTCATTCAATGATAAAAACAGTCAACGATAAATTTTATTGGACGCTTGAATTACATTACAATACAATTACGTATAATGTTGATGATGATTTTATCAGAAAAAATTTTTACGGTCCGATGAGGCTAATGACTTTTATACACGCCCCGCGCCGCGCGCCTGTCGTTCTTTCTATTCATTTATTTTCTGGATTCTTTTGGATAGTTTTATCTCATCATCACACATATAATACAAAATACTTACACTAAACACTACTATACATACATGAACTCTACTGCCACAGAGTATAGATATATTTCTTATTTATGAAGAAATAATCTTTGTTTCTGTATACAAATGTAATTGCAAACTGCATATAACATGCGACTAAATAACGTGTATTCATACTTATAATAGGTATATACGAAGATGGATGTATGAATTTCTGTATGTATTTTACAGATTTTTATTTTTTTAAACAAAAATGTACACTCGTATTTACAACCAATACAACGTAAGTACAGTAACTTTTTTTCTGTAAGTCTCTATATAACTTGTTGTCCCTTCTTTTTTTTTTTTTTTGATATTTTATATCTTTCTTCAGATACAGTATCTTAAATTACAGATTGTATAAATGTAATTAATAGTAACAGGATAAAAAAAAAATTTGTTAACATTTACACGTTAATGACGTAAAATATAAATTTTTTTTTTCTTTTGATACGTAAAGATACAGATAGTAGATACTACATCTACACGTACACATACGAACGAGTATTATAGTGAAGTATCTATACAGTGCATAAATCTACATAAATCCACACTCGTGTTAAACGATTGTGCTGCTGCTGTTGCTGCTTCCACTGCTGCAGAATACTGATGACGATGGCGATGATGATGATGATGTGATGATGATGATGAAAATGATAAAATAATTTTGCACGGGAGCAAAAATTTAATTGGAAACGAAGCGAAAAACTCTTTGATGTAGTTACTTTGATAACAGAGTTTTTGTATACGTATGTAGTAAAGTAAGTATGTATCTGTATCTATCAATAAGCATAGTTAGATTTTATGTGTTATTCAACTTTAAATATATTACATTCTATAAAATAATTTTTAAATTATGTACTACAGAAGAAAAACTACAGAAAATTTTATTTTAATTTTTATTTATTTATTCATTTTTTTTTTTAAAGAAAATGTGCAAAAACTTAAAAACCGTTTTCTCTATAAATTAAGTGTACAATCAGGTGATGAAAGTTTTTGTTTTCTTATACATAGACAATTTTCTTGTATAGTCGTGTATTATTTGTCTCAACAAAAATTGTTGTATAATGAAAATATATAAAAAAAAAAAAAAGGAAATAAAAATGAAAACAACTGAAAAAAAAATTGAAATAAAATTGCTTGTTTACACAACAGATTTAAAGGGAATAAAAAATAATCTGAAAATAAAGACACAGTAGTGTTGTAAGTATTACACAAAGAAAATACATATTATTTCATTACTATAATACACGTCCGTAAATTGGATAGGTAAGTATAAGAAGTAATGAATGTTTGTTATCCGTTCGTTCAATATATTATGAACACTGTATAAGTAATACAGACGGTAGTACTGCATTTGTAAAACGTACGAATATATAATTTTCCATTCAAGTTAACATGAATGCATATTATTAACGCGATCATTATCATCATCATCATCATCATCATTATTATTATTATTATCATCGATAATACACATAGTAAAAATGTAAAATAATTTATACACCACACGCACACATTATCGTATATACGTATGCATGTATAAACGTAACACGAAAAATTTTTAATGATTAAAAACAATTTTATACTTTAAATAATAATAATAATAATGATAGTAAGAAAATGAAGTCAAAGTCCGAAAAATATAAAAACCGTTACAGTCAATGGATTTATAAATACAAACTACACTATGTAAACGTATAAATAAATGACGTAAGAACCGTGGGAAATTAAGATCATAATTACAAGTTTATTGACTGAATTTTTATAATGAATATATAGTAGATACTATCACAATCAGTCAGTCATATATTCACCACATGTAAATCATTTACGATGATATTCATTTACCATCATATTAAGTATGTATACATAAATATATTTTTACTTAATTTACATACTTAGATACGTTTACATACTTGTACATAATATGAAACGTTCATCCGTCGACAGTTTGGACGCGCTCGATCAACGATCAATGTTGTAAGCAAGCACTCATCCATTGAAAATTGCGAGTTTTTTTTTTTTTTTTTTTTTTTTGATTTTGATTTTGAATATGAATGTAAGGCCAATATTTTTGGAATTAAAAATCACACATAGGTAATGTATAAATATACATACTCATATGTAGGTAATGTGAAAAAAAATAAAAAATAAAAATCTGTTAACATATTTAATGTTATGATAATTGTTTTAATATATTAATATAAAAAATATTGACATAGAAGTGAGGTTAAGGTAAGACTCTAATTGGAATTTATACTCTTATTATACAATTTTTTTTAATTTTTTTTTTTTTTTTAAATCTCTATGGATTTATTTTTATCATTGAGTTTATACATTTTATTTTGTTTTGTTTTTAGATTTATGTTATCATCACGATATTGCTTGTCTGTCTGTGTATATCTTAATCATAAATTACCTACTATAGTAAATTTTTTTCAATAAAAATACCAAAAAGTTTTATTGTTTTTCATTTTTCTCTATCATTTTTTATATTTCTTTGGATAATTTATTATCTATGTATGTATTTTATAAAAGAAAAAATATACGAAAAAGTTTGAAAAATTTTAGTTGTTGGCTGGATTTTATATCATCTTCTATGCCCATACATATCTTCTTCATACATAAATATGTAAAATATATGTATATGCTTATCATTGTTTTGTAATTTGAATTTTTATGAATGTTGTTTGGCACCTGTTTATACATATACATACATTCATACTCATATAAAGTTCACGTGAATACATAAAAATATTTTAAGTTGAAATTAAATTTCAAAAACAGACAAAGAAACCGAAACAAAAAAAAAACAAAAAATAACAGCAACATAATTTTGTAAAATGAGAAAGAAAAAGATTTTGGAAAGAGAAAAAAAAAATATCTAAGTATGTAAATAATTGCATGTGTGTAAGATTTTTTTTTTCTTTCTTAATTTATAATTTATTTATAATTTATTTTGAACGTGTATAACCTTCGACTTTAATTCTACATCATATTATAATTTGTTTGTATCTATCTATACATACACGTAGGTACATGAATGTATATATGTATCTATGGAGTAATGTAAAAGAAGGTAAAATGAACTCAACTAAAGATCTCAAATTACATTACTATGTATCATCATCATCATCATCGTCATCTCCAGCATCATCAAACATCATGCACAAGCACAGAGCATTATCATCATCATGTACCATTACAAATCTAAAGCCGCACAAACCACAAAGATTAGTGGTGGTCTAAATGCTACCTTTAACAATCGTGGTATGTATACTTATGTACATACTATATCTCTTTTTTTTTAATATGATACTTTATTGTTTAATACATACGTTTATAGTACATACATACTTTACAATACTGAAATATATAATATGTGTGTAGGTGCATATGAATACAAGCTTTTTTTTTTGTATTAAATATATAAATTCTGGTTTCATTTTTTTTTTTGGTAAATACTTATTATGCTGTCATTATTTATAGTGGTATTTTATTATTATTGACAATTACAACACTTCTGTTACACTTAAACTAATAAAAATTAATGCAAAATCAGCTTAAGGTGAAACTGAAAATTATAAAAAAATATAATATTATGTACATAAAAACAACAACAATAAATGACAACTGAATGAATAAATACAACCAATACAACATACCTAATACATAAGAGTGAAAAAAAAAAAAAATAAATCCAAAGAGATAAAAAAAATTATATTTAACCTCAGGAAAAAAGAAATATGTACAATAAAAAAAAATTCATATAAAAATAAATGTATACATAGATATGTATATGTACATAATAATATTAGCTATAAATAAACACACATTTTTATAATCTCGAATATATAAATAAAAATATTCATAATACATACTTGTAAATGAAATTTTAATGATTTTGATTTTTTGTTTTGCTTTGCATTTTATTTCGTATTACATGAGGGTCGTATTCATTCACCAATCAAAATTATCTGTCGAATAAATTTTAGTCGGATATAATTTCAGCTAATTCATCAACCTATATATGTAGATAAAATTTGTTTTCAGTTCAACTTCATTTTCGGAGTATCAAATATGTCAGTTGATTGTGAAAAATTAGTATTTTTATATGACAAAATGAAAAACAGGTTATGTTGTGTGATAATTACCTTGTTTATACTCTTTTTTATGTCGACTTAAAAAATATGTCGATTTAAATATGGTTTATTTTGAATCGGTTGAACTGCGTTTATACCCTTTGTCTTATACCAGTTTAAATTATGTCGAATTAAAAAGTGACGTTTGACGTTTGAATTCAAAGACTAAATTTTAAATAGTAAAAATTCTTTAACTAGAATTATACATACATATTAAATAGAAGTTTTTGTTTTTTGTTTTTAGTGGTGTAAAAAATACATAAAAAAATAATTGAATAACTTTTTAACAAAATGTCATTTCATAATTCGAATTAGTGAAGAACAGAAAGGTTTATACCCCTGCTAGAACTGGATCAACCGATTGTGTTATACCGATTTATTTTATATCGATTTAAATTTTATGTCGATATAAGTATCGTTTATACCACTGGTTTATTTTATATCGACACATTTTATGTCGATTTAAGTGAGGGTATAAACATAGTAAATTATAATAATGTAAATGCTGTGCTGTTGTTGATAATAACAAGGTTATGTTCAAATCATATTTATTAGTAGTACCATTCCTAGATTGTCTTAAAAATATCCGAATAGTGTATAAAAGACGTTGATGAATACACTTTATCATGTCAGTGTCAGATAAAAAATAATCTCGGTTGGTGAATACTTGCCTAAAAGTTAAAAATGAACAAAAAAAAAAAGGCAAAAAAGCAAAAAAAAAACAAATATAAATGAATTGAAAATGGATTTATGCGCTTATCTTATATGGTTATAAGAAGTATACATATATACGAGTATATATAGATTTATGTAATTGCAAATCATTGTTTGTTTGTTAAATTATTATTATTATTAAAATATTAAATGATATTTGTCATCTAATATCTTATAATTTTATGGTGTGTATATTTAATGGATTTTTATTTATGTGCATACTGCATACGGATTTAAAATGTTGTAGAGTATAAATCTATGTATAGATTATAGATTTTCTGGTAATATATTTTTATTGATCATATAAATAACCATACAGCATAATTTTTTTTTTTTGTATTTTTCAATATAAAAGGAGATTATAAATCAGAAAAATATAAATTATCTAAAATTATAAACATTAGAAAATCATCGACCTTAAGCGTTCATTTTAAAAATTATGATATCATCAAATTGTATTTGATTATAATTTACTATATACATATATAAATGTAGATATGTATAAATTCATATTATAAATCAAAGATACATATTACGTACATATATGTATATAAATTCTTAGAAAATAAAATCCGTTGTACCAGGTTATTTATACCTACACCACATTATGCATATCTTGTCTGTAAAATTTCTATATAGCCTCGACATGAAAATATGACGCTTCTCATCGAACTCATTTTGGTTCGACGATTACGATGGATGTATTGTATACATAAGTGCATGCCTTGCAAGATGAATGTAAAAAAATTGTAGCCATTTTATTTTGGTAGCTCTTTTCGTTGTTTGACACTTTGACAGTCATTTGTGTGTTACTCAATATCAGTGTTGCTTTTGTAAAAATCAAAATAATTTTCGTGATTATACAAAAAGTATAAAATTGTTCAAATGTGAGTAATAGAGTACAATTTTTTTGATCAAATATTCTGAAATAGTATATTGTAATGCACATACTTTTCGTTATCAGAAATGTTGATACAGAAAACACCCTGTATGCATATTATTATGCAAAATTTCAAATTATAGGTGCCTTGCCTTGCCTACACAGTTCATAAATTTGATTAAAGAATTTCCAAAACACAAATCATAAAAAAACTAAAATTTAACAAAAATATAGTAAAAAATATTATTGTAATTTTTATAGATAAATTTATAGTAGGAAAAAGTTAAAAAGAAATCTAAGCTATATTAGAAAGTATAAAATACATACATAAATATATGTACAATGTAAATGTATACCAATTATACCATAATAAATTACATAAATTTAGTCTTTCTTTTATGATTTATTAGACAAATTTGTATATGTGTACAGTACAGTGTACAGTATATGCTTCAAATTGAAAAATTTAAAAATAAATTTAAAAATTTAAATTTAAAAATAATATTAGAATAAGAATTAGTTACACATATACCTTAGGTTAATGTAAGTAATAATTTAATATTTAATATAATAAGTTACGTGCTTGTATGTATATGAATATATGTACCTTTACTATTCCATTTCGGTTTATTTATCAAAGTAATATCAAAAATAATAAGCATGAAAATTTGTTTTCAAAGCAAAAAGTAATAATAAAAAAGATGAAAAAAATAAATAAATTTTGTGGGTGGCATGGCAAGAAATCGATTCGAGAAATAACATGTAATATGGTATTTGGGTATACATACATATATATGTATGCTTAACAGATTATTACATCTAGGAAACATTAATAAATTCAATTTTGTTTGTTTTTTTTTTAATGTAAAACAGATACATGTATAATACCTATATCAATGACTATGTAAATATTAAATAAAAAAATTTACATATCTCCTTTGTCTATTACATTTTGTGAACATAACACATGGATCAATAAGTTCCTAACAACAGTTGTGGATCATACTTACATATTTTCAATTCATTGCCGAACTTTAACAGTATTTTTCTAAAATTCCTCATTCATAATTTAACTTGGATTTTGTGCAGAGTATATGGTATTCACAATCCAGCGCAGATTGCCGCATTTTATTATCATATAGGAATATTGGGATTGATGCACAAGCTTTCAATATAATTTCCCCAACGTCAGTTTAGACATGATTATTAAGAATACAAGAAATGCAACCTAATCTCTCTGTGAATCTAGTGAAATTTAGGGAAAGGAGGTATGAAAAATCTACCCTGGCACGTAATCTACGCTGGATTGTAACAGCCATCGCACAATTCCCGTGACAACTACAGTGTATCGCCGAAAGTTAGTACAATTCGGGTGCAACTGCAGCGTAAAATATATATGAATTTTACATTTCTTCTTCTTGCGAATAGATTACTACTACATACTGCAAATTCCAGGTCGAAATGGTTCGTTGTCACTGAAAAATAGAATAGAATCTATTTGGGCGACAGCGGCAGCATAAAGTTCAGCATAAAAATTCCCATTTAATTACTGTATACGCTTGTAGTTGTCGCTGGAATTGTGCGATGGCTGTAAATCTAACTTAAAAAGCAAAGTTTTATCAATACATGAAATTCAGATTTTTTTTTCATTATTTTCGGAAATTACAAAAGTAGCATCTAGCACTACTTAAACCACCGTAGCTTCACTGTAACAAATGATCGAGACTTTATAAAATTTTGGGACATGACTCACAGAAGACTCATTTTGATAAATA
The DNA here is from genome assembly GCA_951394055.1 of Villa cingulata. Lineage (NCBI taxonomy): Eukaryota > Metazoa > Arthropoda > Insecta > Diptera > Bombyliidae > Villa > Villa cingulata. The sequence goes on from OX596023.1 coordinate 5,472,465, forward strand.
AGGAAAAACAAATTTCCAATAAATCGTTCTTTTTGGTAGTTAGTCTCTGAACTTAATGATCCATACAATATATCGCATGTATGTATAAGTACTTTAATACAAGTTCATTACATATACAAATGAGTACTTATATAGTATGCATTTAAGTAGATCAATGATCGTAACAATAATAAATTAATGGACTAAATTTAAAAATACTATTTAATACTTATGCCTCTGATATTATGTCTACCTTAACTGCCTACATTATACATTTTCATGGTTGTATGATTGTGTGTAATACTGTACCCTAATGTAATGTGAATACATATTTCATTTTAGACACCATAACGTACATAATATTCGTATAGATAAAGAATTGTGTATCTATTTGGCATTACAAATAAGTGTTACTTGTTACAATAATATCACTTAAAAGGTATTTAAATCGTATGTACGCTTTATGAATTACATTATTTAATGATAATTTCAATCAATTATGATGTGTGCTCGTATATAAAAAAATGATATTAATGTATGTACATGTTTATTACAAGTATACGCACATACCTAGCGTATAACATACGTATTCTGTATCTATATACAGCACTACGACACTATATTACGTTCATAGATATTTTGTTGCCAAGATTATTGGCGCCATTAACTTTTACCACATGTACATACATTATATACTCGTACTCTCGTACGTAATGTACATGTAAAAAATAATAAAGTACACAAATATAAAATACAAATTATTAATATGCTGGCAGTATTTTGTAAAAAAAAAAAAAAATTAATTACATATTCAAAATTAAAATGATTTACATAAATAATTTTGATAATTATTTTGTAATTAATGTGTAATAAGTTTGTAAGAAATTGAATATATTTGGCTGGTTTTAGGTTGATTAGGTAAATACAGTGCAACTTCGATTATTCGTATATCGTATACATCACATAACATCTATTATTTATTATAGGTATAACCAAAACAGATGGCGAATGCATAATGTACTAAGTTCACATGCGCAGAAGAAAAGACTCTTACACATTCACGAAATGAAAAATATTATTAAAGTGTAGAAATAATCTTAGCATCTTCAGTTCAACCAAAATTGCATGTGCATAGAACAAGCAAATCGTGTTGCGCACATATACGCTCCCAAACAAGCACAAAGATTCGCCATCTGTTTTGGCGAGTATTATACCTCAATGGGGAGCAGAACCCCATTAAATATCCTTGTAAGTATCGTAAAGCAAGTGATAATAGCTTTACTACTTATTCGTGGCAAATAACAGATGAAAGAGTTTACCCAAATTGAATTTTCTAGCTACCTAAGAATTTTCTAACGAAATATTTCACCAAAAAATGCATGCTCCACAAATAAATTCATCGGTTAATCGAAATGGCGAGATAGAATTTTTGTGAACAAACAAACGCAATGTCTTATTGGAAAACAAAGTGCATACATATATGGTAAGGAAATTTGGCATACATGGCGTACGATTAGATCCAGAACACTTTAATAATCTTTGCTATTCATTTTTGTTGAAATTAATGGTAGATTTTTTTTGGTTCAACTATGTATATACATACATACATATGTCAGATAATTGTACAAGCGCGTTTTAAATTGCGCATTTTAAATTGCATTTTGCGCAAATTAATCAATTGATTAAAAGCATGAGAATTTACTTCAAAAATATCGATTAATTATTATTTTTTCATTTTTTTTGCAAAACAACTGATCTGATCAATGATATTTAAAATCGAAATGCTGATAAAAATTTAAAATCGCCTACATATATGTATCTAAAATGAAATTATTTAATTATTATCTTTTGTACGATAAACACTATCACTTCTTATAATCTTTTCATTTCATTCGTCTTTAACATTATCAGTCAATCGCTAGTCCTCATCTACCTTATGGATGATCATGGTTCCACTTTACATACACGTAAATATGTAAGTATGCATATGATTGCATGTACATATAAGTATACAGATACAAAAATACGTAGATAATTACAAAAATGATGAATTTACATAAAATATTCACAAAATATAATCTGCATAATTTGGAAATGTACATATTAAGTATACGTTACATCCTCACGCATATAATTTTTAGTAATATTCTTTGTTGAAATATTTTTTTTTTCATTTGATGTAAGTACTTTTAAAATTACATATTATTATATGTATAATTAACATAAGTACACTGACACATACATAGCACATTGCTTTTTAAATGCAATTATTTTATCTTCATATACAAAATATAACATATCATATAATAATTATGTTCATATAAGCACACCTTATGTGCAAGCATGTATCTACATTCTACACTACACATGTACCTACCTATTTATGTATACGAATAAACCATATAGAGATACCTTTGTGGTATGACTGTATACAAATTTAACATAAAATATGTGGAAAATTTTTCGAGTTAATTTTTATTAAATCCTATTAATGTTGATTATTATTATATTGAGGATCGTATTCACCAATCAAGATTATGCGTTGGATATATTTTAGCCGGATATAATTTCAGTTTATTCATCAACCTATAGATAAAATTTGTTTTCGGACTAAATTTTCGGAATGTCAAAAATGTCAGCTGACTGCGAAAAATTAGTATTCTTATAGGACAAAATGAAAAAGAAGTTATGTGATGTGATGATTATAAAATGTGAGTACTGTTCTGTTGCTGTTATTAACAAGGTTATGTTCAAACTATATATTTATAGTGCCAGTCTCAGATTATCAGAATGTTGAATCGAGATTGAAGAATCTACTTCTTCTCAGATAAAAGATAATCTTTGTTGGTAAATACGATAATAAATATAAAAATATACTATAAAAACAGTTCGTTCATACAATGTGGCAGACATACTTACAACAATAGTACATGCTTATATTATACATATACTCGTAAATACAAGATGATGTTTTTAAATGCGTGTTCATACATTTAGTTTAGGTTTCTTTCAAATAATGTTAACTTGAATTAAGTGTAATTTTGATCACATCATTCTTATTATAATTTGAAGAAAATTTATACGCATTACTACATACAACGTACAGTACGTATATGTATTTACAAAATGTATACGAGTATCTATAAATTATTGCTTATAAATACACTATACTAATACTATACTTACATATTATATATTTGTTCTTATAGTAAATTATATATTTATTTGATATTTTTTTATAAAATGTTGAACAGAAGCGCATATTATATATGTAGATAGATATTCTCTATTTATACATATGTTCATATAAATTTTTAATATTATCTACATTACATATGTAATATTACGACGAATGTTCATAATGACATGTAACAGCACTGTTAATAATTTATTGAAGTGATTCACTTGCATGTACACATGATCATCATTTCATATATTTTATGTACATTATAAATATTTATAATATGAGTTTTAAGGTAGATAGATATATTATATGGATCAATAAGTTCAGAGACTAACTACCAAAACAACGATTTATTGGAAAATCTTTTCTTTATTTATCAACATATTAAATCTGCTGCGAGTCAAACTCCAAAATTTTATAACATTTCAATGATTTTCAGTGAAGCTACTGCATTGAAGTGAAGCTACAGTGAAGCTGCTGCATTGAAGTGAAGCTACTACAAATCGATGTTATAATTACGTGTTTTGATAAAACTTTGCTTTTTAATTGGAAAAAATACAGTTCAAGCTCGGAAATCGCTTTAAAAGTATACTATCCGGACTCCGCTTCATCAAAAACACCAGTTTGTATAGGTGGTACGCAAATTTGCAACGTGATCAATAAATGTTAAACGTTCTGGTCGACCAAATGATGCTATTGCTGCAGAAAACATTTAAAAAAAAAAAAACACTGAAAATCATAATGGGCAAATCGTAAACTGAATTTCCGGGAGGTATAGCTGACATCCATTTGTTAGTATGTATTTACAAGATATTTTACAAACCTTTTTCCAAATAGGTGCCACCAAGTTTTTTCTTAAAGAAGAGAAAAAAAAAGGGAATTTAATTGCGAATTACTGCCACACCCGCACCGCACCGTATTCACTAGATTTCACACCAATCGAAATTATTGGCTGTTCGCAGACATCAAAAATATGTTGCAGGTAAAGAAATTTGAATTCAAATTGATAAGTATGATAATGCGGAAAATGATGCCTATTTTGAGACCAAAGATAAATCATTGTTTAGGACTGGTATTATATACAAAAGTTAGAAACGAGTTTTATGAATGTATTGCACTTGACGGAGACTATGTTCATGAATATAGAAAATATATTAGTTATAGTCTCGGGATTTATTAATTCATGTGTTAAATATTGTACATATAAATGGATATAAATGGATAGAATGTACTCTTAAGAGTATATTTTTTAATAATATAAATGTTATAATATTATACCCGTGATATGTATATGTTTATACATTTACATAATATGTAGGTATATAATTTTATATACACACACACATTATATAGATTATCATTATACTCGTATATTTTTACTTCTAAACGTTTCATGTGATATTTTTATCATTTCTACATCTATCTGATCACATTTATTTATTAAACATTACATGGGCACATTGGATTAGATGTAGTATTATAAATTTTTTTCTCGTTTATTCAATTCTGCAAATACATATACGAGTATTACCTGTGTACTACAAACGTTATTATAAAGGTATCTTATACGTGTGTATGTTTGTATGCATGTATATCTACTACATTTATTTATGTTTTTAAGTTTTTATTTTATTGCTTACTTTATTTTCCCCAAACAAATTTTTTATTTGTAATTTTTTTTTTAATTTGATTTGATTTTATTATTTCTTTTGAGTTTTGCTTTAGTGATTTTTTTTTTGTTGTTCATGTTTTTATTATTTTTTATTTTATTTCAATTTTTATTTGTGTTTTTTTTTCTGTTTTTCTTTTTTTTTTTGTAAACCATTAAAATGCTTTTAATCTTTAATTTGATAAGAAAACAAAAGTATCACAAGGAAAGAAAATGAAAAAAAAAAACATGTCTTACGAAATTTATTTAAGTTTTGTTTTTGTTTTCTTTTTTTAAATTATTATTGTTTTTTTTTTATTATGCATATACAGACTATGGATACATACATTTATAAGTACACATATTTACATATGCATGTATGTATATAAAATACATTTTATATACGTAAATAATGTACTATGTAGATACATAATAATGTAAGTAATCTTTTAAAAATGTCTATTAAATTTTATAAATAATGTAAAATTGTAATGAATTATCACACATACTTGTATAAAAATTATTAGCTATACATTATATACAGCCGCGTATATCGTACACAAACGTTTAAAATACTCTGTGCTACATGCACTTTAAAAATAAAAAAAAAAAATAAAATTTACAAATTAGGTATATTCATGAGGTATTAATATAAGGTGTTAGTTGTATAGGTGAGGCTGCGGGGTATACGATACGATACATACATACTATAATGAATATACTCATATATGTATTTACATTAATACACTCTACATACATACATGTGATTTTTAGATTTCATGTCTACATACAAAAGCGTGAAATAATCATAGGACAAGCTACAACTGCAACCATAATTTTTCATTAATATAGAGAACGTAATCATATTGATATAAATTTACAAGTCATTAGTGATTTATTACCACAGACAAAAAAGAAAAACATAGTTGCCCGAGTGTGATGTGATGGAAATTCATCTACAAAAGCCCTGACTTGAATCCCATCGAACAACTTTGATCATTTTCGAATATAATAATGGTTTCTTCTTCTTCAGTAGCACTAGAGTTCTGTGTAAGCCAAAGCTTTCACCGAAATGTTTTCTAGAGTTGATTACTACATATAATGAGTGCATCTACTACAGACAGTATAATGTGTATTGCTGGTACATTTTTACATGATAGATCTTCGATTGATTTATTTTCAGATGATTCAATTATCTAATAATTTTGGCAATATTTTGTGTTAAGCAAGATCCTAAATAGACGTGACGAAACGAAAGAAATTGAACGAACGTAAATACTCGTTTCGTCAGTTTAAAAAGTTGCCCTAAATAGAAACGATTCGAAACGAGTAAAATTGTGTATGAGTATTGAGTAGAAACGAGTAGAAATGTGGTATAAATCAAAATGAGTAGTAACGATAAAATGTATGACCCCTACGACACTATCCATTTCGTTTCGTTTCGTCTATTTGACATTTAAACTTATCGAAATTGAACGAACGTAAGAATACGTTCATTTAGGATTATTATACGTACCACAGTACTATCGTATGTATCGTTTCGTTTCGTTTCGTCACGTCCATTTAGGTTATAGTTTTACTTGTTGTCAGAAAGTAGACCTCTTATTTATCAGCATTTTTGAGCTCCTTCTTTCAAACAAGCTGATACCTACTCATTCAAAGCTGAGTGAATTTTTGGTGTAATGAGAGTTGGGAGTTGGGAATTGGTAATGAAAAATTGAAGTTCGGGCACCATCACTTGCACCACCGATCTCGTTGCTAAATTGAAAAAAAAATTATTGTTGGTAAAATTGAGTGAAATTCTATAAGATTTTGTTGAAAATTATGTGGAGTCAATGTAAATACGATTAGAAGAGGTATGTATGTCTATAGAAGTAAAGGTTGTCATACAAAATATGGAATTTATTATTTCATACAGATTTTAAGCATCTTTTGTTTACAATGTGCCATGACATTTATTCACAGTAGTTTAGCAATAAAATGTTCTTGGAGTTAAAAGTATTTACGGTTTTTGTTGTATTCATTTGTAATTATTTTTTTTTTGTTCATATTACACATTTAAGAGTATCTAGGTACTTTATTTCGAAAAAAAAAATTATGCTTATACCATAATTTTTTCACGCTTGTGTTTATTTATAATCATGTAACATACGAGTATACCGTAAAATAATGTAAGTATTATACGAGTATATATACATAATAAAATCAAACGGTGATGGAATTATAAATAAAATTATTCAAAATACATTTTTATTGTTTACAAAGATTTAAAAGAAAATACAAAATAAAATAAAATAAAAATAAAAAAAAATCCAATAAAAAATACAATAAAATAAAGAAAATTATTATTTTTACCTGAAAAATAATTTATATGTATGTACATTTATATATGTGTACTCGTAGAGGTAATCGTACATTGATTTTACACCACATCTTTATAGTATAGTATATGATTTAGTTAATATTATTGTATCTAAACTCCACGTGGAGTTAAATTATTACTAATTTATAATTATTATTTTTATTAATTTTTTTTTCTTTCATTATTGTTTTTCTAAGCTTTTTATTTTATTTACTATGCACCTAATATACACATCTATATGGACATAGTACATAGGTACATATTTTCATAAATCGTTAGGTGGGTATTATAAAAGTTATTGAAACAAAAATGTGCATGTACTACATTTATTACACATTTACGAATATATATACTATATATACATATTGTAATCTATACTCTTGCTTGCATAATAACATTTTTTATAGATAGGTAACGTGAAAAAATTAAAAAAATATGTGATTATATGTATTTTAAAGATACTTATGTATGTCTTATATGTATACTCCATGTCTGTCTAATATACTTATATGTCAATACAAAAATTATTGTTAAGTACCTATGCAGATAGTTACGTTTATATAATATACATTGATATTTTGTACATTATATGATTATTATATATACATTTTTCATATAAGAAAAAAACCAAAAAAAAAAAATACAAAAAAAACATAATAATCAACTAAAATAATAATTTTTAAAGTTATGTACACATATAAATACCTCTATTATATCTTACATACATTATGCACCTATGTAGTATCTAAGTACATATATTTTATATAAGTAGATATTAATAATAAAATAACGCGATTATATTTATACTCTCTTCGCAATTATTAAACAATCTCATGTTTCTTGTATCATATTATAGCTACATATTTTTTATTATTTTTTATAAACATTTTATCTGCTCGTTTTGCGCTTTCCTCACTCGCATTCCTAAATCCTTTTCATCCATCTTAACCTTTAACAATTTTATTCAATTATTTCTTTTTACTTATTTTGTACAAAGTAGATACATATAAGTATATTTTATACAACTAAATATGTACGGATGCACATTATTATAATACAAAATTTAATTTATATTCCGCGATAAGCTGTAGATACAATAATGTTGTATAGAGAATTTATTGACAATTTAGATACCCATCCATCCATATTATACATATTGCACCTTCCACCTTGTATATATGTATGTATGTACAACAAAAAAAAATATGTGTTTGAACAGTAGATATCAAAAGTATTTGTGCATATCAAAATTTAAACTTTGAATAGCCATAAGTTTAGATTTGAATAGAATATATCATCCCATTTTTTCGCACGAATTAAATCCTGATGTGTTCTTAATAATTTTGCAGAATTTCATTTTCATAACTGTGTTCATTCTCAAGTTATACATGCTTCCAGTGGAAAATAACATTGTTCCACTCAAAAACAACACGTTTACATTGAGTTTGATTGGAGGAAAGTTGTTTTTGTTTGAAACGATGTTGTTTTTGTTTGAAACGATGTTGTTTTTGATTGGAACAATGTTGGATTTGGATTACACTGTGAAAAAATATAGAAACATAATTGAAACAAGTTCCAAAATTACGATTCAAAAGTGTTTATGCGTACACCCATGCAATCTCGTATAATTTTTTATATGATTTTTCTGGGTAATGTTACGAAAATCTCTTTTGATGATAATTTGCATACTTAAGGAAGACATTTTGAGCTTTCATATGCAATTTAATTTATGACTCTATCTTTCTCCGTCCACAAAAAAAAAATTGAATCTTAAATTAAAGATGAATCTTAAATGATTTTTGACATCAACATTTCTTCTTAACTGATAACGCGTGTTAACATAGTGAAATTAATTATGTATTTTATTTGAAGAATAATAACAACTTAGTAAAGTACGACGAGTACGTCAAGTTGAAAGTTTTATTAATAAGTCAAAGCATTTTACAAAAACTTTGGAGGTGTACAAAGACTTTTGACGTTCACTGTATTTATATATAATTTTTGATATTTTGTACTCTTATATGTACATTTCTATATCTTATAGAAATTTACATAAATTTTCGAGAATCCCTAATAGTTTGTTGTCATATCAAAGTTCAATATATGTACATATGTACCTCTGTGTAATATGTATTACTAGTATTACATATACTCATATGATTTACAATTTTTTGTTTTATCAAACTTAAATTTTATATTCAATTTTAATATATTCTTCTCCTCTCCCCTCATCTCCTTCTGTTTCTTTATTTTTTTTTTCTTTTTCACATTTTTATGTAAGACAAATGACTTTGTTTCTTGATGATGATATACAACATGAATTTATAAAATATCCTTACATATACTATATATGGATGGGTGTAATGTAATACATAGGTTCGTATAATAAATACATTCTCTTAAGGTATACATTTACATTATGTATCGATAATAACGTGATGAGTTTTTTTCAAGGTTTATGTTTATATGCAATTTTTATATTGTTTCTTTGTTTCTTCTTTTTTTTATATTTTAAGCTTTTACTTTTATTTTATTTTTTGTTATCTTTATTTATGCTTATTTTATTGCATTTTTTTTTTTTAGAGTTTAAAAACATTCATCACTCATCAGGTAACAAAACATAAAGATTTTAAGATTTAAGATGATCATGAAGTAGATGAAAATGATGAGAATGATCACTATGATGACGACGAATACAACCCGAGTAACAACATATTACAGATATAATATGTACTTTACATAGATAAATACATATGTATATGAATGCATGGATCAATGTACATATTACAGCATTACAACATAACAACATCAAAAAAAAAAAAAATAAATTTAAAATTAAATTACGATTGCCGTAATAACACAAAGAATATAAGTATGTACATAAAATGATGATCGTGAATCATGATGATACCAATCTCATCATCATCATCATCATCATCCAATGTGCATACATAATTTTTTGAAATGAAAAACTTTAAGAAAATACAAATTTTTATTTTATACATATTTTTGCTTTATATTATTTATTTGTTGTCTTCATCACAGAAGAATTAAGTGGCACATATGTATGTGGCGGTACCTATTTCTATATACATTTTTGTACCTGGTGAATGTGCATTATATTTAAGATCACCGTTGCTATATACATACATATGTACGATCATGATGTATGTAGTATTGTATAAATTTATGAATTAAAAAGGTTTGTTATTTTTGTTTTTCAATTTTCTTTTTCTTTGTAAGTTTGCATGTATCCATATAGCTGATATTCACTGCTAAACATAAGAAGATATTCAAAGATTTTTGAGTTAACAAAAAATGTTTTCAAAAAAAATATGTATAAATAAATATACAGGGTGTCGTCGTATTCACCAACCAAGATTATCTGTCGGATTTATAATTTAGCAGGGTATAATTTCAGTTTATTCATCAACCTACAGATAAAATTTGTTTTTGGACTTCATTTTCGGAGTGTCGAACATGTCAGCTGATTTCGAAAAGTTAGTATTTTTATATAACAAAATTAAAATGAGGTTATGTGATATGATGATTATAATGTGAATGATGTGCTGTTGCTGTTAACAACAAGGTTATGTTCAAACAATATTTATAGTACCACTCCCAAGTCCAAGGTTGTCTTAAAAATATCCGAATGGTGTATATAATTGAGGTTGATTAATACACTTTATCTCAGATAAATAATAATTATTTTTGGTTGATGAATACGACCCATAGTGTATACACAATTATGTATATGCAATAATAAAATAATAGCATGTCAATAATAGTCTTCGCTATTTCCTTTCATATTCTTATTTCATATTGTATTATTACACAGTATATGTACAAGTATTTATGTAATTTATTGTAAATGTAGGTATGTACATAAGTATGTACATATATATGCTTTTATATAATATTAATTTATGCTATTTATGTGTATATGTGCATATCTATGTAATTTGATGAAATTCGAAACTCTTCAGTTTTTGTTTTATACTTTTATTTATATGCACACATTATATTACAAAAATGAAATCCATTCTGAAAAATAATAAACGAACAAAAAACATATTAAAAATGTGAAAAAAAAAATAAAAATAAAAAGAATAATAATGTATGTATTATGCATACCTTAGTCGATTATTATAGGTGTACATTTTGTATCTGTGCATATATCTTATTTTTGTGTTTTTATATCCTATATATATAGTTAGCTCTACTATAAACACACAGTGTTATATCGTCCCGTCCCGTCCCTATATATTGTCATACCAACTCATATAATCATCGTTCGTCTTCTTCTTCATGATTATATATCCATTAGGTAGGTTATTTGTTCGTATTTTCTTAATATTATCATACACTTACTGCATGTTTTTTACTTGTTTTTATTTTTTTTTTATGTTTTGTCTTTTTCGAAAAAAAAAAAAGTTCATTCCATCCCCATATACCTTTACCACCTTTATCATTTACCATTGTTTTCAACATAATTCGAGGTGTACACATTACGATTATTTGTACGAGTATATCATGTTGGTTGTTGTTATACTTTGCTACCTTTTATGTTATGTGCCTTCATCATCATCATCATCGCCATCGCCATCGCCATCGCTATTATCATCATCATCATTATCATTACCATCATCATCATCATCGTTGTCATCGTCAATCGTAGGTATTATTATATTATCTACCTTACCATTATATGTACATACTCGTATGTGTTCAACAATTACATGAAAGTTCAAAAAAAGTTATGTTCGTGCGCGACAACATTTTCATATTTATGTACATTTTTAAAAGGTAAAAAAAAAAAAAAAAAAAAATAAAAATAAAATGAAAAAAAAAAATAAAATAAATAAAAAATTATGTATACGTATCTACATGCACCTTATAAGAGATATAATGTACATACATATATAGGTAATATGTATGTATATTCAAAATCCAACATATATTTTTATTCTTCTCTGTTAATATAGTTAAGTATTTTTTTGTTTTTTGACAAAACATAATATGTATCTGTAAAATGAAAATGGAAATGAATAAGAGGTAAGTAAGTAAGCAAGTTAACAGCAAGTTAAAAAAGAAAGAAAAAACAATAATTTATATATAAAAAATATGAATATACAGAAGTTGTATAGTAATAGTATTAATATAGCTGCATCCAAAACAGTTGTGCTAAGTCTACATGCGCAGAAGAAAAGAAACTTACAATTTCACAGAAATGACAAAATATATTACTAGAGTGTAGAATTTGAGCATCTTCAGTTCAAACGAATAATGCATGTGCACAGAATAAACAAAACGTATTACGCTCGAGTGAGGATTTATAGTAGAAAAGTTGACGAATCTTAGCACTTTTCTTAAGATAAAAATTTGTCTAAGTATCTTAAGTTAAAAATCGTATCCGTATATAAATAAGTATATACAAAAAATCTTACTAACAAACATATAAAACATGCGCAAAAATTCACCATCTGTTTTGTCGAACAGTATAGCAGTATCGTAATACCTTATATCTATATAATGTAAACGGGAGTGACGGTTTGTGTAAGTGTGTATACATATGACATTATACTAATGTATGTCATGTGTAAATACATTAATTTTTATATGATTTATTTTAGATAAATATCTAGATCAAATTGAACTATAATCCATGTTTTTATGTTCATAAACAACACCTCCGTTTCTTACTCTCCTCATACATAATGCATGTATATGTACATAATAAATATATATAAACAAAAAACATATAATAAAATGATAAATAATATTATATTACTTATGCACATAGATATACGTAATATATGTCAATCTTTGTTTTATGCTTCTGAAATGAAGCGTTAAAGGTGTAAAAAAAATACACAAAATAAAAAAACAAAAATGTTTTGTTAGTTTTTCAATTTTTGTTTTTACCTTAATTTTATTTTATATTTTTCCAAAGTGTGTCCTATTTTTAAAGACACATGTTTGATAATGTAAAACATTTGTACATATATATAGTAGATGTGCAAATATGTATACACCATCATGCGTATTATATATATATATACATATTTTTATGTATGCCTACATCTCCATACCTGTAATGTTGGAATTGTGTAAAACCTGATGAAACACATGTAAGTACAGTAATTTCATATTATGTAATTTTGTAAATATGTATGTATGGATGTATGACACAAAATATAATCTATAATGTGTATCTTATGTAAAACAAAATAGAATCACAGACAGATATCATCAACATTGTGTACTCATCATCATCATCATCATAATCAACTTAAATCAAGATATAATACCTATATATAAATGACATATGTGGCAAAAAAAAATACTACACATGTGTAAAAATTGTACATATACATACATTTATCTCAAATATAGGTACATATATATGTAAGGATAAATATACATATCAGTTTTCTTATCTTATGTTTCCTTTTTTTTTTGTGCAAAAGAAAAACTCTATACTGTATTATATTTTGAAAAGTATTCAACTGTATCTGAAAAAAAAATTATATGAGATATATAAGAACATACATAATATGGTATATACATATGTATGTACTCTTTTCAGAAAATATTTTTCATCATTAAAAGAAAAACATTTTTTTTTTTAACAAAACAAGCATACCATCATCCATCTCATACACATGTCTGTAACATACATATCTACCGTATACTGGTATTGTATATAGTTACATATGTACATACCTACTAATGTGCTACTAATGCGCTGATTGCTGATGACTGAACATGAATCTGAACCTAAATGTTATGGTAATGGTACACAATATACACATAGTTTGTATATGGCTGACTTTCAAAAACATCAAATTATTTTTGTCAAATAAAAAGTTTGACAATTGGGCACTAATATAGTTGACAACAAATCGTTACAAATGATCATTCGTTTGCTGTCTGTCACACCCCAAATTATGCAAGTTTAAAATGATCATTTATTACCTCTCTTCATTCTAACTTTATCTAAGTACAGCACAAGTGGTACAAGTGAGTTCGAATGACGTTCCAGGAATTTCATTCAGCGTCCTCGAATGAAGATGGGTAAATTGGAAATTTCCAGTTTTGGTGAAAAACAAATGAAAGAAAAAACCATGGACTGCGATGACAATAAAAATATATGATCGAGGAATTTTTGAATAATAATCATTTAAACACGAATGAATAAATGAACTTAGGTAATGCCAATTGGAGTCGATAATAGTATTTTTAGTACTGTTAAGCAGATTTCTGAAAGTCGAAGAAAAGTAGTTAAAGACCAAAAGGACGTTGGTTGGGAAGATGTTGAATATGATCTCAGGCGAATGAAAATTACAGACTGGAAAGGAGGACCGACTAGAGAAACATTCTAAAACAGTCCAAGATCCACCCAAGGTTTGTAGCGTCTGATGATAGTATTTTTCGTTCGAACACATTCTGTTTATTTGCTAAACTTGGATGCAGCGGGATACTGTCGTAATACGTTTTAGAATTCAGTAATTTGTCAATAATTTAATGTTTGACATTTTGAATCTTTGAATTGGATAATTTCCAGTAATACAGAGTATCATTGCATTTTGGTAGTCAGCCTAATATGATGTTTATCGTATTGTATTATACCTACATTATTACGTCAACCATCTATAAACCAAAAGAGTATAAACTAAAATACCTGGTTCTGGTAGGTACGTAGATATACTATTTATACATTCATATGAATGTAAAATGTACATATATATATTTAAGTATGTACTTAAAGAAGTGGAAAAATTTTTCTCTTTATTATATTACATGAAACATCATACAAACTTACAAACCAACTCATACCATACTCATTCTACTCTATGTCGTTTACATAGTATATTCCGTGGAGTATTTTTCTTGCAATGACTTTCTTTCAGTTTGGTATCTTATAAAAATGGGCCAAAATAAAAATGTATTATTATGCACATTATATACCTATATTGTGTAAGTATTCTACATATACATATTTGTACAAAAAACATGCACAAACATTAAATAATAACGTATGTATGTATCTACGTACATACAATTTTTTATATAATAATAATAAATGTAGGTACATACATAAGTATATATGTAGCAAAAGTTAAAACAAATCAACCATAAAAAAATTGTGTTATTATAAAACAAAAATAAAAAAAATGAGAAAAAAAATTACTTAATATTTTTTACTTTTTTTTTCTCTCTTAAATGAAAGCTCAAAAAAAAAAGAGTATATAAAATTTTTCTTTCAATTTTCACTCATCATATAATATCTATATAATCTTGTATTTCATTTCATTTTTTCTCTGTAAATTTTTGTATTTTGTATTTTTCTTACTTTTTCACTGTAGTAATTTTGTTTTGTTTTGTTTTTTTTTTTATTTTTTCAAGTAGAATTTTATGTATTTTTCCACTTCATAAAGAAAAATCAGAAGAAGAAAATGAAAAAAAAAAAAAAATTCATTTTATATTTTGTGTAATACCTACTACCTATATTTTTTTATTCTTTCTAGTTTTTATTCGCGCGTTAATAACATTTCTTTAAAAAAGCTGTCAAGTATGAAACTAAAATAAAATTTTACAACAACAAAAAAAGTATAAAATAAAAAATAAAAATAATAAATACATGAAAAATTTAACCAAAAAAAAAATATATTAAAGGCTCGTATTCACCAAAAAAGATTATCTTTTATCGGATATAAATTATTGCATTTATCAACTTCGATTATACACTACTACCAAAGATACTATAAAATTACAGTATTTCTAGTATCTTTGCTACTACTCGAATATTTTTAAGACAACCTGAGAGTGGTAGATACTATAAATATCGTTTGAACATGAGCTTGTTATTAAAAGGAACAGAACAACAATAACCTGTAATTATCACATCAATATAACCTCACTTTCATTTTGTAATATAAAAATAGTAAATTTTCATAATCGGTTGACATTTTTGACATTCCGAAAATTTAGTCCGAAAACAAATTTTATCTATAGGTTGATGAATAAGCTGAAATAATTATAACCGCCTAAAGATTATATCTGACGTATAATCTTGGTTGTTGAATACAACCCTAAATGTACATATTCTACATATAAACAAAAATCGTGTACATTATATACCTACATATGTACATACGTATTACAATATGAAAATCGATTGGAAATCTATTTTTAGATGAAAATAAAAGCAATAAAATTAAGAAATAAAATTATAACAGCTATTATGAAGCTATGTAATGTATTTATGCATATAAATAAAAGAAATAAAAATACTGGCGAAACAAAATAAAATAGCAAAATAAAAATAAATTATACACTATACAGTAGAAAAATTAACCATATGTAGCTACATTATTTACTGCAAAAAAAAAAATGTGTAAATGCAAACATATTTAATGTTTTTATTATTATTTCATATTATTATTCTTTTATTATCTACGTATGTATATGTAAATGTATGTACATATGTGATATGAAAAATCATTCTGTTCATTATTTTTATGAATTAAAATGCGAAACATAATCAAAGCATATCCAACAGAAATTTATTTGTATTTTTGTGGTGTGGCATTTTGTTGACTAGATAGATACCTAACTTGTTTTACATTTTATAGCACTGACACAATAAAAACAGAAATTCAGTCAATACTAGCAATTTGAACGTTGAACCAAAGTTGAAATTTAGTTAATTGCAACTTGCTATGAAGTGTTTGCGTGTTTGCTATCAACTAAAACAGTTTAATATTAAACAGTGTTTGTAAGTTGTTTTGTTACATTGAAAAAACTTAAAATTCATTTTTGACAATTATTATTTGTTTATATAATTTTGATTGTTTACAAAGTTGTAGGCTTAACTTTGTCAACTTGAGATAAAATCAAAATGCAAAGCTTGACTGAAGTTCAATAAATCTCTACAAGCTTGAATAAATGAAACAAGCTTCAACCAAGCTAATTAATGTGAATGTTTTGAAAACTCAAGATGGTCACAGTACAGGCTTGAAAACAGTTTTGAAAACCGCCTTCGTTTTTATCTTCACAGGTAAGTATGTATGACACAAGCCGACAGCATAATCTCTTTGAACGAGAGCATATTTCTGACAGATCCATACATATAAAGCTACATCTCGTATCTCGTATCAATACATTTTAAATATGATTGATAATATTGATTTCATTCTTCTGACATGTAAAATCTCATTCAAGTAAATTCGAATAGAGACGGTGAACTAGTAATGTTGGTTCAATGATGAAACCTGATAGTCATGAGTGACAGTAAAAACTGAAAATGACAATAAAAATAAAAAAAAAATCACATACTTATGTATATCAAAATGACAGTGACAAAAGATCATTCAGCAAAACGCATATATGTATATTGTAGAAAAGTTAAAGAATGATCATTGAATAATTTACCTTTGGGATTTGGTATCAGGGATTGTAAGAAACTTTTTTTTTAAATGGCGATCATTCACACGAAATGAAAATTAAATGAACAAAGATCATTGAAGCATTGAACCATCTATCAAGGGTATACATTTATATACAATTAAGTGTACATTACGATACGATTACATACGTGAATCAATGTTCAGAATTTTGAATTCCTTAGAAATAATTAATTGAATGACATCATAATTATATTCATTTCATTTAATATGTACATATTTGTTTACATTACTATATACATTTACATATACCTTACATATTTATTTACTTTATATGTTATATAAAATTTCAAAAAAAGTGAAATTTTTTTTCAAATTCACATAATCTGAACTGAATAATAATTTAATACATAGCCAATATTATAGCCATTATAATAAAAAGCAGATTGTGGTTAATGTAATTCATTGTAACTTTTGATGTCATATTATAACGCGCTTCACACAATTATTATTACACACATATGCATACAAACATAAAAAGACAAATATACAAAAAATGTATAGTGTATCACACAATTTTTCAATAAATAACCGCTAATCTACATTGGATGTAGTAATTCATCAGTAGCAATCAATTAATTCAATATTATTATA
The DNA here is from genome assembly GCA_951394055.1 of Villa cingulata. Classification (NCBI taxonomy): domain Eukaryota; kingdom Metazoa; phylum Arthropoda; class Insecta; order Diptera; family Bombyliidae; genus Villa; species Villa cingulata. Next base: position 5,490,701 of record OX596023.1, read on the forward strand.
GGATAGGTATTTCCAGATATCATGTTATGGGTAAATGAACAAAAAATAATTCATACATACGACTTACGAGCATATATTAAATATTTATGAGTATGTGGAGTTGTATACTAAAAACTGTGATATGTGAAATTTACTATTTATGTGTGTACAGCACACTCATATTCGTATGTACATACATATATATATAGATTTGTAGTATATATCGTTAATAATATAATAGCAATAATAGTGTGTTTGTAGTTTTATTTCATCACTTTTCATAATTTTTCCTTATAAATAAAAAGTACAAAACAAAAAGCTAATCGATTATGCTAATTACGTGAATTATTTTAATTTTATTAATAACAAAAAAAAAATATTATAAATCAAAAAATATATCTCACAGGTATATTTTATATCAGTAGATATATGCATGTATGCATCGCCGGTTTTAGTCTCTTGGGCGCCCGGTGCACTTCTAAACTTTTTGCCCTCTAGGAGTAGGTTTAAAACTTTACTGCAAGAACAGAATGTTTGTAGCTGTAATTGCGGCTGTAGCTGTAGCAAAGTTTGAAATCATATAAATCAATGTTTACCAACAAAGTGTGCAGCTGCAGCCGTAGTCGTAGCTGCAGCTAGTCCTTAACAAATGCTACAGATTGACATTTCAGTTTTTGTGATTGAAATAAGACGCCCGTTATGAGTTCGATAGTTCGAGTAGTAAATAGAAAAGTAGCTGCCAAGTCTACTGCATTGAATGTAGAAGTTCGAATACATATCCATTAAATCAAAGTTGAAGTTGAAGTTACTGCATTGAATGTAGAACGAGAACCGGCTTGATCATTCAATTTGACAGTTTTGAATCAGCTACTACATACATTAGTTAGTACATTCAGTTCGTTACAACCGCATGCAGCGCTTCAAGATACACTACATGCTACAGCCGTAACTACTGCTACACATTTTGTTGCAACAAAATGATTTTTTTTTCAATGATCCTGTTTGTTTACACATGAAAATATAGGCCAAAACATTTATCGGTTTTTCTCGTATACACGGATCTAGAAGTAGAAAGAAAACTCCTTTCCTTGTTCGCACCATCGAGATTTGGTGCCCGGTTTTTGTAAAACATTTAAACCTATAAAAGAATCTGTTATGAATGTACATATGTACAGTATTGAAATTTTATATGAATGTATATTAATTAGATTGTTTTTATTTTATTTTATTTCACGTATTTTTTTTATTATTTTTTCAACAATAAATTATAAACGATCGCATTATTTAAAATATGCATATGTAAATACATGAACAAATATTATACTTACACGATTACACATAAATGAAAATTAACAGCAGCAACAATGAATTAAAAACAAATTTATTTTTGATATATTACACCAGGGGAAAGAGATGGAATGGGCAGGCAAATAATTAAAAATATGTATTGCCACAATATTTTATTTTTAATATTTTGTTTGTTTTTGTTTTATATTTGTGTTTTTTTTTTTTTAAAAGCATTTTACCGTACTAGCGTTTATTATATTACAAACCGCAAATTAAATGTGTAAATTATGAACGATGGTAAAACAAAAATCAAAATAGAAAAAGCAATAAACTAACAAACCATGAACAACAACAAAAAAAAAAAAAATGAAATACATGATGTAAAAGTCCTCCTACACAATCTAACAAAACAGTCAGATGTTTATCAATTTTTTTCGGGCAGATATCTGACTGAAGTTTTACAGGTTTTACTATTACGTAGCTCTTATCAGTTGACAAGTTTCGCGCAAATTTTTATATACGAATACGATTTTGATCTTAAGAAAAATGTTAAGTTTCCCCTACTTTCTATTTGAAATTTTCATTCGTACATATGATGATTTCTAAAAGTTGCTAGATAAAAAAAAGACGTTTTTAGTGCCAGATTTCAAGGGCAGATACATTTTTTTACTCGTCACAGCAATTAGATGTAGACATCTGTTTATCAAAACCGACAGTTTATAAATGTATTTAAGTGCACACGGATACTCAGTCCATTATGGCACCGCCGATCAGTAATTTCTTGTCAGATATATCATCCAGTTTATCATCAGTAATCAGTTACTAGTGTACATTGCTGATGGAAAATTAATGATCGACTTGGGCGAGAGTAGCGCGCTGGTTGGGATTCGAACCGTGATCTCAAGATCACAAGACCGACACCGCAACCATCGAACTATTCAAGCCCAATTTGTCAGTTTGACTGATCGTTTAGGAGTACCTTAATAATATCTAAAAGTGAGTACAAACATATGGACATAATAGATACGATAATACGGCAGTAAAAATAATATTAAATCTAAAATTAGATTTAGTATCTCAACATCCAAAATAATAATTATAAGTGGTACATTGCATTAACTAAATTAAATGATCACAATCATGTTAATACATATGTATGTAAGAGTGTACATTATACACGATAACTTTATAAGTGTATACAATGTTAATTATAAGCGCATAAAATTAAATATAATATAAAATAAACTAAGTTAAATTGAGTCGATCTAAAACTCTAAAAGCCATCATCATCATCATCATCATCACATGTAGCTACATATGGAAGTATGTATGTATATGAGTATCGTATGCATCGTCATCATTTTCTTTTTGTTTTTTAAATGAAACATCTTATTGCCATATATTGCCTTGCCTTACATTTTTCATGTGTTTTTCTTTACATATTCTCTTCTTTTTTTATAATGCACTGCATGTATATACAGATTTAGATACATATATCCTCACATTACATATTTATGTACATCACATATTAGTATATATGGAATATGTTTAAGTGTATTTTAATGTTACACAGTTCCTTTCCTATTAAAAAGAAAGCTTGTTTGAAAAAATCTTTATATCGATTTTACAAAAATGATAAATGTAGAGCAAAAGTAAATTGTATGTATAGACGGTTAGCTGATGCTGATACATAGATGCGATGTGTGTGTGTGTGTGTTTAGTGTGTATTCTGTGTGTTATTATGCTGATAATGTATATGTACAGTATATCTACATTAAAAACTGTAACAAAATATGTGTACAAAATACGATATTAGCGCAACTAATTGGCATCAGCATTCCTCTCTGATTTTCTCTGTTGTTGTTATAGGTTTTTTGTAATTTGTAGAGTAAAGTAGTTGGTAAGAATTAAAGGACGAGGCAAAGAGGTGATATTTTTTTTTTTTTTTTTTTTTTGTGAAAAAGGGGGAACACACCATTCCACCATTAAAACTCTGATCTTAATCATTGTCGAACTACACACCTTTTTAGTTTTAATATGCACTCATATAAATAGTTTAGAGAGGATACCTTTTGTACAACATCAGGTATCAGTTACAGATATGGGTAGTATTTTTTTTGTACTCGTATGTACACTTCGGGTTAGCTATAAGCATATGTGTGCATCATAATGTATATACGTACGTATTCGTTCGTATATGTATCTATGTTATGTACCTACTACCTACTCCTTTTATAAACGGAAAAATTATCTTTATTACAAATAAACGACTTTTATCTTTTAATGTATTTTTTTTTTTTTTTGCGAATCTGATATCTTTTCAATGATTTTTTTTCCTATTTATTTCTTTCTCTCCCATACGTTTATATATGGAATTGAAATGAATTTCCTTTCGTTTTAACAGGAGATTTTTTTTAAAAAAAAATTTTTATTTTCTTGTTGTTCACTTTATTTTATTTTGTCTTATTATTTTTCATTTTACTGCATTTTTTTTCTTCTTCTTGTTTATTTTCTTCAGAAAGGAAACCACATGCTCATCATCATTTCAACGACCCAATGTTCGTTTATTATGTAGTATATATGTATTTTATTTTTAATTTTTTCTTTGGTTTTATATCTAGAGTAATTCTTTTCTTGTTTTTCTTCGAAACAAATTTAAAAAACAAAAAAAAAACTCTTATTTTTCATTTATTTTATCTTTTGTATTTTCATATACATATATATATTTTTTTTGGTTTGTTTCATTTTTCTGTGGCGCTTACGTACATATAAAATAAATGCATTCGTATATTTGTATATCCCGTATTCGTGCATCTCATAAAATGTAGTAGAGCAGCAGCAGAAGTACAGAACGTATACGTACGCCGTACGTATTGTAGTGTAGCTTGTTTGTACGTTGCATAAGAGTATTTTAGTTGTGTCAGTTGTGTCGTAGTTTGTTGGGTTTGTTGTTTGTATGATAACAACAAAATTGAGATTTTGATTCAGAGTCAGAAATATTTTCAAATTCAAATTCAAAATTTGTATGAAAAGAAAACTCGAGTATAATTTTGAACACGAAGAAGACAAAGATAATGATGTTGTTGATGATGTTGCTGTGTTGATAATGATGATGATAATGATAATTATGAGACGATACGAATACTACGATGCTGGCTGACATGACTGACTGATCATGTTCATGATTATGATGATGATGATGTGATGTAGAGGTTAATGGTAACATAACGACATGACATGACATAAACATAAAAGAAAAGGGGATCATCTTTAATTTATGCATTCACTTCCTTTTTGTATTTTTATACTTTTGTAGTTACATACAAAGTACAAACATACATGCGTACGATTATATACATACTAACATTATTGAAGATTTGACGTAATAACATGTACAATTTTCATCTCTTAAGTGGGATGTATGCTCTGTTAAATTGTTGAAGTAATCATTAGCGCCATCGCCATCAAAACATTTTGATTTTTATGTAGAAAAAAATCTTTTTCTTAAAAAAAAAATAAAAATAAAAAGAAAAACATTAAAAAAAAATCAAGTCAAAGAGAAAAATTAGATTAAAAAAAAAATTGTTTCGAGTACACAAATTTATATTCACAACTCCGTACATTAGTTGCCTTGCTGCCTCTGATATCAGCCGACAGCCAGTACTAATTACAGCAGTGAGGTGAGTACAGCATTTTAAAACTACATATGTACAACATGATGTATCAAAATCGATGTACCAGTATTATAGAGGAATATTTGTATATGCAGCTAATCTATGCCTTTCTATTTTTATTCAACATTTTTATAATTAATCTCTATTATTTCATTTAAAAACAGAACACAGCTGGCTGACTGGTACTATACTAGCACTGGCATACACTGACAACATTAAATTTACAGACAAGATGATACGTATAATACATACCTACTTTTTTGTACTTTATTTATAGCAATCTCACACTAAAACAATATTATTTTTATCAGATTTTCTTCTTTCTTTTTTTTATTTTTACAAATGATGCTGAACAACATACATACACACACAATAATCGTACTCGTACTCGTACTACTTTGTACTTGATAAATTTTCATTATTTTTCAACAACTCATTCAATTTTTCCACGCTTTTAAATGGGTAACATCATTAAATTATGCTTGAAAATATCTGGCAAAATTAGTGAATATATTTATGTACTCGTACATATTTCTTCGCCTCTTTTACTTTAAATATCTTCTTGTTCTTCTTCTTCTGTTTTTTTTTTCCCTTTTTTACAGTCGTCGTTTTAATTATTTTTAAGTTAAGATGTTTATAGCCACCGTTTTTTTTTTGTTCTCTTGTTAAATTTTTGTACATTAAAATAGCTTTTATGAGGCGTAACAATCGCGCAAAAATTAGAAAACCATGAAAGAAGTATTTATTTATTTTTTTCTATTTTTTTTTTCGCCTTTGATTTTTTCCCCCATTTCAATTTAAGTAAGTAATAAAAAAAAAATGTACTTATATGTATCTACTTTTACATCTGCATTTAGATCAAAAAAAAAAATAGAAGGCATTATTTGTATTTACATGGAAAAGATATTACATATAGATACAGATATACACAGACAGATTTATTCAAGAGAAATATAAATCCAACAGAGAAAAATAAATTAATATCAATGATGAAGATAATAATCTGGATCTGAATCTGGAACATCATAATTATCACCTAATGTACAAATTTATTTATATAGTACTGTGGACGTGGTGTTATGTGTTCATGTATGTTTGGATCTTAATCATTTTTAAAGCAAAAATATATTTTATTTTGTTATTGATTTTTTTTTTTTTTTGGACTACCAAAAAAAGGATATGTAAGAAAATCTTTAAAATGACGTGAACATTATAATAACGATATTTTTGGAGAACAGTAAAGATTGTAAGAAATCTAAATCCATTTAGATGTGACAAAAAATGTAAATGTTTGATAGTAACGATTTCTGGATCCGTGTCTCTGGTCCTCGATCAAAATAATTTTTTTTAGCAAAACTGCCACTTTGTTATTACCAAAAGGCTCGGGCGCAGTCAGGTTCACTTTTGCTCCCTTTGTTTGTAATAAAATAAAATTAAAAAAAATGATCTACCATTTCAAAGAGTTTCAGAATTGTTTTTTTTCATTACACGCCATCTAACAGAACAGTGTGTCAAATAAGAGAGTGTCAGACCTTAGGAAAATAAAAATCGAATAAGCTTGTGATCTTTGATCTTCCTCTACAACACATAACCTGTATACATGTTGAATTTTTCAATTTCCCAAATTTGGTTAAATTCTTTGTGAGACAGAAATATTTCGCTCTTGTGATAATACTTACTGGTTTCCAAAATGAATGCATCGAATGTAAAATGATGGACACGCCGAAGCAAGTCAAGCGACCCAACCAAGGTTGTAGCGTCATTAATGATAATATGATAATAATGTTGGTTATTGATTTTGTGTCTCTTCTCGATATTATAACATCATTTGAAATATTTCATTAATTACAAGGGATCATGTAGAGTTATAGATAGATACAGGAGCAATAAAAATATGATCGTATATTTATTCAATAAGAAACTTTACTAAAATGTTATCTTTAAGTGAATATCTTAAGCAAAATCCCAATTGGTTAGGCGAAATTTTAATGGATTCTCTAAAAAATTGCTTCAAACCTTCAAACTATATACAGTATTAAGTTAGTATACATGGGCATGGGAATGTTAAATACTTTTAAAGCAAATAAACGAAGAAAAAAAACCTAGGAAAAAAATGTCAAATAAAAAAAATATGGAAGGAAGAAAGAAGAGAATACCTATGAATTTATAACTTAAATCATAAAGGTGTGAGGTTATGAAGTTAAATTAAAAAAAAAAGTTATAAATATTAAAATGGTATAACATGGTATGGGATGGTATGGGGTATGGGTATCTAAAGAGAAAAAATCAACGACCATTTTAAATTATTAAAAAAAAAGTAAAATACTATGCTTATGCTATAGGAATAATTATACATGTGTACTGTTTCTTTACTATGTACACTCGTCGTAATGTAATATCATCAGCCAAGCCATAGCCAAACCATCTCTCTTCTACTAAATTTTCTGTACATATAATATTTTTTTTTCTCATCACACACAATTCATTTTAATAATGATGATGGACGATTCGTCATTTTATGTTTTATGGACGGTCTTTTGATGTATAATCTAGCAGCTAAATATGTATATGTGGTGTAGTATAGACGTAGATATCTCTTTTTTAAATTGAAAATTAAATAAATAATAAAAGAAAAAAAAAACAACGAAAAACCTTTCATTTTACTTCTTTTATTTTTTTATTATTTTTATTTCCTTGTAATTTTTAAGTATTTTTCTCAGTTGGTTCTTGTTTTTGATTATTTTATGATTTTTAAAAAATGACAAGATACATACATATACTCGTACACATAACCTACCTAGCAAATATAAATTAAAAAAAAACATACTTACAGTACAGATAAAAGACCTTGATTTTTATGCGATGCTGGGATGCTGTTTTGTTTTATTTCGTTTTTTTTTATGATTTTTTTGTTATTTTCTTTTTGTCTGTTTATAATTTACGAGGATAAATTTTTTCGATGGCTCTTATATTACCTAAGTCTTTTGCAGTTTTGATTTTTTTTTTTTTAATTCTCAAATTTTATCGTTAAGAAACGTGTGTTACATAGATATATATTATGTAAAAAGTACCTAGATATCTAATTCATAAGAAGAGAAAATAATAAAATTTAACAACAAAAAAAGAATAAGTATAAAATTAAAAGAATATAAAATAAGAAAATGAAACAGTATCCATTAAGTTATTTTGTGTTGATTACCGTCATTTTTAATTAAATGAAAATTTTAAAGGTCAATTAAAATTTTTATAATGCGCTACATAGGTAGAGGTACATCCCATATAAGATGCTTATGATATTATATATTATGTTGGTTTGGTATGTACATAAAATTATCTGGAATCAGGTAAAACATTAAATGATTAAAAATATATAGGCACATAAATGTAAAATGTACATAAAGATTAGGTAAGTTGATTACTTACCTTTTTTGTTTTTTTTTATTTATAATTTTAACTCTTTTCGAGATACAAACTCACACATTACTATACGGTAATAAGAATATCAGTTAAATAATTATATCAATTTACATGAAAATAATTTGTTTTAATTTCAAGAATAATAAAAAATATTTTTCTCAATAAAAATATAAAAATTAACTTCTTTACTTCTTTAGTTCTTTCGTATGTCGCATGTGATGATAATGATGTGCATACTAGGGCTTATTCATAAAATTCAAACGTGATTACCTGTTTGCACGTTTGTTTGAAGGCCATCTTGCCCTGCGCATTTGTTTGTTGGACATGTAAAATGCGCGTATTTCTGTTGCTTGGACTTGAATAAATTCCTATTTGTTTATGTTTACAATTTCTCTTCTTCTTGCATCTCTTATTTTATACAATTCAGATGTACATTTCTTTTCTCGAATACGTAATTGCGCAATTATCTTGTTGTGTTTGTGGTGAGTGAGGACGCTTATACTATACTAGCGAACCTGAAACTCAGAACGGATTGTGCAACCACATCACATCATATTATTCATTTGCAATTGCAATAAAATTGATTAGAACTCTGACGCTGACTACTGATTGATGCTGAATTTGTAATAATAAATTATAAGAATACAGGAATACCAATAATATGACAAGCGACAGATATAATCAATATTGATGCTTTTCTTATGATATTTTTGTTGTTAATTCAAATACTTAAGTATTATGTATTATTATTGATTTCACTGAAATTGATCATCTAAATAAATATGTTATGTTTAATTTATTATTTGAACCTATAGTAATAATATCTAATAAAATATTTTAATATTAAACTTTTGAACTCAAATTAAATTCAAATCAAACTTACCCCAGCTGCAGGATGACGTGCTGGTGTTGGATACATCTTTACAAAAGAAAAAATCCTGTTATTATGATAAAAAATCTGGATGATGATAAATCCTGAATGATGATAATGACAGTTTATTAAATTTTAATCCACAAAAAATATTAAAACGTGTAAATATGTATACATACACTTTTCTCAAAATTATTTAGGTAGTTAATTTCTTTTCAATTATTATAGATTATAGATTATAGATCTATATAACAACATTAACATGAAACATTCATTAAAAATTATTGTATTATTTTATAATGTACACTTTTGTTTCTAACCTCAAAAATATTTTGTTTAAGCTATAAATAAATCATTAACATTAGAGCATAATTTCAAAAAAAAAATAAATAAAACAATATTATATATATTTATATAAAAAATAAATTATAAAATACTATGTATATGTGCCTCTATCTCTACACGTCTATCCTCTATCTCTATACATGTACATATGTAAAATATTTTATATAAATAGGTAATATAAATTTAGATCACTTTTCGTCAATAAATTAGAATAAAAATAATAATAATAATTTGTAAACATTTATGATATAATACACATGTTATACACTACTAATCTACTAAACAGATACACATACATCCACATCTGAGCTGAATCAATGCGATTATTTGGTGATGTGGTCCACATAAACAGATACACAATATACTATATTATTCAAAAAAAAAAAAAAAAAAAAAAAAAAACAACAACAAAAAATCAATTTTAGAGAATTTTATAAATTTTTTAGTTGAATTTATTTCTTTTTTTTCATTTTCATTTTTTTCATTTTATTTTGTAGGTATATTGACACAAATGCACAAGATAATTTTTTTTTTTTTAATTTTTTAAATTTCAAATATTGTAACTATTCTTTTTTTTTAAAAAACATTTAGTAGTATGAATGTATTATTATACGTATAGATGAAAATATTCTGAAAATTTGCCTGTTATAATAATTATTATAGAAATATGCACATGTAAAACACTTTATAATAAAATGATGATGTATGAAGATTTATGTATAGAAGTACATAACTGCTGGCTGAAATATAAAGGTGTATATATAGCTACTGAGAATATATATACTGAATATATGTATATATAGCTACTATATGCACATGTACATGTAGGTTAGGTAATATGTAATATCCAATATAGTATTATGTACACAAAACAGTATAAAAATAATTTGAAAATTTAAAGAAAAAGTATGGTATGGTTTAATATTATATATATTATGTAGTATATACGAGTATGTTTGGATTTAAATTTAAATTTTGAACGTTTTTTTGTTTTTTTTTTTTCACATTTCTTCGGCCATCTGCTTCTTATGCTTGACGATAATGATGATGATCGTCATCATCGTTCGTGAATCCGTCAAAAAAAAAAAAAAAATACATATGCTTGATTTGTGAGATTATTTGTTCGGTCGATCAGTCAGTCGGTCGGTTATTTTTTTTGTTGTACAAAAATTTACACTGTACTGTACCAACTGTACGTACAGTACAATGCACATTCTTATAAATTTTGATTCGTTATCATTATTTAGTCCAAATCCAAATACAAAATTTTTGTTTCATGCAATAAATTCATATTCATATGCAGGTAGAGATAAACAGAAATCAGAAAATGATGAGAAACGTTACGTTATGTTATAACTTATAATGATCAAATTATTTAGGTATACATAGTATTAAATACGATTTTTATAGGTTATGTTTGAATATAAATGCTTATTTTTGTAAAGTCACTTCACTTTATTTCTTTCATTTTTAATTGAATTTAAATATTTTTTTGTAAATTCAAATTCACAGATAAAAAAAAAAGTCTAACAATAATTATTATCACCGAATATCATAATCATCTTTTAATTCACATCAAATTAAATATTTTTTTTTTGACAGAAATTTTAAACAAATTAAAATAAACAAAAAAAAAAACAAAAAAACCCAATTTTAAAATTAGATAGGTATCAAATTGTTAACTGCAAAAATATCAAACAAATTAGGTAGGTACCTATAGTAGTTCTCGATTTTAAAATTATAAAATACTACCACAATGACATTTATGCGTAAGGTAACATTATACATATTCACATTAAATGTAGGTACATGCACTCTCTTATTTGATTTTTATGTGAAAATATTTAAATTCATTTTATCATTATTTTCCAACAAATTTAACTGCCTCTAATATAAAATAAAATATACACATACATATACATAAAAAATTTTTTTTTAAATGAAAAATCACAATATGTATTCACAATATAGATATTACTATATTACGTGTGTATGTGTGTAGGTAGGTAGATAATTATTTTATTACCATAAAAATCATTGCTGCCCCTGCCAGTATTTCTAATTTGTAATAATTATTCAATTTTCAATTCCGTTTTAATTACTATGTATACATATATCTATATAATATGGTATGTAAGGTATGTACCTACATTTTATGTTGTTGTAATCGCATACATTACATTATATCGGAATCGTAACGTAATTGTATTCAATGCATGTATATACTCGTACATAAGTAAAGTACAAACAAATTTATACCAGAACGAATAACGAATGAATATTTTATAAATGCTCGCGTATTTAAATTAAGTAGGTATATACAAAGATTTATAAGTTAATGTATAGCTACTTTACTTTTCTTTTTTTTTTTAATTGAATTTTAATAACGATCACGTATCCAATATCAATTATTCAAAAAAAGACATTTAGGTATGTTATTTGTTTTATTTTTTATATTCAATATTTTTATTTTTATCTTTTTTTTATTATTCTGTTATTATTTATCCATATTTTTTTTTATAGGTACTCGTATCATTTCACTTCACCTATCTATAGCTAGTTATATATTATGTACCCCTAATGGTAATTTATTTTTATACGTTTCTTTACATTACATATGGTTTGGTGTAATGAATGCATAGATAAATAGCTAGTAATGTAATTTTATGCTTATATGATTTTATATTAATATACATGCATACATACGTACATTACATACATATGGTATATATATATATGTATGTAAATTATATTTTATTTTATATTATTTAATTGAAATAATAAACAGTAAAATTATAGCGCGAAAATTTTCGCCAACTATTTACATAGGTACTCAATTTATATATTTAAATTTAAATCATTAATATTGTTGGTTATTATTATAGTGTTGTAAGTAATATTATAATGTAATTATAAGTAAAATGTGAACAGTAGGTATTATTTTAAAATAATGTATTATTTACATTTAATATTTATGTAAAAACAATATAACAACAACATATCATATTCATTTAATATTTTTTTTTGTTTATAAATACACGTATGCATTACTTAACTTCATAACATACTCGCATATGTACATAAGTAAGTAGAAAATTATAGAAAATATTAATAATGAATATTAAATAAAAATAGAAAGTACCGATTTATTATTTAAATTGCAATTGCAATTGCAAATAAAATAAAATAAAATAATAACATATTTATGTATTAATATTTATATTTATATTTTATTTTATATATTCATGTAAGTATGTACGTATGTATATGAATAAATAATTAATCACTGCATTTATAACAACACAATTCACTTTTATCTTGTGTGTCTTCAATTTTTATTTATTTTTTAATTTTTGTATATTTGTTCAATTTATCACTTCACTTCACTTCATATTTAGTCATGCTATTTTATCAATTATCAACAAATTAAAATTCAATTCCACGACTGTATAATATAATACGATTATACATCAATATACATAATCAACATACAATATTAATAAAATAATGACTTTGTTTGCATATACATATGTATGTATATCTATCTATCTATGTACCATATTTCCCTCCTTATGTATACTTATGTACACACATAACTAGATAGGTATATTTATTTACACAAATTTTCCACTTTTGCGCTAAATTATTTGTGTTGTTGTTTAGTTTGTAAGCATTTTATTTAGTTGTTTCATTCCATGACCATAATACAAAATTTATTATTATAATTATTATCTAATCGAAAAATATTTTTCAATATTAATTTTTATTCATGTATTTTAAATATTATGGCTATGGCTGGCTACACTCATAATTAGTTTTTTTTTTTCGTTATTCTTTGACAAATTCTCCTTATTTTTTGTATTTTATTTTATAACAAACTAATTTACCACCAGTTACCACTTACCACATCACATCATAGCATCAAACCACATTTTTATTTCAATATGTCTCTCTCTCTCTGCCTAAATACACACATTTATTATTTATTTACTTTACATTTACGAACTCTTAAATCATTCACATCACATCACATTCACATACATTTGATATCACATCACATCACATCGTTTTAAAATATGAAACAATTTAACTTCTTTTTTTTTCTCCTATTTTATTATGAATTTTGTATGATTCAAACAATACAAAGCATACATTTAATTCAATTCAAACAAGAAGAAGAACAACCATATTTTATTTTCCTCTTTCCTTTTTCATATTATTGTAATAATGCTGATGCTGATTGCTGTTTGATTTTTCGTTTCGTTTAGCATTATTTATGTTTTGTGCTGTTTGTGGTGAATTAGTAAATAATATTTGATATTGATGTTTGTGTTTGTGTGTACCATGTTCCTGAGGCTGAGGTTGACACTTAACGATGAGATGATTATTTTATTATTTATTGCCACTTATAATATTATACTTTACTTTTTTTTTTTTTTAGAGTAAAATAATTATAATCTACTTTCTTTAGAGAGGAAATTCATGAATATGAATTAATTTGAAGTAAAACAAAATGAAAATGAAATATAACAAATAATACCTATACAACGAATAATTTGAACAAATTTATTTTTTGCGGTTTTATTTTGTTCGGCTTAAGTGTATTCAAACACCAAAATTCTAATCCAAGTCCAACTTACTTTTGACCTTTTGGTCATTTACATTTTTTCTCCTTTGTGTTTGTATTTTGATTGTTTATTTTATGTTAAATTAACTGTTTATTTAGGACGAAAGATAAAATTTATAGGGTGACCGTCTGTGTCGTTTTTGTATCCGTGCGATAGCTAAACAAAGCACATAAAATGAATATTATATTTTACTCCTTTTTAACAATGGGGAAATAAAAATATGCGGTATTGCGGTGCGAATTTTATAATTTTTGTACATGAGTATACTACTGTAATTGTACTGTAACACGCGTTTTACCTTTTACTATTATACACACACTGTACGTACTGTAATTTAATTCACAATTCTACGAAACGAATAACTATTTTTGTTTAATTTTCTTATTTCTTTATTTCTTTTGAAATGAAATTTGAGATTTTCTTTTTCCTTTTGAATTTAAGTTGTTTCATTCTGCTTCAGACAGTTCTTCTATTTCATTTTTTATTTCAGAATTCACTATCTTTTCTTTTGTACAGAACAGAGTAGAGTATATTTATTTACTGATATTTACCCCTCTTAATAAGGTTTTTTTTTTCGAATGTGTGCAAGCGTAACAGAAAAAATTAAAAAGATAATCTATCTATATCAGGGAAATAGTCTAAGTGTAAAAATAGGACAGATATAAATAATAATTGATAAAAGTATATTTATCTTTTCTCTTTTTGCACAATTTCTAGAATATTGACAGATGAAATAATTAAAAAACAATTACTACAATTCCACCGAAAACGCCATTATTATAAACAGTATATATTTGTCTCTCTTTTTGGTTTTTGTATAAAATGATTCAAGCAAAACAAATACAAAAATTTTGAAAATAAAGGAAAATGAAAGATTATACAAATTATACAAATGAGTATAGAGTAAAGAAAATATAAGAGAGAAATTATTATTCAGTTGGAACAGGGAATATCCAAACCAAAAAATTTTTTAAGATTGCAAGATGTCGCTAGTAATGCCATCGTAAAACTCAAAATAAAAAAAAAAATAGCATTTATTTGTGCCAAGATCCCAGCTCTATATAAAAATAAACAGCATTCTTGAGTACAAAGATTTTTTTCTGTTTATATGGAGTTGTATAGGGAAAATGAATAAATATGTTTAGAGGTTTAGAACAGTGAACAGATGACATTTTATCATTTTATCATTTTCCCTATACAACTTCATATGAACAGAAAGAAGCTTTGTATTTAAAAGGTTTTAGCTTGGCACAAGGGAATGTTTTTTTTTATATTGAGTTTTACTTTGAATTTGTATTACAACTAATTATTAAAATTTGATGAATATTATAACATATTGTATGATTTAATTTTGTTTATTTTAATTATTTGCTTTAAATCACTTTAATGATAATTAGAATAAACATTGAATTTTATTGCAATTGATTTATCGTTAATTATAATTCCAATTCCTACTGTAGCCAGAACAATGCCATCTTCCTGTCAAAATTTACAATAAAACCTCACAATAAATTTCAAATTAAATTTTTTTTTCTCAAATTATAACGATCGTTATAAGAGTTAATTTGGTTTATTGCCTTGATTCTAATTTTTTTTTTGTCTATTTTAAAGTTTCAATTTAATTTTCTTACCTTTTTTTAATTAATTTTCTTTTACAAGTTCCACAGACATTCAAGATTTTAAGAATTTAATGATATTTGAATTTGAATCTAAACGACTGGACGACAGCAACGTTTATTATTTTTCTGACAATACATTGGAATTGACTGGAATTTATCGTTAAGTTATTAGATTGTTTTTTTTTTTACAATTTCTTTTTCTTTCTCTCATGCATTACAGACAAATATTGTTTGTTCATGAATAAATTTCGTTGAGTTATTTAAAATGAATTTTTTTTTATTTAAAATATTGGAAAAATTGTATAACTTTGTTTTGTATGTGAATTTGTATTTTTTACACACACAAAATAAATTATAATAAAATTGAATTGAATATTGAATACAATTTTCGATAATTTTAAAAAATTAAAAATAGTTGATTAGTTGCATTGAATTGATTTGGTGGTCGAATCGAATATTTAAAATTGTGTAATAATTTAATAAAGAGTCTTCTACTTGTCTCAGAATTATTTTATAATTTTTTTTTTCTTATTTGCTTTTTTTATATATTTTGATAATAATAAAATAAAATATATTATAAATAAAAAGAGAAAAAAAAAATTTTTTTTAAATAATTGGAAAGAAAAAGTTTTTAAGAAGAAATTTTTACCAATTTGATAAAGAGGAAAGAAAAAGAGAAAAGTGTGTAAAGTATAGTATGTATATCTAAAATTACATTGTACATAAAGCTACATAATATAATAAATATTGAATTGAATAAGTTAATTTTTTGAGTGCATTTTATTTTTCAAATAATAGAAAACAAAAATTTTATTTATTAGAATATTATTTGAAAAAGAAAAATTAAAAAAAAAGGAAGAGAAAAACGAAAAGAAAGGAAAATATACTCGTTCGTTTCGTATACATAACCAGAGAAATTTCTTTCATTCTTTAATTTGAATTTGAATGATGGTGTGATGTGGTACACAAGAAAAATTCAATAAATTTTGTCATTTTGTATTGCATTTGCGAGTGTATTTTCGTTCGATTTTCTAATAAGAATTTTTTTTAAAAATAATTCAAAAACGTTGACAATATTTGTTGTTGTTGTTGTTGTTTGGAAAAAAAACAGGACTGAACTGAAAGGTTTTTTTTTAGGTCAAACTTGAAAAAAAAAAAAAACAAAAAAAGAAGCTAGATTATTTTTGTTGTTGTTATTGTACAAGAGTGTTGTAAAGTAAGAAGAAAAGAACACAAAAATCAAATATCAAACTTGACTTGCTTTTGAAAGTTCAAACAAGGAAATATCACAAAAGAAATACAAAGAAGATTGTACATATTATATTTTTCATGTTGTAAACAAAGAAAGAAAACAGTTTAAAAAAAATATAAATATAATAAAAATTCTAAATAAGGAAGGATATTTTAATAATTTTAAATTCATTGTTTTCTTTGTTGTTCTTTACATTACACATTGTATAATTATTTTCTTTGTACTTTTTTTCCATCATTTTTTACAATTTAAAAAAAGCAAAAAAAACATACATTATGTAAATAATTGCATTATAAAAACAAAAATAAAAAATTTAAGTTTAGTTCTGAAGTCACCTCGTGGTGGTGTTGCACAATAACGAAAAGAGAAATGTCAATAATTTAAAAAAAATTATATTACAATTACAATTTTGTATATTGTCAATTGTCATACGTGTAGCATCTCTACATGTAGCATACATGTAGCTCTAGCTATAAATATTTGTTGAAATTTTTTATTTTTGTTTTCATGCACTAAAATTTGTTTTCTTTTTTCTTTAAATTCTTCGATATTTAGTAAAAAAAAAATAAATAAATAAATAAATAAATACATAAAAACTTTTACTGTTTTCTACTGAAAAAATATTTAAAAAAAAAAGGAGAAAAAAAGTAATATATAATTAAGTGACAAACAATTGTGTGTGTGAAAAAAATAATTCATAAATATAAATAAAAAAAATAAAATCTAAAATACAAAAGGAAAATAAATAAAATAGACACAAACAAAAATCAATTCAAATTCGTTAAATAATTATTTTGACAAAAATTAAAACAGAAATTAAAATAATAAAATTGAATATAATATTAAATTAATTTCGATATTATTATTTTATGGTTTTAAATGTCATGGATCTATTAGAATCAAAAAGAATGGTATTTAGTGCAGCTAGGGATAATAATTTGGCACAATTAAAGGTAAATAATATTATCTAAATGCATATGTACTATACTATAATCATTAATTAAAGTAATATATGTATTTTATATTTTAATGAAAATTACATACATATAAAATTTTTTTAGGTTTTTTCTTTTTAAATGGATTTTTAAAATTATTTTAAACGAAAAGTGTGTGTATAGTGATTTTTAATAAGAAAATGTTTACTAAATTTCTACAAAATATTACATCTAAATCAAACCTTTTAATAATTTATTGGAAATTAGTTAGCTAAATGGCTAGAAATTCATCTTCTTTAAGAAAATATAAAAATAAAATAAAATTGATGACTAAACTATTTAAATTCGTGTATAATTTAAATTAAAAATATTCACTCGAATCGCCGCATGCTCACAATCTTAACAATTCTAATAAAATTTATCAATAAATTATCATTGACCAACATTACTCATAAATATAAACTGTGACTGTATTTGATCATAAAATACATACCTACATATTAATAATTTTTAAAAGTTTATTGAACTAATAATTCATTCTACATGGTTGACTGCCAGACTGGAAGCAATAAAATAGTAGATACTAGATTTAAGTACTTAGATACATATAAATATGTGTATGTGTATATATAACAGCATCTAAATACAAAAATACATAATCTACTTTCTTATTTATGTATGTAACATTTTACATTCTTATGCATGTAACATACATATACGTTATTATAAGAAATTCTGTACACTGTTCTTAAACAAATAGGTACACATTATTATTTATTAAAAAAAAAAAAAAACTTAGTAAAATATCAATTTATTTAAAAGTTTTTCTTTTCATATTTGTAGGTACCTTACCTACTTTACTAATAATGAAGTTATAAAATTGATATACGCTCTGCTCTCACCATAATTATTTTCAAAAATTTTCAATTTTCATTTAGAAAATATTATGTGTTTTTCTTAATAAATTTTATTATACTAATAAAGTAATACGTAATACCTATGTACATAATAAAATGTACGTTGGTTAGCATTTATATATACTCGTAAAAATAAATAAATAAATAAAATTCTCATAAATTTGTAAAATAATAACTTTACGTGTAAGTATAATACATAATACTTTAAAAACGATTCAATAATTGAATGAATATTAATGCAAAATGTCTGTAATATATATATGTATATACAGTCGTTTATAAAAGTATTAGGATCGTATTGTTTTTTTTCAAAGGATATCATGAATATCATAATAAGAAACACTAAAACATGATGGTAACTCTGTGATCGTCTGGGATTTAGTATATGTATGTAATTATTTTAGTTATGGGATCCCAACACTTCAAAAACGACAAAACTTTCCCTTATAACCTAATACTTGGAAACATAATACATAATACATTTAACTAATGGTACAAAATAATAAACTGATTAAATTTCGAACGAAATATCTGGTATAAATGCAAGATTCCATTCCCTTCTCAAGAAAAATTAAAAAAAAAATGTTTAATCTCTAGTTCAAAGTTAATATTTTTGTAATTGCTTATGGTGTAGTTATAATGCGTGCGTTGCTTGAGTAGCTAATTTTTATCTGCTTTGACAGATAGATAAGAAGCTATAAAATAATGATCGTTTCCATAAATACACGACTTGCATGGACAAAATGAAGCCGAAAATATAGCAAAACGTTGAAATTAATTAAGTGGAAATGAAAAACAGGATTTTATTTTTTTTTTGTCTTTAAATTTCAGATTTTCAGTTTATATTAGAAATACCTACCTGTATAACAGGATATTTTACTTTGTTCTAATACATAATTATATTCTGATATGTATTTTTAAAACAAAGAGATCTGTTAATACAATAATTATGTTAAATGTTCGCATTTGATTTGAATAAAATCTAGAATTTTTTCAAGAATATTGTATAAATGTATGAGTATATCATACACTGATGAACACAATTTTTATTATTATTATTATTATTATTATTATTAAATGTTCACTTTGTTTTGATAATGAATTTCGTTTATTTTTATGTTTTTTATAGGTAGCATATATAGTATGTATGTACGTAATTTATTTTTAAGTGTACAATACAATAATTCCATCAAAATGTTATGTGTGTAATACAAAGTGTATATGTACTATATTGGCTTTAGGCCAAAAAATTTTATGCTAAGAATAGAAAATTTTCTCTATTATTTTTGTTTTTACAGAAGTATATAAGTGCATAATAGTATTATAGTGATGAAGATTACATTTTCATATTATGTACAATCACGTAAACGTACGGATGAATAGAAATATCTATCACGGACAGGACATAAAATTATGTAAAGTCATACATCTTGCCATATGAAAATTGTTTGTGGTCATACAGCTTATCATAAAATTGCAATTACCGCATAGATTTTGCCATTTACGATACTCCATTTTTCATATATAAACAATTATGTAGACGGTAGACGCTAAACACAATCGAAACATCTAGCATCAACCAAAAGCAGAAATATGTTGGTGTAGTCGGAAAATCTGGCGCAGTCATCTTGAAAAACACATTCAATGCAGATAACACTGTTAGAATTGTCATGCTCTATCAGGCGGCAGCTAAAATGCTTCAAAAACTACAGTTCAGATTTTTTGCTTGGATGCTTTTGCTGTCATTCATAAAATACAATAAAGGTCGTGACACACTTATGTAATTTTGTCATATGTACTATGACATTTCATGTGAGAATTAAAGTATAGTCTAAGAATACTTATTGCAGCAGATTTCTGCTGACTGCTTTAATTGTGTCTAACGCTTTAAACATAGCAAGGCATGTTTGCAATAAAATGTCATGTGCAGACGACTTCTCTTAAAGTCTTCATACACTTTTTCATTTGAATTTCGAATAATTTTTTTTTCTTTTAAATCAAGATTAAATCAAAAATGTCATCATTTATAATGATTAGATATACATACATACATACGTTGAGATATACATTTACGAATATACATATCGTATTTATAAAGATGTGTTCACATTAGTGAAGAATGAAGAATGAAAAAAAAATAATAAAAAATAAAAAAGTCAATAACATTTTCGTTACGTTCTAATAAACATTATTTTCGTAATTGATTTAACTGACATATGATGTTTGTTTATGGGTATATGTACTTACAATGTATGCATTATTCGTATTACTTACTATTATTATTTTATGCTTTATATTTTGAGTATAATTATTACAAATAGATAAATACAGATGTTAAATAATGGGTGATCAAATTAAAGCTAACATATTTTTAATTTTGAAATCAAAACAAAAACAAAGCTCATATTGTGGTTGATTAAAGCGAACCAATAATTTAATATAAGAATTCCAAAGAAAAATGTTCAATGGGATTGTAAATAATGATATATGATCTTGTTTGTTACCAAACAATTCAAAAAACTAAGATGAAAGATTTTTCCATGGCATATTGGATATATTTCAAGTTGATTTAATGTAAAATTTACAAAGTGTCTGCGCAATAAATGTTCATTTGACTTAGGCGCTTAATATAGCATCCAACAGTAAGTAGAAAACCTGTCGCAGCCAAATTTTTGATTGGTTGGTGTAAGCAAAATTGCAGCCAAGTCAACATTGCTCAAATACGACATCCAACAGATTGTCTGCTTTGGATGCTTCTGGCTGTCATTGTGTCAGCTTTCATTTATAAAGTGCTATACGATATAAATGTTGACTGTAGCATATTTCTGCTAACTGCTTTGATTGTGTTCAGCGTGTTAACGTTAACTTCTTTCCACGATAATTTATCACACATTACTAATGAATTGAACATGAATTTCGGTTTTTATGGAACTTTATGTATCACCCCTCACTATGAAGAAAAAAAAAAATGGGAGTAATATATGCCAAACCGGCATTAAATTATTATAATAATAATAGCAGATGTATAATTGGTTAATAATTCAGAATAATTATTTATTTATAATGCATTAGGCAAGGTTATTAACACAATGAATCAAAAATGAAATACAAACATTTAAGTAGTATGTATATGGGTAGTTAAATATAATACCAGAGATACTACAATATAATTTAAATTTTTTTTTCTGCTGTATACATACATGTATATGCATTTTTTTGCCTTCCGTTAGTATAATATTATTATTTAAATTTGATGATATTTGCTTATTTTGGTCAAGGAAATTTATTTATTTTTTTAATTTTTTATTTTTCATTTGTTCGACATTTTTAATTTATAATATTTTAAGATCAAAGATTATTATATTGAAAAATAATATAGATATTTAAAATATAATAAATAATATTCATATTTATTTAATTAATTAATCGGAATCCATAATAAATTGTGTATAAAGTTGCATCAGCATAATATACCCATCATTTCAGTGCGAAAAGTCTGTCTTGTTGGTTCAATTTTGGACTATGCTTAAAAATATAGGATTTACCAATAAGCACATCAAAACTTTAAAATGAAACACAATAATGATAACTAAAAGTGATGATATTCACGTTATTTATTTATTATATTTTGAAGAACAATCAATTACATTACGTTCTATGAATAATATCGTGAAAATAAATGCCTTCCTCAGCTTAGTCTAGCTGAAAACCAGAAATAGCTACGTTTCATTTGAAAAGATGATTTTTTTTTCCCATTCCAAAATCTTGATCGACTTTCAACTGCTCCAAAGTCCAATTAGTAAAAGTTCGATCCAAACTATGATCAGTTGGTTTCAGTTCTTGAGTAATTTGAATTTTATAAGTCTTCAAATGAAAATCATAATGATGCAAAATTTCTCCAAATTTCTCCATAAATTTTTGCAAGTAATGCAAGAAATGTAAGACATCGAATCGAACATGAATTTTGATAATAAATTTGAATAATTTCTATGCGTTGTTGAATCGTTCTACATTTTCCATCGTCACTGTCATACAATACTGAGCACAGCACTGAGCACTGAGCAGTGAGCACAGCAGAAATCAAAGTTTAGTTTGACTTTTCGATTAGTTTAGTATATACATTGACGTCGTTGTGTGTGTTGTGAGGTTGTGACTGTTCAAATTTCTGACGTTCCTATATTGATAAACTTTATTTCTATACATTTTACCTCGATTTCGTATTCATATCATATGGAATTTAAGAAGATAAAATTTTTTAAATTATTCACATTTGTTGCTTTTGTTGTCGTTTTTCATAAACACCTTGAAAAGTATCCAAATGAGAATGTGTCTGTCGTATATTATTAATTATGAAGGCAGGTAACCATCATCATCATATTATTTATGTTTGTATGATCATATCACAAACATACTTATATGCACGAATTTATGTACTACACTCATACTACATATAGACATTAATGAAGATAATTTTTTTTTTTTTTTTTGATTTGACCTACTTACATTTCTCACATAGATAAAGAAATGCATATTATTCATACTTGCATATCTACATATAGACGTACATAAATACTTATGTGTGCGCATATTTAATGCACGAGCATATAAGTACGTATGTATGTAGGTACATACTTGTATCCGTATGATTACTTGCAATTTTTTTTTTTTTTTTGGAATCTTCGTCATTATACTTCAACAGAACAGCTATGATCGTATTTAATAATTTTTGATGATATTTTTGATCGTTTTTTCAATAATTTTTATGTGCATTATATAGTACATATTTGAAATTGGAACAACACATTGCAATTTGTTTATTTTTTATTTTTTTTTATAATGCAGAGAGACAAAGATGAAATTAAAGTATGCATCCAGCTCAGTCCTCATACTGAGTCCTCTTACGCTCACTTACGCTGTTCTAATTTTCTTTCTTTTCTTTTTTTTTCGTTAATCTTTAATTGTACAAAAAAAAAAAAAATAATTTGTGATTAAAATTTTACTGGGTCAAAGATTTTTATATAGATACTTAATATTTTAATCATTGAACAATTTTTTATTTTATTTGCTGTTGTTTTTTTTTTGTGGTTATTATTGATTATGTGCCATTAATTCTAAGAATTTTGAAATTTTCAAAAATTTTCATTTATAATATTATTTTCGTTTCTCAGTAATTAAATCAAAAGAAAAGTGAATGATAAAATTTGATAGGTACCACCACATAGTCACAGTACTTTTCTACATTATGTACACTTACACACATACAGAAGAAATATACATTTATTTGGGTGATAATGTGTTTTTCTTTTTTTTTGACTTTACTTTACTTTTAGAATAGAAAATAATGACTAATGTCTTTTAATGTCAATTAATATCACGATTTTTACTTTGTTCATTATTACATATTACCTATTTGTATAATAAAATAAAATATTAATGAATTTATATTTGTATACGATTATAAGAAATTGGGTCGTCTTATATGAAAGTGGTGTAAGTCCATTATTATTATTATTTTTTTTTTTTTTTTTTTTGATAAAAAATAGTTAACGATAACAATCAATGACTGAAATTTGCTATAAGTTTTTTTTCTTATTTATTTATAAACAGTTCTCAAAAAAAAAAATCCTTTAAAATTTCTATTATTTTATCCAATATAAATTTACGTAGAAAAATTACATTGTAGAACACGTCTATTATTAAATTGAATAGACTGAGAAGGTTAGGGCACCAGAGAAAGGATGCCAGAACAAGGATTGCAGAAGAAAATAATGTATGGGGATTTCTAAAAAAAAAATGGAGTAATTGGGAGGCTGAGATTATGAGATGGTTGAATGGTGTAGACAGAGGGGCTTGAGATGGGGCTTGTTTGTAGAAAATGGAATTGGTGGTGAGGTGTAGAGGAGAATGAGAGAATTGGATGATCGTGAGGCTGCAGAAGGAGAAGAAGAAGACATTTATGTAAGCCAATGAAATTACATTACCATTCTAACACAATCACCAAAAGGTCCTGGTGGGTCGTGGTTTAGGCATAAGGGAAGCAATTAATCTGACCTCTCTTCTAATAATAAATTCAATTACAAATCTCTATAAAAATATTTTCACATAAAATTGACTTACACCACTTTCAAAGAAATCGGACCTGTAAAAATTGCCTGTAAATTTATAAATTTCTGTGTACATATAGTATAATTTAGTAATAAAAAAAAATGTTATATTTCTTTATCTATTTATGTGTACACGAATAAAATTAACGTGACTTCAAAAAAAAATTTTTTTTTGATGATGGATGACTCTTTTTGGTTTTCATTTTTCCATATATTCATACATAAACGTATGAGTTTATATATCACATCACGATGATGATGACTATAATAGTACCTATTAATGACAATAAAGTGTAAAGAAAGAAAAACAAAAATAGCTGAAACAATAAGAAAATATGTAATGTAGGCAATTACAAAAAGAAAATAAAAATACAATAAAATAAAAATGACTAAGATATTTTTGTAGACAACGACTATAATGTACAAAAACAAAAAAGTTGATTAAACCGAAATCATATAAAAATATATCTACACTAAAAGTAACTCAAAAATGAAAAAAAAAAAATGAAAAGCCACAAAAGTAAAAAAAAAAAAACAAAGTAAGTGTTCATGGTTCGTTAATGTTAAGAATCAGGCAAAATTTAAATTGTTCAGTTAATTTTTGGAGAAGAAGAAGAAGAGAAAAAAAAATATGTGTGCATGCAATGTATAGATGACATTAAAAACCTCTACTACTACTACTACTACTACTATATGGGAATAAAATTGTCCAGTAACGATAACGGGATTTTAATAACAAAAAAAAAAACAGAAGACTAAAATAATTTCATTTTTCATTTGATTTTAGAAAATTAAATTATGAAAAAATAAATTAAAAATATCCTATTTCATCTAATATGAATAAAAATATGTATGTATGCATGTGCGTAGATATAAAAAGAAATATATGTACACGATGTTGTAGGCAGAGGCAGCACATCTACACATATGCAAAAGTACTTTTCTTTAATAAAGAAAGTTTTTTATCTTAAAATATATGTATACACATGTATACACTCATGTCTTAACATTGAATTCTCAATAATGTTTACGAACATTATATTCTTGATAATTTTTTCATTCGAAAAAAAAACAAAAATTGTATATAATTAATTATAATTCAGCATAAAATGTACACGTTGTGTATGAAGAGAAGACGAACATATGTATGGCTATGTGTTTGAAAATATGAAAATACATATACATAAAATGTAGGTCATCTTTTTGTTACAGGAAATTTTAATTTACGGTACAATTTGTGTATCTGGTATTTAATTTGAAAAAAAATTTATGAAGTTATCTAGAGAAGAATTAGTTAAGTGAAATTGTTAAAATTCAGCAAAAAAAAATATATACATACATAGACAGAGTGTTAGAAGTTAGTATATAGTGTGGTGTGATAGTAGTATGTGTGATGTGAAAAGCTCATTGAATATCTGGTGAGAAGAAGAGAATTGGGTCATCAACATCATAAATTCTATGAATCATATTTCGCTCTATATTTAGCATTTAGCTTTTTATTTTGAGAATTCTCAATAACAAAACAAGGTGAATTGCATCAAATTCACATCAGAAACTAAGGTTCAGTTCAGATCTTTCAATTTCAAATCAAATCATCATAGATTTCTTATAAATACTGATCATCATTATCAGTTGTACAGAACTTGGTGAGCCCTTACTTGCTCCAAGATCTGCCTCTCCCTGAATCTGTCAACCACTGTGGCTTTTCAGTTCAATACAAAACACTTAATGATTGAAAGCTCACAATTGTAATCATTAATTTAGACGTCAGAGGCGTCAAAGATTTTTCGTTCACATTACACTTAAGACCAAGTAATATTAAGATTGAGACTGTCATAATATATCTGACAAAACATGATTTTAGTAATTATTGGCAGACCTTTCAGCTTTCACTCTTTCCACTTATACCCTACTTTACTGTTTGTGACATTCCAATAAGAAGATATAATATTAATTTTGAGTGTGAAATTTCACTTTTTCCGATGACTTTTCGTTTTTCCTGTATTATATGTATGTACTCGAACATTCATGCAAATACTTATATGTATTTTATTTTGATTAACTATTAATTATAATTGTATTGTTAATCAATTTACACTTATGTATGTATATTTATCATGTCACAAATATAATTTTCAAGTAAACAAGCTCATTTACGCATGTAGGTACACGTATATGTATATATGCATACTCGTATGTACGTAAATATGGTAAGTATGATACGAGTGTAAACAGTATACAATTTTATTCTTAAGGAAAATTTTTCAATTTCTTAATATTCATGTAGAGAGAAATTTATTTCTTTTTTACAAATCAAAAGAAAAAAAAAATTAACAAAAATATATATTTTTCACTATAAATAATAATCACAAATCACATATATATTTTAATATTTGGTGCATATGTATAACAATAATTAGATTAATAATAATTAAATATACCATTAATGAAATGAGATAGATAATTTTTGTCGCCAATTTAATTGCTGTCACAAAATCTATATACATAATTATATACATACGAGTATATGCGCGTTAAAGCGTAAACATTTTAGCATTTTACTGTCATTATGTATTCATCAAAATTTCTTTTTATTTATGTATTCTCTTTTTTCTTTTTTTTTATTATTTTTTGATCATTAAATTGCAACAGAAATTTAAAGAGAAATTTTCTTGTTGCAAAATTTCCAATAAAATGTATATGTATGCACAATGTAAGTAAATTAACGGAAGTTTAAATTTCTTTAGCAATTTCTTCTGCGCACTGCGCAGCATACTGGGCATAATGACTTAATCTAGATTGAAATGCTTTATACCGATTCTACATTCAACGCAGTAGTGACTTCAAATTTGACTTTGATTTAATGGATATGCATTAGAACTTCTACATTCAATGCAGTAGACTTGACTGACAGCTACTTTTACATGTTAAGCATGCTTTGAAGTCGAAAGTCGAAGTCAAAATTGAACTCACTGCATTGAATATAGAAGCGGCATTAGTCTGTCAACGTTATTATGTAAATGTGACAAAGAATTATACGTGTATACATATACTTTTATACATACATAATTTCAGAAAAAAAAATAAAATAATAATAATAGATAATAATAAATTATATGAAGAAAAAAAAAAACCATAATTAATAATAATAAATTTAAATAATCATTAGACCTGAAAAAAAGGGGGCTCGTTCTTATTTTATTCGTACTCGTACATTATGTCATATACATATGTATATGTGTATATGTATGCATTTATGATTTTATTTATTTCATCATTTTCATTTAAATTTTTATATTTGATTTTATTTATTTATTTTTTTCTTATTCTGGAATTTGTATTATTGATAAAGAAAAGCAATACATACATAAAATAATTGTGAATATAATATTTATTTATTTCATTTTTTTTTTGTGTTACATGTAGTAACATTAATAAAAATATTGGTTATGATGATATTGAGTCATTTGCGCACGTACATGTACATATGTACATTACATACATACATGTAAGTGACAATTTAAGTACAATACGCACGCATACATTTATAAAATAATGTAGAGTAAATTAAAATAATGATTTGTGATGATAATGAATGAATTCTATATAGTACTGCATAAATGTATGTGTGCATGCAAGTATATAGATATGCACGTATACGTAAAAATATAATGAAGTACTTATTTATTTTTAATTTTATTTTTATTTTTTACAATTTTTATTATTATGATAATAGAACCTTGCTTGCTTTACAAGTTTTTTTTTACATTTTTTTTTTATATTTTTATTATCGTAAAATGTATTATGATCACATAAATACATATATGTATACATGACATACTTACATTACGAATTAAAAATAAAAAGAAATAATTAAAAAAAAACGGCAATTTTATGATTTTTAATTTTATTATTATTTGACATCATGATGATATACTTACGATGAAAGGTTACGGTAAAAGGTTAAAATTTTATGAGGAGATGTATATGTACGTATTACATTACAAACATATGTAATATTGTGCATATATACGTCGAGGTGTTAGTTGTCTTGTCATAATCATTAATGATTAATTTTTTTTTAAAAATTTTTAAATATCTCAAATTAATAATATGCACTCAGCGACGAAAAAAAGAGGCAAGTTTCTGTTTTACTGAAAAAGAAATTCTCAATTAGATTTTTCTCAATTATCTGAGAAGCAAAAAATATTTTATTCATGTCAACGATAGAGAACAATGGACAGTCCTGATGTTTGAGTGCTCAGGTTCGCTAGTAAGCGTCGTCCCCTACCGTAAGCATATTAACGACACGAAAAGTTGAGAGGAATTTCTAATACCAGAACATTACATTAGGTGTCATATGCCTGCATTATAATTTCAATCTTTGAGCCTTACTCATAAAAATGTCTTAAAGTCAACTTTATTTTAGTAACGAAATGTCGAATTTAGAAGTGACTTTAATCTTGGTACTCAAAACATTTTACTAAGTTCTAATTTAAAAAAGCTTGATTACAAAAAAAAAAAATAGTTAAAGAGATTCTTATGCTACTTTTCAGTTTCATAGTTTTAAAGTGAATGTCATATTCACATTACAATTTTCAAATTTTTCAGAAGCACAACTGAACTTGACCTGCTAATTATTTTCTACTATGTTTTCACCTACAGTTTAAAGTGAATTGTGAACTACTAAATTGTTGGTAGATATACAACTCAATTACATGATAGAAAGCTTACTGCTTATACTGATCTATTTTTAGAATGATCTAAGATTTAATTGATTTACTTCTGGTCTTTGTCACAGTAAGTAGATTCGATTCGAACCAGCAATCAGCATTTCCAAACTTTTTCTCCCAGTAAGCTGATGATACCAATGATACTCATTCAAAGCAGAGTGAGCTTGGGGTGGTAATGAAAATTAAAAATAGACAACGAAAAACTGAAAAAGAATCGAGTCCGCCACTGCGATATCATCAGTAGGCTAGTTGCTCTACCATAGAGTCATTAAGCTCCCCACAATTTTCAAATTAAACTTTCATATTAAATTATGTGAAAATGGTTCGTAATATATTTTTTTGTCGCTGAGTGTGTATATATTTATGTGAATAAATGAATAAATAAATACGTTTGTTACACATTATTTTTGTTATATTTGTATTTAAATAATATCTTATATATACATATTATAATAAATGTTTATTATTGTTTCTGAGAATGAAATACGTAAATAAATACGTAAGTACATATGTATAGATTCCGGTTACATTCGTAAATCGTTTATTATTTAATTAAGTAACTAAATGATAAATACATATTTTCAATTCGTAAATAAAGGCATTTGAAAATCATCTTGATGATTATATGTATTTTCTATGTAATAATAATAATATGTAATAATAATAATAATCAAAAACAAATATGTATATGAGTAGAGATACACAATAAATATTATTTATTGTTATTTACTTTACTGAATGTTTGTATGTACATATATACGTATATAAAAAACAAAGAAAAATATAATAAAGTGTAAAAATTAACAAAGAAAATATATTATACGTACAGAATGTGTGTACAAAAAAATTTAAGAAAGTGCTATTATGATGGTTGGATACTATACTCATAGTACTTAAACATTAAATTTTCTTTAACCGCCGTACATAATAATTAATTATTGTAAATTACGTACTTCACACTATGCACTATGCACAGTATACTATAGTCCGTGTACACATAAATATTTCCTTAAAAATACTTAATTGCATAAATTTGATGAGAATTATAGAACAAAGTTGAATGTAATGTAGTATGTTTCATGTTCGTGATACTAAAAAATATATAAAATACGAGTCATCATTAATAGCGCATTACAGCTTTACGTGAGACAGAATTTACACTGAAGTGATTTCTAGACTACTATTACTATATCATGAGTGCATCTACAGTTTAATGTGAATTGCAAACCAGTTAGTTGCTTGTAGAGAGGCAAGCTCTTTTATATTATATTATATGAGATAGAGCTTCTTAGACTGATCTATTATTAAAATGATTTAACGATCTCATACAGAATAGGATAGAAGTCTGGCTCAGTATCGAAGTCGATGGAAAGAAATCGTATAGAAGAAACCATGACTCACTTAGATCTGTAGTGCCATGGAAGAAGAATAAGAAGAAGAGAAAGAAATATTCCAAAACATTTTTCTCAGCATTGTAAATATGTATTATGTATTATTTTGCATTTTATACTTCAGTAATTACATGAGTACTCTGTACATTAATTTATTGTCACTGCTAAGAGTGCTACTGAATATTAAATTACCTACTGACTTACTGGCAGTAATTTATGCACTTTAAGGAGCGTTGATTTTCAATATATGATATGTATTTACAAATTACATAAATTATTACAATCACAAATTATATTTACTAATTTATTGTTTTATGCGATTTTATCAATGCAATTTTTTTTTTCTTCTCAAATTGATGTTGTTTCTCTTTAATTTTTTTAATAAAAATTTTTGTTTTGATATTCTGTTAAGATGTATTCACATATTTCATACATAAGATTGAGTATTTATATGAAGATTTATATATAGATTCTTATATGTACTTATATATAGTTGAGGATATTGGTATGTACGTATGTATTTTTTAATGACGTGTGTGCTTATATAAAAAATCTGAACAAAAAATCCATACTTTATCTATTGAAAACCGGAAATTTTTGATTTGATTATAGTTAGATAGATTTCTAGATATATTTATTTTTAATTTTAGCTTTATTGTTTTGTTTTTATCTTTAACTATATATGTATGTATATCTTCTTGCACATACGCTCATAACACAATTATACATATCAATAATAAAAGTGATTTATCAAAAAGTAAAGAAAAATAAAATGTTAGATAATCTGTACGTGTGCACGAATAAATTGATATACCATATCATTCCACAGAAATTATTATCAACATACTTATATGTACATATATCGAAAAATTCAAAAACAAAATTAATAAATGATTTTGCATTTAAAAAAAAATTGATTTTATTTTTTTTTCATTTTGTAAAAGTTGAATAGACTAAAAAATTAATTTCAAGGTGAATTTTATTATTAAATATCGAATTATGGTAGGTAACAATATCGAGTATCGATCGATATTCTTATACTTACGTGTACCACATTTCCAACAGAGATTATTATTTCAAAAGAATTTTTGGTAGCCCATCATATATTTTTGGAATCTTAAAAGTTTCATATACAAGGATTTCGGTTTAGTTTAAAAAATCGTTTTAAATTTAGATTAACTATGCATAAGGAAGATATAATTTTCGATGTTTCAAAATAAGGAAATTTCTATTTCCATATTACATTTTACATTATTTTCATTGAATGTTCTCAAAGTTGTATGCATATACAAATTCATTTGATGTTCATGTATTTATTGTAGATTTATTTAAACCGCAAATTACATATATGACTAGTTTTCAGTACCATACACTCACGTGAATATTTTGCATTTTATATAATTTCTCCTCTCAAGGTGTATCTATTAAATTATTAATTTCGAACTTTTTTTTTAAATATAAAATGCATAGGTATATGTACATATAGGAACATGTATGCATGTAATTCAATTTGAAAAGTGAATAATTAATTGTTTTTTATGAAATCGATATGAAAATAATGACGTATTTTATTATGTCTGTATATACATACTCGTGTATACACTCGTGAATACGTACATTTTTATAGATTCATTTTTTTTTTTTTTTTTTTTTTTTTGTTACATTCAAGTTTAATCAATTCCAAAACTAAGTATGATGAATATTCCGTACATAATGTACATATCCGAGTATAATAAATTGATCAGGAAAATCATTGAATTATAGACACAAATGTAGCTATAGAAAAAAATGAATTGCTCATATGTGTGTGTGCATTTTACATTGTTAGTACATTACTTATATGAATGATAGTTAGACGGCAGCAAATCAATAATAATCATTCTTCCAGACTTCATTCGTGTGAATGATCATTCAAAAACTCTCTGACACACGACACTATACTATACTGTCAATTTATTGTCATTTTACTGTCAATTTTAAATTATAATCTGTATATCGTGATTTTTCACTGTCATTTATTTTTCACCACTGGAAGATCCCATTCCAATTGACCATCTTCATTTGTCACTGAATAAAATTCCTGAAATTTCACTCGAACTCTCACACTTAAATGAAGTTAGAATGATGGCGTAATGATCATTTTAATTTAATTTGGGGTAACAGACGGTACATAAATGAATTTATTGTTTTGATGTCGTCTGTCTACCATATTATTGTATCAGACTTATTTTATATACTATCTGAATTTATAAAATGACATTTTCAATATAGACGTGTAAATTATGTGTTTGTGTGAGTAATATAATCTTGCGATTTGTAATTTCATTATCAATTTAGAATGTGGATTTTCCTATTAAATTGAAATAGATCCCAACTATAGGATATTATACACAAGTATTGTATACGCGTTAACTTACGTTTATATACGAGAATTAATATAAGGTGCTTTCATAAATTTGAGCTTGTTTGAATATTGTTATTTTTAGATTTCGTGACTACGACTACGGTTTTTTTTGTTTCCGAGGCAGAGTAGTGTAGTCAACCATATTTCTTATGTTTTTCTACCTTCTACAAGAGCGTAACACCTTGCCTCCCACAGAGATAAACGGTGTCATCACGTGAAGGCGAACTATGAAAAGATATAGGAAAGGTGAGAGACATCATTTCCTTAGATCTTCACTATAGTTCAACAAAATTAGGCTTATAAGAAGATTTTTTGGAAGTTTTTTAAGACATTTTCATCTGCTTTTATGTTAACTTGCAAGCTTTCTTATTACAATTTTACAATTTATTCTTGTGTGGCAAGATATAGCTAGGGGAAGTTTAAGTTTTTTGAAAGTGCCTATAGCCGTCATTTATATAAGATTGAATTTTCATTTGATTGTTTTTATTATTTTATTAAATTTGTCATTATGTATTTGTATATTTTGTAAAATTTAACCATGAAACTGTATATTATTACGAGTCATATTATAATATGAGTGCATAAATGAATCATTTATATGTCCGTAAATTTGCCATATATATATGCCAGTTTATAATGCAATAATATTTAAAATAATACACAATACATACTATACCTATTTGTATGTATTTTGATCTTGTTTTCAAAATTATGTGCACATACGTACGTATATTATTTGCTAGACTAGAACATGCAATATAAATATAGTATGTGTGTGTATATGGACTAATGAATAATACATGCATATTATATGATTTTTTGTCAATAACAAAAAAATCAGACTAAACACGCCATATAAATACATACATACATACATATATACCTAAGTACATTTATAATATATACAGGCAAGGAAATATATAATACGAGTAGTATATACTTATACCTTTGAAAATTTTGTATAAAACTTGATTTCCTTGTTTTTCTACATACATACTCGTATTATGCACATTCTTATACATATTTGTATATACTACACGTATGAATTTTTATGTACATATATTATAGAAAATTGTTATTTGAAAAAGTGAAAAGGTCTATGTCCACAATTTTAACCTTGATCAAGATGCAAAAATTAAAAAAAAAAAAAACGAAACATTTTTTTCGTTTTTCATTTATAATAAATCACTTTATATAATAGTCATAGTCTGCGTAAAATAAATGTGTCCAAATATTGCTACTAAATGCTTGTATATTCACACTCATTTATATACACATACATAGTACATAGTGTGGTAATGTATAATTATAGCTTGTCCCAAGTTAGTTGACAAGTTTCGCGAATGTTTCTATAAGCATAAGTTAATAAAGTTCTTTTTTTTTTTTGTATATGGAACGGATAAGATTTTGATCTTATTAGACTGGTTGGTACTCAGTTCCATTTCGTGTGGAATTTTTCGCTTGCAATAAATTGCATATATATAGGGTTTTCCAAAAAAGGCGATATAGCCAACTTAGTATAATACGAACTTGCCAACTGATTTAGTACAAACTCTATTTATTTAATAATGTAAATTCTATTCTACTCTACTACTATTTTATATATCATATATATATGTAAATTTTATGCTGATATACGCGTATGAGTATGTGTATTTATGTATGAATTTCGATTAAACCAAAACATTTTTGTTTATTTTGTTTATGTTTGTTTTTTTTTTTTTCCTTTTCATATTTTAAGATGAAAATTTATTCAACGGATTTTTAATTTGTTTTTCTTCCTGTACATAAAATAATTTTTATAAATATTTTCAATTGTATTTATATACATATACATATGTGTAAAATTTTACATACTTACATATGTATATGCTGATCATATAGGAATAATAATTATAAATTTTAATTATTTAAAATAAAAAAAATGCAACAAAAAAGAAAAAAGAATTAATATTAAATTATGCAAAAATTAAAGTTGTATGCCTCTAAATATTTGTATACATTACAATGCTTATTTAAACACAACTATCTCTGTATACCATATGATGTATTGTACAGTATACGTATGATGTGTACACCATCATATAGCAGCATACGAAGTATTATAATATTATTCATGACGCACTTTTAAACTGAAAAAAAAAAAAATACATATTTATATTAAAAAATACTAAATGATTAATAAATTGTTAACTTTCACACATTTATGTATACGTATATTATATACATGTATGCATGCATATACCTGAATCTCCATATAGTTTCAAGTTTGCATTTACGTCCGTCCTTCCGTACATAAATGTGTAATGTATGAGCAAGAGTTTATATACACGGAAAAATGCACATATGATTATCGTTTTTCTATACCTAGAATAAAAGTACGTATGTCATTTGGCATTATTTTTCGCGTGATTCTCCTATGCATATTTATGCAATTTTTTTTCATTGTTTTATATTATAAAAATACCACTATATATACCGATTATGACTACTCATACATGATGAATGTACATATCATCTATGTATAAAGTTTAGATAAACTCGTGATATATAAACGTAAGCATTAATTAATGTAAATTCATTAAATTTATATATTACATTACGTAGACAGTTATGGGTATAAGAACTACTTATATGGATACATTTTAATGTCAATAATTTGATTTTTTCTCGCATTTAATTAACAACAAAAAGTTGGAAACTTTTGGGAAAGGCCCAGCCCAGAGATAGACGACAGAATGCAATTAGAGAAGATATCCACAAGTTAAACATTTTTGAAACTGCGGCTGACAGTATGGAGAGATCGGGCGATCGAGCGAGAGGAATGGAAGTGCATTCTCCAAGAGGCTAAGGATCTGTTAAGGTCTCTGGAATGACGTAGAGGAAGAAGAAAAAGTTGAAAACTTTTTCCATTAATGAATTTACTAGAACTTATTGAGTAAAATAATGAGGGTACTTGTCATGTAAGCAAGTAAAGTTTAAAAAGATTACTTTTTATTGAATTAAATTTAAATTAAATTTTTTCTTTCTAACTTTGTAACACTACACAATTTTAAAGATCATTAGCTAGAAAAAAAAAATTATCAAATCAAAATCATCTAAGTATAAGTATGTAATTCTATTGATCTTGAATTCGTAGCTTAAATTAGATATTATTTCCTGATACATTTAAAAAATATGATTTCTACAAATTAACATTCCTTACATTTGTTCGATGTTTTTTTCCTTACATCCGTATACAAAATTATACAAAATAGATTTTGAAAAGTCTACACATACATATACGTTTTCTGTAAATTCAAATATTACCCATACCTCGCAGCAATTCAGCAAACTTTACAAATTAGAAAAATTTGATTTGATTAAGTATAGGTAAGTCTTCCATCTTTTACGATTATTTATAGCTCAAAAAAATTCATTTTCAATGATAATCCATTATTGTGTCTAGAATAAAAGTATTCAACAAAAATATATAAAAAAAAATGTTCATTATCATAAACGCTATATTTAAGCATATAAATACTTACATAAATTTTGACATTTACCTTTAAATCCATAGTGAGATTTTTGTAAAACAAATCGCATCTAAGTATCTACCCACATCGTATTTATCTGTCTGTCATTTCAATTTGTCTGTACTTATTAACACAAATGAAATTGAAAAATTATTGAGAATATTCTGCTACAATTTATGTAGTAGGTAATGTGTGTCATATAACGTAAGTACAATGTATGTATGTACATTTCTGTACAAAAGTATCTTCTGTTTTACTTGTAAAATTCATGCATTTAAACGTTCATAATTAAAATAATAATTGCTGAGGATTATTAAAGGAAATATCTCTTATTATAAATATGTTGATATATCAAAAATGGTAACAAAAATTATTTTGAACAAAATAATAAGCAGAAAAAAATAAATAAGAAACGAAATCGAAAAAGATGAACTTTTAATTTTTCAAAAAAAAAAAAAAAAAATGCTTGCATGTAAAGCACGTACATATGTACATACTTATGTGATGTGTGGGTTTACAAAATAATAATTATAATAATATTCTTATGTACAAGCAACATATGTACGTATATGTTATATAGACAAAAATTATCATTATGTACTTTAGCTTATTAAAATATTATTTTTTTTTTTTATATGTGACATCATCAGGACTGATTTTAATTATGCGAACATTACTATGTGTGTTATTATAATTTTTGTATTTTTTTTAGTTAGTTTAGTTTTAATGCTTTAAATGTGTGTAAATGTTAATGTGTAAAAATTATTATTATCGCCCACACATTAATATACAGTAGTAAGAATATATATATGTACATATATTTTTTTTTTGTACATTTTATATTGAATAGCATCAGATAAAATTATTATGTGATCTGGATCTAAAATTAAATTAAAATGAACATGTAGTACACTGTATAACTTACAACATTTACGTATACACAAACGTATAGTGTAAGATTTTACTTACTATTTTTGATGAAATGTATGTAATAGAATACATATATTGTATATACAAATTGTATATATGTATGGTATGTACCAACAAACACATTAAATTTCTGTTTTAAAAGTTTTTATACAGCTATCATTTTAAAATTTGAAAATGAATGCGGAACAATTTTCTTATATGAAAAATTTTATTTTTATTTGTTTTTTCATTTTCTTCTTCTTCTTCTTGTTCTTGTTCTTATTCTTTTTTTTAATTCTAAATTTAAATATTCACATTTTAAAATGTATGTACATATGTATGCGTGTTTGATGCAAATATAAACAACAAAAATTGTAGTGATTAATAATTACTTAAGTAGATAAGTGACGATGTACGTACGTTTAAATTATATACGGCGAGGTCATATTTAAATTATCATGAGTTTTAATTCATTTTTGTTTGGTTTTTATTTTATTTTTAGTTTGTTTTGTTAGTTAAATAGCATCGCGTTTTTTTTATGTACATATTTGTTATTTTTGTGTCATTTTCATATACATATACTACACATATTTAGGTGTGTGTTTGTGTGTGAATATAGGTAACGAATAGGAATAAGAATTTTTAGCAATTGATTGATACTTATAGAAATTTTTATCATTATTCATTTACACATTTACATTTTTATTTGTATTTGTCTTTTTTGTTTGTTTGTTCTGTAGTTTAAGTTCAATAAAGCACATTAACACATATATGTATATATATACACACTATTTACAAGTACAGTACCTCGTATATAAATATGTACATATATGTTTTACGTGGTTTTACGTACAAACATTTTGTTTTCTCATTAAATTTATATATCTGATTTATTCTGTGATTTATTTTTGTTTTTATTTTTTTTTTTTTTTTGTTTGTCTGTGTGCGTTTTATAAGTGTATTATTATTATAATGTTTTGTTTTTTCCTTGATTTAAAAATAAATTTCATGTAAATATTCTTGAGAATATAAGAAGAAGAAGAAAATCAGAGAAATTAAAACAAATACACAACAAAGAAATGTTTTTTTGAATGTTAACTGAGAAATGAATTAAACATTACACATATCTAGAAACTAATATAGAATTATATTGAATGAGAATATAAATTGTGCATAATAATTATGTATTCACTACTACTACACATTAAGTATGTATGTATGTTCTATAGATACTATAATAATAATACATAAATGTACTTTGAAATTATCTCTTTGTTTTCATAACTGCCATTAGTAATTAGTAATAATGAAAAATACACTTCTTATTGTTTAAATAATGTAAATTTTTGTACGATATATAAATCAAAAACTGAATTAGAAACATTACAAATATGTAGCAGATAATTTCAACAATAAACTCATTTTGGTGTCCATTATTCATCATCAATTTACTTCTAAATACTTACTTATGTTCAGCTTCTATAATTTGAATGTTTTTAATATTTAAATGAAATCAAAATGTAGTAACTAGAATAAATAAAATTTTTTGGTTAGTACTGTACTATTTTCGATTAATCATATTATGTAAATTAATTTGGTTTATATAAACTAATCGATTATTTATTATCTAACCACTGTTGTAATCCAATAATAATTTCAATTTGTTTTAATTTTTGAATAAAACTCTTCCATACAAGTTTTTATTGTGTGAGAGCAAGAAGAGAATTAAAACCAAATTTCTCTAATATTGGTTAGATGTGTATATATCTAATCTACTCTTAATTATCATACTGTTGTCTGTCACAAGTCTGTCAGTCAACTAGATTGAATTTAAAAC
This sequence comes from Villa cingulata, assembly GCA_951394055.1. Taxonomy (NCBI): domain Eukaryota; kingdom Metazoa; phylum Arthropoda; class Insecta; order Diptera; family Bombyliidae; genus Villa; species Villa cingulata. Next base: position 5,530,518 of record OX596023.1, read on the forward strand.
AAATTCAAAAAAAAAAGAAGCAACAAACAAGTATTTAATACAACTCCAAATTATGTATATAAGATAAACCACAAATTGATTGATAGAAATAGAAATTATGAAAACATAAAAATCAAATGTAAATGACATGAAAATGAATATGAAATTTGATTACAGAATACAGACGGAGACGACTTCAAGGTTTCTTTTCTCATTTTTTTTTCTATTTTTCATTTTCATTTAGTTTCAGAGTCTGAAAATTATAATTTAATACTTTTGTGTAGACAACAAATCAAATTTTATATATAGTAAAGTGTCTGTACATAAGTAAGTAACATTATTAAATAAAAATGTTCTTTACAATACTATTATACAATATTTTTAATAAACACTTTTATTTTTTACAGTGATTATCAACTTTTCAACTAAATACATATCCTATCAAATACACTTAATTTACTACAACTTATGTAGTGTACGCGTACTTAATACTTATATACAAAGATTTTATAAAATTTGATTTAATACAACTGAACTGAACATAAGATGGATGTGAGGTGGAGGGTTAATGTTGATAGTTGTGTGTGAGCAAATTCTAAAAATTTGATTGTTAAACAAAAAAATCTAAAAATATAATATTTTTATCAAAAAATTAACAAAAACTAAAAATTTTAATAATTGACCTACATGCTATTGGACATACATATACATTTGTTGTACTTATATGTATACTTAAATATTTTTAAAGTAATTTATGTGATTGATTAGCTTTAATTTATTTTAAATTCAAATCACAAAAATTTTATGACACACGACACGAGTAAAAACAAAAAAAAAAATCTATTTTTTTTCGGTGATTTATATTTTGAAATTTAGAAAAAAAATGATTGTCCACTCATGTAGATGTACCACCGTATGTATTTTTGTTGAAAGGAAAACATCTAGACGTTCATGTACATTTATATAGTAGATTGATGAATGTTCTAAAAAGATAATGAAAATTAAAAAGTACATTTGTATATGTGATAATATACAGATTCAAATAAAAATTATTATGAAATGAAATGTTTAAAATAAAATTATAAAAGTATGCTGGAGTAATGCGCAGAATAATCCAGTTTTAGGTTGTTGCAAGTGGTATATGGTATAGGTGTAAAGATTGATGGAAAGTTAATGCATAATTTCATGAAATTATTTTCTTTATTTTTTTTTTTGTTATTTAGAATTTTTTGTATCTGGTGTGTACCTACATACAGAAAAAAAAAAAAAAAAAAAATTCAGTACTCAATTATTTATTAGATCACATTTACATGTTTTAATGCTTTGATAATCTCTTCCAGACTTTTAGGATAACTCAAAATCTTTCGATTAAACTTTGAATTTGATTTTAATTTTATTTTTGCATTTATTATTTTTGTTAATTAAAATTTGTAGAAAATAAAAAGAATACTAATGCATTTCATGTGTTGTAGGTATAGCTACATTGAATTACTGAATCATAGTTTTTTGTATGTATGGAAATGGAAAGTATACAAAATATTTTTATAATATGAATACTATCCCATACACATTTCATTCATACCTGTAAATATGCTCGGAACTCTGATTTGACTCCGTTGGATTTTTTTTTTTTTTTGTGGGGAAGCCTTAGGGATAAGTGTTACGATAACCATCCATAGATGAAGATGCCTTGAAGCACGTAATCGAAGTTGCTATTCATACGATTAGAGCCCAAACAATCGAAAATGTACTACTGACAAATTCGTTTGGGTTGATCGGAATGGGTACTGTCCTGTCAAGCCAGGCGTGTGGCAGTCATTTGAATGATGTGGGACTTCATTCTTAAATGAAAATGTCGAGTTTTTTTTTTTTTTTTATATAGCCGATTTAAATTCCAAATATTAAATGGCCCACCCTATACATTATGTATATACGTATATATGTACGTATATATGCGAGTACTAAATTTTTTTTCACAGAAAATTAAAAAAAATTAATAATCATTTTTAAATATACTGTATATGTATATATAACATTCAAGGTATTACAAAAGGTTATTTTTAATTGAATTTTATTTTATACATTTTTCAATTTATACAAAAGATTTGTAATTAAATCACTCATATTATAATTACTATATGTATATATCTTGAGTGTTTTTATAATATTCATCACATTCAGTTTAAATGAAATTTATACTTAGTATATATTTTTCCTGACAAAAATTAATTATTTTATATTTTTTTTATTTTTTTTTTTTTGGTTTGTTTTTAAAACATTATTTTATTTTTAAATTTTCATACATATTTCAAAACTGTGGACTATAGAAAAAGATACAAACATATAATCTCTGACGATAACAAATTAATCTAAATGTCGGAAAAAGTATTTTTTTTTTCCCCAATATTTTTGTTATTTTCTACGCTCGTATTTTGTATATAAATAGGACAGCGTTCGTTATATATAAAGATTTTTCGATAAGATAAATATAATAATTAATAATAATTTTTTAAAAAGAAATCGAATTAAAAATAATAAATAATAAAAATAATAACCCGAAGGCTTATAACAATATTCACATTACACATATCTATAGTATTAATTCATCGTCCCACATGTTGTCACATACTCGTACATACATTGTAAGTGTTTAACAGCTGAGTTATGGATGGCAAATAAATAATGCGTTTATGAAATAATACCCTCATACGTGCTCATACTCTATATATATATACTACATATAAATATTGATCAGTATGTTTAATGTATATAATTAAAATTTATCAGAAAGTGTTGAAAAATTTACCATAGGTCATTTATAATGTGATATTTAGATTTCCTTTTGATAAACAACAACAACAACAACAAAAAAAGGGAAATTTTTTTTTTTAAAATCATTTTTTTTTTCATTATTTATTTATCATCAATCTTTAAATTTATATTATTATATATTGAACTTTTGTCATTGAATATGTGTACATTTTCATTTTCATTGTTGTTTTATTGAACAATTTAAAATTGATTTAAGATTAAAATATTAAAAAACCAAAAAAAAATGCGAATGATACAATGCCCTAGTACGAGTAGTGTAACATATCATTTTTATTTAATTGAAATATGTTTGCTGTAGGTACGTGATGCAATTTGAAGATCGAAAAATCTCAATTTTTACAACTTTGATACCCTATATGTAAAAAGGAAACAAAGACAATTTTCAAAAAAAAAAGAAAAAATGTTCCATTTAAGGATCACAAATCCTTTCAAAGTATTTATATTTCAAATTTCATTAAAATTGATTGAGTAACTTCAGAGATATGTGATGCAAAAGAAAGCAGATTTGATGTTGGCTATATATACTCTTAAGTAATATCACGTATGGTAATACTAATTAATTCGATAAGAATAAAAATACATATAAAAATAGAATTAAAAATAAAATAAAAATGTAATTTAATTTAATTTAATTTAAAAAAAATATAAATTTGTTTTCCTCATAGATCATATACATTATAGGTATTAACATACTGAGTTTATTTTTTCTTTGCGAGAACTATCCGCGAGAATGAGTTGCGTTTTTAATTTCAATTTAAACGTTTTATAATAATACAGCTCTATGTATATTAATGTAGATACTCTTGTCTTGTCAATAATATAATACTTTTGTACGTCTACATGTATACATATGTATGCATGTGATATACAAAATGTAATTGAAAATGAATTTAAATTAAAAAAAAAATAATAGCAGCAAAACAATACGTGTACATAAGAGTATGTACATATGATATAATGTACATTATATATACACTTACGGGTTGTACATGTATACAATATCTCTGTCTTATAAGATTTTGTGTTCGTGCTATTGACCTTGCATTTTAAGCATTTAAAAATAAATAAATCAATTTACTAAACATAATGCACTTAATAAAGAAAAAAAAATATAAATGTCGATAATATTTATGTATATGTAGATGTAGGATAGATACGTTATACTTATACATTACATACATATTTTATACGTTAAATCTTCTATAATGTTATATATACATAGTTATGTCTGTGTGTGTTTGTATGTTCATGAAAAGCGGAAAAACTTTTGTATTATTTATTTATCGATAATAATAATAATGATGATGAATAGCTAAATGTAAGTTATTTTTATAAAAATCGTTGGATTTTTTTTTCTATTTGTTTTGTATATATACGCATGTATATGTACATACATATGTATCTACGAACAAGCGTATGAGTAGATAGATATTTTCACTTGATTTAATTTTTGAATGTCAAACTTTAAGTACTTGAGAAAATTACATACCTACATATGTATGTATTTACACAATGTACATATATATAATTCATTTAATCCCACATACAGCGTGTGTATACGTTGCACGTGTATATTTAATTTAAAAAAAAAATATTATATGAGAATTTGTATATATTGTATATGTTTGTGTATATAGCAAAATGGTTATATGTATGTATGTGGATATCAATCACAAATTATAAAGAAAAACTGTATGTAAAACAAGGAGTAGTTAATGTGCAAGTGGTAGAGGATGGAGCACAACTGCCCTACTGAGTACTGACTGATCTCAAAGTGCAGGTTCGATTCCTGTTGGCTGCTGCGGATTGCCCACAGCAAAAATCAGAAAAATAATTTTCAATTTTTCATTGCCAATTTCCAATTCTCATTGTATTAGCTCCAAATTTCACTCAGCTTTGAATGAGTACTAGCCAGCTACCAGCTAACTGTGGGAAAAAGAGCTTAGAAATGATGGTGGTACTGGTAAGTAGTCTACTTGCTGACAACAAGTAAGAGTAACACAAAGAATTATTAAGACATTTCATCATTCTAATAATAAAACATCAGAATAAGTCCTGTTCTGTCATGTAAAAGAGCTTGCTTCTCTATCAGCATCTACTTCTACTAAGTACTTCAAGATATGTGTATATAACCAAGAGAAATAGAAAATGAAGATGAAAGATACACAAATAGTAGTTTTTCTTCTTCTCCTTTTCTTATGTAAATTATGTAATGCACTGACTGTAGTAGGCGAGCGTACGAAGAAGAATTTCAGATTGAAACTAAATCTATGTGAGGTATGTGCCCAAAACAGATGGCAATTTCGTATTTCATTAAAGAATGGCATGCGCAGAAGAACAGATACTTACATCTGCACAAAATGTATGCATGAAGAATAAACAAAACGACTTGATTTGATCTTAAGATTAAATTCTTATAATTATGTGTTTGCAAAAATTTTACTACCACATAATAGAAATATATGTGCAAAGTTTGACAAGTAATATGGACATTAGTTATTGGTTATAGCCTTCTAACATTTAATGCATATGTTTATAATGAACATATTATACATTACATACATAAATATGTCTAAGAGAACATACATACTTACTATACTTAAAATTTTGTCCTTCAAATTTAGTACGCATGTACACTATTATGTACAAAATTATTAAATGTGTGTTTTTCTAATAAAAAAAAATGTTACTACAATTACATATTTGTAAAAAACTATTTTGTATTTATTTTTCATTTTTACATACTTAAACGCATACTTACATATGTACGTTCAGGTATCTGTCTGTATATAATATGCTTTTGTATATTATATATTATATACAATTGTTGGTAATGATAATAAAACATATTTTATGTGTACATACTATATGAATTTTTTTGTCTTATATTCCTTTATATAAATTCACGGTGATAATATATATAATGTATAACAACATACGAATTATAGATACATAAGTACATTATAATTTACACTTATGGAGTGTATATTTAAGAGTATTCGATTAAGTAAATACTATTTTTATTATACATTTTTGTATACGCAAAATAAATAATGAAATATAATAATAATGTATTTAACGTATGTAATAAGAAAAGATAATAATAATTAACCTACATACTTTTAACAAAAAAAAAAAAAAAAAAAAATACAAAGTTTTATTAATAAATAAAATATTAAGGCTGGTATTCACTAACATAGATTATCTTTTATCTGAGTTAAATTGTATTCATCAACCTGGATAAAACGCTATTCGGATATTCTCAAGACAACCTCGGAGTTGTATTATAAATATCGTTCGAACATAACCTTGTTATTAACAGCAACAGCATAGCACTCACATGTAATCATCACATCACATAACCTCTTTTTCATTTTATAATATAAAAATACAATCAGCTGACATGTTTGACACACATGTTCGACCCGAAAACGAAGTTCGAAAACAAATTTTATCTAGTTTGATGAATAAGCTGAAATTGTATCCGGCTAAAATATATCCGAAAGATATATCTATGTTAGTGAACACCACCCTAAATGTGTATACACACGAATACACAAAAACTATACTTGCATGTAATCATAGTAATAAAGTGTCAGTAATCAGACCTCGTATATATGCATATTTTATTTTGAGTAATTGAGTTCCTATTACATAGATATTTTTGGTTTATTTTTCCGTACGTTTTATATTTACTTAATAAAAAACATTTTATATATATCTAATAATGATTTGTAATAATTTTGTACGTTGAATATTTATTTATTTATTTATTTTTATTTTTCTCATATTCTTTATTTCTTTCTTGTTTTGTGATTTAATATCGATAAAGTGTAATATCTTGATTTAGAGACCATTATGTATCTATCTACATATTCGAATACAGATATGTACAAATATTTACGTGTTTTTAAATACAATTCATTTTATATTTTAGAAATACATAGAAATATTGTGTACAAAATTAACGCAAAATAATATGTGTCATGTTTGATAATGTGAAATACATATAAAGTCAACCCTAGACTTACAAATTGTTATCAATATCCAACTAACTATTCAAAAATATCAAAACAATTCAGACATTTAATTGAGGTGATAATTTGAGGTCGAAGGATGAAGCACACAATTTCATTTCGTTTCGTTTTTTCTCTCATTTTGCTCATCAAAATGAACGAAACGAAAGTATTGAATTTATAGTTTCGTTTTTTTTTTCGTTCTTCTTCAATTTGATTAATTTTATACATAAATACAAAAAATGCAATATCGAAAGAGCCGAAAAAGTAAATGAACGAAACAGAAACAACTGTTGATCAACATGAAATTATGGCCGACAATTCACATATCAATATATGTTAAAAAGTTATACCATTTTGACAAGCTATGTTGACAATGACATTGTTAACCAAGTTGGTAGTCTAGGCGGCGCTTTAAAATATACACTTTGTACTTGTATGTATGTCAATAATAATTCTATATGAGACGATATATAAATGCATACGTATGTATATATAGAATTATGTGTCATATTTTTAATGTTTTTGATATTTAAAATCTACTGAATAAGTATCACAAGTGCTCGTACACTTGTGTTTGTGCATACCTCCTATATATTTTCATGCATACACGTACATACATACATAAATATGAATGACTAATAAAACTTTAAAATTATATATTATCGAACGAACGTACGAGTATGTACATACATTACATACTGGTGCATTACAGTAATCATACTCGCATTATTGTATTTGAAATGCTTTAATTACTGTGTACATATCCGTATAATAATAATTAAATAAAAAATTATGGTGTAAATATGTATATATACTAAATAATGTGACCATCAATTATTGTAATCTCATTTTAAAAACGGATTTGTACTAGTTTAAATTTTGCTTTTTCATATTACAGCTTTTAGCTAATGTATACATATTTTGTATGAGTATTTTCTATTGAAATTATTTGAATTTATTATTATAAATTAAAGATTTAATTATGTTTTTTTTTTTTTTTTTTTTTATTTCGAACAGATACAAAATTATCTTACAAAAAAATGTATGAAAATTATTTTTGTAAACATATGTACTATACTATGATACTATGTACGTATAGCACATACTAGAAGTACTCGTCTTAGTAAATATTATAGATTTTATGATGACATCAATTGACTTGTTTACCAGTTCTATACTTCTATAGATTATTTATAATCTTTAAATACATATGTACGTTACGTGTACATACTATATACATATTTGCGTATAAAATACATTACATTTTTAATGTTAATAAATTAAATACTTACTTAGGATTATTTTGATTAGGAAATGAATTGCAATAATTATTTCAATGTTTTTTTCTCTTACTCGTATTTTGTGATGTGATATTGAAATTTTCAAAACTGAAATCCGTATACATACATACTTGTCTTGTCCAGTCAGATTAAGATTGGATGTTGTTTTCATTACTCTCAAGTCTCAATTCCCAAAGTTCACTCAGCTTTTAATGTGTATCAAACATCAACCAACTTGCTGAGAAAAAGAGCTTAGAAATGATAAGTTGTCTATCTACTTGCTGACAACAAGTAACACTCAATACACAAAAAGTATTATATGTATGGCATTATGGGATCATTTTAATAATAAAAGTAGATTGGTCTCTTCTTTGGGCCCTATTCTATCATGTAAGAGAGCTTGCTTTGCTTCTCTACCAACAACTCAGTGAGTCAAATTCACTTGGTTGTGTAGTGCTACGAAAGAAGAAGAAAAAAGCAGTTTAAAAAAGTCATTATTCTTATAGAAATGTTTTTCTTTTTGTGTAATAAAATCAAAAAATTTACATTACATATTAATTTATTTCCTTTGTATATAATATAATTAATATATAATTCTTTTGAATTTATTTATTTATTTTTTAAATTGCAAATAATTATTATTGTTTTTTATTATAATATTTTAAGTATGATAAATGTTTTTCTGTTGAATTTACAATTAATTTGATAAATATATACAAAGTATTACTACGAATTATTTATATACATATATATATATATACACATATGTACATGTATTGTGTTTGTACAGAGTATATACTCGTACAAATTATTCTTAAAATGTTATAAGTATAGGAATGAAAAATTTTTTTGATAATAAATTATTATCAGAAAATAATGAGATTGTTTTCATTTCCATTTCATTTCATTTCATTTTATTTTATTTTATTTTTGTGTGTAATAAAATGAAATACATTCATCGTAAATTCTAGTATCAATACACAAAATATGTATAATACTAACGCATATACATATGATAATACACATTGTGTGTGTGCGTTTTTAAGTACGTACAATACATTATTTATTACGTTGATGGGGTGTTACTATGTAAAATGTAAAATTTTATGAAAACAAAATGTTTTTTTTAATGATTTAAATTGAAAATGTGTAGACTGTATACTGTACATGTCTTTCATTTTATATTTTGTATAATAATTTAAACGAAAAGAAAAACGACTGTTGCTAATTAAAAAGGTAAATAAAGGAAATTGTCAGAATAAACATATTATTGTTAAATTAATGCGGCTACTTAATAATATAATTTGTCATTATAAGATGTACATATGTTTTATTTCATTATTTTTTTATATTTTTTTGTTAATTATCTGAATGTGCTATAATGTGTGGGTTAATCGAATAATAAAATGTTGAAAATTAAAATTCAGTGTATTTTTTTTCTTTATTTATTTTCATTTGTCAGCAAACTGAACATATGTACATATGTATATATAAAAGTGAAAGATTTATGAAAGAAAAATATCCTAAAAACAACTGAGAAAATTGAAATAAGAAAGAGAAAATGAGAGAAAAGTACATATTCGAATATTTTTTATGAAAATACAAAAAACAAAATAACTAAGAGAAGAATATTTTACAGAATAATATCCACATTATCAATTATGAAATAAAATCAATCCCACATAGTGTATATGTCATCATTATGATTCATCATAACCTTCGTAAATGTGAATTACCTTTAGAAGTAGAGAGAAATAATGAATGTACCTAAATATTTTGTTGAGAATTGAAATTATCATTATTTTATTTTATAAATTGTATTTGCATGCGATGCGATGATGACTCTCTGCCTCTGGTTGATGATGAGATTCGCATTAGTAAGAGAAACTAATAATCAATAAATCGATATTTCAAGAAATTTGTTCCACAAAATAATTTTTCACTACATTTATCATTGTGAAATTGATTCATCAATCCTAGAAATGAAAAATATTGTTAATCAAATCAGCCTTCCAATCGCTTCTCTGTCTTAAATATGACCAAAATCAAAGAGTAGCTGCTGTTACTCATTCATCAGCTCAGCCATTTAGCTGTAAAATAAAAAGTTCAGTGATCTTATTCCATATCATTAATTATTCATTAATGATTTTTCTTTAATTTTTGAGATTTAAAGCAACCAACATCTAATCAAAATTAAAAAAATAAAATAGAGAAAAATTTTTGTTTTGTCTAAATTTCTTTTCTAAACAAAAATAAACGAAAATCAAATAATGAATCATTGACCTGAAAATAAATTAATTTTTGTGTAGGAAAAATAAAATTATTTATTTGATTATTTTTAACATTCATTCGAGTGTATTATTTTTATTAATTTTTTGTTTAATTAAAATGTAATAAACAAAATTTTGATTTTAATCTCTTAATAATATTATAGATACGTTAAAACATTTACGAACATAAAATGCGTTCCAAAATTTCTATCTTGATAATTGATTGTGGAAACATTTCGTCGCTCAAAAATTACCGGAGGGTATAAGAAAGAGCTGAATTGGGACTGGGTTGGGTTGGGAACATAACTTTCAATCGTACCAGGAAACTCAAATAGTGTGATGTGATGTGTTAGTTTTGTGTAGTTGAAGTTTATCGACATTCTTGAGTTGCTGCTGTATGATAAGCGATAGTAAAACTGCTTTCAAAATGTGTCGTAAATACTAGTAATCTTATTTTTTGGTTGACGACAGTGGTAGATACTAGCTACTTGTCACAAATTCAAAAAATTATATTTAAAGTTAACATAACCACAAAAAAAAAATTTTACCATTTCATTATCATTATGACGACCATTCACCATACGACCACATTTTACACGCGCACCGCACATTGGAATGCACTCGTATAAGTTTTGGTTGAAATTAAAATAATAATTTATCAAAAATTTACATGTGCGCATGTAAGTACATTATGGTGTATGTATTACATTAATTTCGGGAAAAACCATTTTTACTGCAATCTTTTTTTTTATTATTATTTTCAAATAAAATAAAATTATTGAATATGAAAAATTAAAAGAATTATAAGCTTTTAAATTTTTTCAATTTGAAATATAAAAATGTTCTTATAATTATTATTATGTAATACCTCGCGTCATTATAAACGTACATATCTCTACATAGTATCTACAGATCCACACCTATAATAAATGTATAAAAATATTCTCGAAACAACAAAATGTTTTTATTTTTGTTTTATTTTAAATATTTTATTTTCGTTTTATTTTTGAACTGAATATACGTACTGTAACTACTGAATGATTATTTGGATTTTAGCCAAAACATTTTTTTTTTTTTATAAAGAATTGAAAAATAATTTTGAAACTTTTATGTGCAGCGCAGTTGTGTATATGTACATAGATACTCTTCAGAAAGTTGTAGGTCGTACGTACAATGTACAGATAATGTATTTTTTCTTTCCTTTTTATTATTACCATTATTTTTATTATTAACATCAATATTATTTTTCTTTTTTTTTATAATAATTACACATGAGATTTTAATGGTACTTACGTAAAAAAAACTTTTCATGTCATATTAATTTTTGATCCTTTCTATTTTATACCGAAAAAAAAATTTTATATTTAAAATAAAGTAAATAAAAGCAATGAAATAAAATTATTTCAAAGAAAATATATAAAATGAAAAATTTGTATACGTGCTGTGCTGCAGATTTATTATTATTAAAGAAAATTTTTAAAAATAAATGAAAATCATAAAATTGTAGGAATTTCAATAATCCTTCTCCTTACTCTTTTTAAACTGCATAAATTGATTCTCTCAAGACTCAACCCACTACCTCTTCTCTGTAACGATATCAACGTCATTTCATTATCTCAGGCTTACTTTCAGGTTTCGTAATTGTTTCGTTCTGTTTCTGTATACAGATTATAGACAGAATGATGGATCCCAGATCCCATACCCATTAATTCGGTTCGCTATACACTACTTGGCTCTGAAGTCTGAACTGAAACTGAAGTTTTACGGTTTCACTATCGTTCGGGTTCGGATGGATTGCTTAACAAAAACAAACTACCATATTTCCATTTCCAGAAGCCAACAGTCCCTCCCTCTCCTTCCCTGTTGTGAAGGAAGAGACTTTATGATGATTCACTACTATAAGGCACAGGATCAATGTTTTTCTTATAGATTATCATCTTTCTAATTGCCATTTACACTATCCTATGTACGACATTTAACTAAATATTGAATGTTTTTATTTTTAAATTCATTTTTTATCTTATATTTTACGTAATAAAAATAATTTTAGTTTAAATGTGAAATTAAAGTTTTGTATACTTTCGTTAAAAAAAATTGCAAATCATGACGTAAAAATATTTTATCGATTTTGTTTTATTATAATTTCACTTCTCTTTACAAAAAAAAAAAAAAAACAAATAAAAAAAGGAACAAAAATAAAATTAATGGAAAAGTATAAATAAAAAACGAAGATAGAAAAAGAGGAAGAGAATGAGAGAAAAAATTTTTGTAGTGTGTGCAAAGTAAAATCAATAAGGTCAAGGTTACCGAGAACTTTATCTATACCTATACCTACATTAAAAAATTACAATAAATTTTATGTTGGTTTTTATTTTTTTTTCCATAATAAACATGTAAATATGTGTATGTATGTACCACGTGCCTATACCTACGTATTGGTATTTAGTTTTTAATCAGAATCAGACACTATGGTGAACTGGTGAGAGTTTTTAATGATGATGAAGTAAAATCACAGTGTAGGCGGATGAAATGATTTGACCTTTCTACAACTACACCTTACATAAAAACAAAAAAATTGATTTTTTACATTCAGTATAATTATTTCCTGAATTTCATATTTTTTTTTTGTTTTTTGTTTTTTGTTACTATGCATAAGCTTAAACTGTTATCTGCTATACTAAATAAAATATTAAAATTGATAAAAAAAAAAATCTGAAATTCATTCTACTATAAAATATGTATACGTATATACATACATACATTATCCGTATACGAGTACCATAGCATATACATAATTAATTGGTCAGTAAACTTTTCATTAAAATCAATGTATTATAAGTACATAGCACAATCTGAAATTATTGTTATCGTTATATGAATTGAATTTTTCCTGAATTGCTCGAAATGTAAAATTAATTAAGTTAATTAAAAAATGTATATTTACATAAACATATACAAGTATGCACATACCTACATATTTGTGTAACAAATAATACGAATATGTAAGTGAACCGAATAGAAAAGTTCAATTTTGTATCACAGATTAAAAATGATTTAAAATCAAATAAAAATGAAAAATTAGTGAAATTAATAAAATACGATAGTACCTACGTTATACATATATACTGTGATATATATTCGTAAACATTTTGTAATCAGAATTTGATAAAAAGAAATGAAAATAAAATAAAAGAGAATAATGTATTAAGAAAAAGATGAATGAACGATCTTTTATCACGGATGGATGGATGGACAGTAATGTACTCGACCTACTCGTATGCATTGAATGTACGCATATATAGTACATGGACATATTTATAAATTTTATTTACATACTTTTTTGAATGTTGCTTTGATTGTACGCACACGTACATCTACATAATCTTGAAGATTGTTAAAAACAAAAATTTTCCTTCTGATAAAAATATTAATTTAGATTTTATACTTTTAAAAACACTACTATACATAAATTGTCTCAAAAGTTTTTGTCCTAATACAGAAAAAAGAATATTTTTTCGATCAAGTTATGTTTGATAAACTTTTGTCTTCTGAGCCAAACTTTGAGTCTACGAAACAGGAAAATGTTGCAAGGTATACCAATACCAAATCTATAGTGAATACGGTTGATTAATCAATTCAAATCTGAATTCATGAATTTTCGCCATGACAATCGCTGAAGTGTCAGACGGTGTTCAATGTTTTTTCATTTTACAAAAAACACTGATATTGAATAACACAAATGACTGTCAAACAATAAATGAGCGTCCAAAATGGCTGCAATTTTTACAGTCACTTTACAAGATATGTACCATAGTCGTAACAAAATGAGTTTGACGAGAACCGTTTTATTCTATAAACTTTTCAGACAGCTTATGTAATTATGTATATATCACGATTATTAGGTGTCATATCTGAAATAAAAAATTTAAAATAAATTAGAAAAAAAATAATTAATACGACGACGCCTAGATATTGTTATTGAAAACTATAAAATTTTCCGTTTAACAAAAATCTCGTTCGTATATCTAAAATTAGAATTTAGTGATAACTCGGAAAACTAGTAAATTTCTCGGAAGATAATTTAAACAGAATTTAAGTAGGAGAGCAAAAAAATAAAGCTTTGTTAATTTTTTTTTCTTTATACAGTAAAACCGTGAAACCTTAACCACTGTAAAACTGATTCTACATTCAATGCAGTGACTTCAACTTCGACTTTTGATTTAATGGATATGTATTAGAACTTCTACATTCAATGGTAGTAGACTTGACTGACAGCTACTTTTACATGTTTAGCATGCTGATGTGAAGTCGAAAGTCGAAGTTCAAGTTGGAGTCACTGCATTGAATGTGGAAGCAGTTTCATAAGCTGAAACTCAAGGAAATTAAAGAGGAATTCAACTTAACGAGGTTCAAGTTATAGAGGTTTCACTGTAATATGTAATTACGTACGTTTAGAAAAATTTTGCTAAAATTAAAAAAAAAAAACATTATACGAGTACTCATAATAATTATAGAGTGTCGGAATTGAAATACTACACAAATCTCTAATTTATCTAACCGGTTATAAAGCTTAAATTGTCAATGAAATTTAATGAATAATTTACTTATGTAAATGTATGTAAATACATATGTACATATGTATATTACAATCAAAAATGTATATTTTATATTTTAATTATGTAAAAAAGATATCACATAAAAACAGTAAAAAAAATAAAGCTCAAATCAACAAGATTAAAAATTTAATTACAAGTAAAACCAAAGAAAACTAAAATTTAAAATGAAAAAAAAAATAATATATAAAATGTTTAAAGTAAAGTACATAATTATAGATACATCATATATTTGGAATTATATTATTATTGAGAAGAAAAAGTTGGTTACTCGGTCGTTTCATTCAGTCATTTTTTTTTTGTTTTTCACGCTGATCGATTTATTCAATTTTATGTTTGTTAAGTTTTTTATTATTATTATTATTATTTACACTCCTATGAATTATATAATGTAATGTAGATAAGTATGTCAATTTTTTTTTTAAATTTCTTTATATATATTTTTATAACTGAAAATTATTGTAACTATGTACAAAAGATTCGTATCATGTAATATACCTAAATAAATAAATGATTATTATCTGTAATATTTTTATAATAATGTGTTGAATATTGATTAAAATAAAGGTTATTGTACCTTGATATGCTGGCATGTGTAGCTATATTGTATTTGTATGGAATATATTTGTAGAAGACATGTAATCACTCTATAAAATCTCAAAAAATATATAGTCCATACATACGTATCTACATACTATATACTATACTATACTTATATAAAGATAATCTTACATATTAATTAAAATATTAATATTATTATCGATTTGAAAATGTTTAAATGTCAATCAAAGATTAATTTCATTCATAATCATAATATGAAAACGCATATTATGCATTACTACATTTTACATTTATTAAGTAGTAGTGACAGTGACGATGATAAGATTAAAAACATTTCAAATTTTTTTGTAAATTACACTAAAATTTATTATAAGGAAATATTCAAATTGCATAGCTGATTAATATCTACTCACTCTGTAGGCGCATTTGACTTACATGTCCATTGTACATTACCAAATGAATTATGATTTGAAATTTGAAATTAAGAAATATCGTTGACAGACAGCAGCAAACCAATCAATAGTAATCATTCTTCTAGTTTTCATTTGTGTGTGAATGATCATTCAAAACACTTTGAAACACGGCACGACAATATATTTCAATGATCATTCTGGCTGTCATAAATTTTTGAGTTTTATGCCGCTTCTACATTCAATATTCAATGTAGTGACTTCAACTTGCACTTCGAACTTCGACTTCACTGCATGCTTAACGCACATATCAAATATTTTGACTTGACATATAAAGTGGTGCGGGCTAGGGGGGAGGCGGATTCACCCGACCTCTCTCTAAAATAAAAATAAGATAAAATAATAATAGTAACATTTGAAATTTTGAAAGTATAGTTTGTTGGTTGTGATTTCAAAAAAAAAATTCATTTATTTTATGTTGTCATCCTAGATACAGTAGACTGCAACATTGAATTTTCTCAAAGTCGAACTCAACGCAAAATTAGCTATCAAGTCTACTGCATTGAATGTAGAAGTTCTAATACATATTTATTAAATCAAAGTCGAAGTTGAATTGGTTTGAAGCATTGAATATAAAAGCAGCATTATTGTAAATTTTAGTTTTTACTGTCAATTTTAAATTATTATAATCTGTATATAATCGTTAATACTGGCTATAATTTTTTCTCACCATTATAGAAATTTCAAATTGAACGATCATCATTCGTCGCTGAATGAAGTTCCTGTAAACTTCATTTTTGTGCTTCATTTAAATTCAAACTCACTTCAATAAAGTTAGAATGAAAATGTAATGATCACTTTAACGGGCTTTAACTTTAACTTAATTTTGGATGGCAGATAGAAAATAAAAATAATTAATTCACAATGAATTTTACATTGATTTACTGCTGCCGTCTGACTACTATAAAATTCATAAAAAAAATTTGTTCGATTACACATAAATAAAGATAATTAAAGTTTCTTATTTTTATATTTAGAAACATTTTAATTTCTATTTTTAAAGTAGATACATATACACATTTTTTTATAATTATATATTCATATCTACATAATGTACAATTGTACATACATACATTTATAATAAAATATGTTAATATGCCTACCTTTGAACTGAATATTCAAATATCGTTTTCTGTAAGCTTTTTTTGCTTTTTATATTTTAACTTCCAGTGTATCACTGAGAAGGAATATAATTACAAATAAGTTTGTAAAAAAATTTATTTCATTTATCCACTTTAGAGAATATATAAGATAATAAAAAAATAATTATATAATCCACGTGTTAGTCATTTATACATAAATGTATTTCGTGTCTATTTAATTTTTATTTCATGTTAAAAATGAAATAATAATATTAAACAATGATCAAATATACATTAAAATTATATTGAAAATTGAAATAATATTTTTATGTGTTGCTGAAATCGATAGAATATCTCTAAATTTTATAACAATTTCGTACATATTTCTAATGAATACTTTCTGGTAAGTATCT
Organism: Villa cingulata; assembly: GCA_951394055.1. Lineage (NCBI taxonomy): Eukaryota > Metazoa > Arthropoda > Insecta > Diptera > Bombyliidae > Villa > Villa cingulata. The sequence goes on from OX596023.1 coordinate 5,548,037, forward strand.
AATAAGTATCTACTTAAATGTACATGCAAATCTACGCATAGGTTTCTTAGAGTACTCACCTATCTATCCATATACATACATTTTACTTGCCTCTACAGTGATTATCATTGTTACTATTTTAATCATTCAATTTCAAAATTTAAATTTACAATAAATATAATTTTCAATCAATCACATAATATGCAGGTGGAAAGATGGGGTCTACAGTATGTCCCCTCTGTCCTATCAATTTTGATTAAAATTAAAAAAGTTACATATTTAATTGTTAGCACGTTGCTATATACATATACACGTTGTTGCGTAGTATTACGTGAATGCTTCGTTGTCGTTGTTGTTGATTTTTGTTTTTCTCACGCTATTTCATTTTCATTAATTTATTCATGTATGGATGGGTAATCGGACCGTGAATATGGAGTGTGTGGTATATCTAAGTGTGGCTTGTTTTGACTGGTTGGCCTAGTTGTTGATTTTTTTTTATATTTTATCAAAAACACAAAAGCATGTGTAACGATTATACTACGACGAGACAATTCTCATCAAGTATCGAATATTCACTTTATTAAGCAATAGACAAAAAATAACTTAATAATATATTTTATTTCATCGCACGGCATACACATTTCTAAATGTGTACGAGTATGCCGCCGTGATTTCATTGTACATCATTCTCTTTCGTTTCATTTTCACTTTATTATTATTTAATAGAAAAATAATAGGAAAATTGTATAAAATGGAATATCAGCTCAGCAATATTATTTATGGTGAGACGTTTTTTTTTCTTTTTTACCTAAAATACTATAATTTTTCTTTTTATTAAAGTGAAAGTGTTTTTGAAATACGTACATAGGCATAATAATTTTTTCATTATTTGTACAGTAATTCATACAGTACATTATACAATAAATTATTGTTAAATATTTTATTACATTTTTATAGAAAATATGGATACATAATTATGTAATGAAATGTTGTATGTACACAAATAACATGTTGAATGAAAGTAGGTAAATATTACATACCATACCATTCATGCAAATGTAAATATATTACCTACATATGAGTACATAAATAAATAAATAAACAATAATAAATCAAACTACATATGTATATGTATTAATAATTCATTCAGTAATTCACATTATTGAGTTTAAAAAAAATATTATTATTATGACACGATTAATGTGTAATATGTAATATTGAACTATGTACATAATGTTCTTTTTTTTTAAATACCCTATCGGTGCATGTATAGGGCACCATATTTAATGGAATACAATGAAGGTTTTCATTTCAAATCTCGTAAGTCTCTTATTTCTCGTATTTACTTACAACACTAGAAAACTTTGTAACTTTTCTCTTTATTTTGAGAATTACGACTAGTTTTCTGTGCACTGTTCATAAATAAAAGAGACGTCTTATAAATAAATTTTGTGTTAAACAAAGGTTTGACAACTTGTCTTGCCATTATCACGGCATACACATTTCTAAGACAATGTAAAGACGTCTGATGTTTAATTCCTGACGTCACACAGGTCGTCAGAACAACAATGCACATTTGTTTACCATTTAACGACCTGATTTACGTCACAATTCCAACTGCCACTCCAATGATTACATTGCCTTAGAAATGTGTATGCCGTGCCGTGGTCATTATTACCATCAGCTGAAATTTGAAAAATGAGTTTATACTCATATTACATATTTTGAGAAGATTGTTGAATTTTGTAAAGTTAATTTTACGAGATTGTAAAATCAGACGTTGTGTACGTTTACGATTTAAAATGAATACCCGTCAGTGTGTATTGTTTATACTCGTATAGTACATAAATTACAAAATACACACATATTCTATCTATATTGTACAATTTATCATATTTTACAGAGAGTTACAGATACTATGTTCATAAATATATATGTACGAATTAAAATTGAACTTTTCAATTGAATTATTTTTGTTTCAATTTTTTTTTTTATATATTCATGTTACATACCTATTTGCTTTTACGAATACGAGTAAATTTTTGTTTTTTTTTTTAAATTTTCTTAAACAATTGATCATAAACGATCATAAACGATCATTGCAGACGTACATAAAGTAGTGATATTATCGGCATTATTTTGTACGGATATATTTATAAGGGAGTAATTATTATACTTGTAAAAATAATTTCTTTTTTTTTTATACACATATACAAGTATACTTACATATTGTATACATATTAAAAAACGATAAAGATTAAATTTTCTCATATTAAATATTTTAAATATTTTTCTTCGTATAGATTCATATTTAAAGTATATAATGTGCAAGTAATACATTTATATTTATACTTTTTTTTCCAAGTCTATAAATAATTTTGTATATATGTAGTTTATTTTATAATTTTACGTAATTTTTATTTTATTTTAAATATTTTTTTTTTGCTTTAAGTTTTAGATGGTTTTAGTTTATTTTTTCATATGAAAACAAAAAAAATAAATAAATGAAAAGAAATTATACAATAATAATATAGTAAAAATAATATTCAGGCGAATAATTGAATAATAAGTAACGTACGTATGTATTTACAGACAATGTACACATGCATGTATTACTTACATGACGTATAATATATGGAATATGGAATGCACTTACACATAATCTGTCATTTCGAATAATATTTTTCCAATTATTATTATTTTTTTTTTTTTCAATTTTCTTTATTTTTATTTAAAGAATTTAAATTCAAATAATTTTTTTTTTCATTTTATTTCATTTCATTTTTTTTTAACTTATCTTTTGCCACACGTATACATACGAGCATACGAGTATTATCTACCTACATGATTAAAAAATATGCATACGTAAATATATAGGAATGTTATAGATTTAATAATAAATAAAGTAAAAGTTATAAATATAAATAAAGTAAAAAAAATAAATAAAGTACAATCTGAACATCTTGAACATCTGTCTGAACGTCTGAACTGAGAGAAATATGTAATGTTAATAATATAAATTGTGATTGTGATTGGGAATTGAAATTGACGAACGTTATAGTTATAGTTGATTCTTGATGGTAGCTGGTAGCACAGTAACAGGTAGCAGTTAGTAGTATGGTGAGAGCAGTCTGTGTATTATTATTTGAATCGATAAATATTTATTACACTTTTTCTTGTGTAATATTCGATATATTTTTTATTATCAATTTTTTTTTATGTTTGAAGAAAATTCAAATCAAATATACTGTATGAACATATGTGCGTATACGTTAACATGGTGTACATAATGTAGATATATTGCACATACATATGTTCATTGGAGAAAATAAAATTAATATTAAAAAGAAAATAAATAAAATATTTATTATAAAATTATGTAGGTTGAATAGGTAGTACATATATAGGTAATTTTATAATTTTTATTTCATTATTATTACATAAAAATGTGAAAATATGTAGGTAACCGTATATAATATGATCGTTACATTTTTATATTCGTATATACATATATGACTATAAAAACATATAAATATATGCATAACGTAATCAATTTTATTATTATATATTACATTTATAAATTTTCGTGTTTGATTTGAAAACAAATAACAAAAGCAAAGAAATACAATATATGTACATACATTATTATATGTATATACAGTCACTCAAAAAATTATTGAGACAAATTTACCTAATTTTTTTTTTTTTTGAAAAAATTAATTTAAAAAAAAATCTTGTGTTCTATAGTGATGCTGATGTCAATTAAAATTTTGTATAATTATAAGAATTACAATTTATAGTAGAAGTAGGTATATATGATTTATCACAGCTACTTGTACTTTAATATGCCATGATATCCTTGCTTTATTTATTCATTACTATGGCTATATAAACACACACACACATGTATACACAAATTACTTATTATAACAATTTTTGATGAATATTAAAAATTACAATATTGATTATTAAAAAATTTAATTTCATTCATTTTTATGTGTACGAATATACATACATATATTTATGTATTAATTCTAGTACTTATCTGTATAAAATACATAGGTATTTATGAATGTATTTGTTGATCGTCTGATCGATATGATCAAGCACATATTTCAACACTTTACAAAAAAAAAATTTTTTTATATTATATTTTCTCTCTAAATGGAAACTAAAATTTCAAATGATGTGTTACGAATATTAAATTCAAAAAAACAAAAAAAAAAAATTTTTTTTCTTTAATTTTTTTGCTATTTTGCTAAAACTACATACTCTGTGTTCGTATTATATACGCATATGTATGAGTATATACATATATATGTAGGTACCTGATGCTAATTAAATTACAACTGTGACTATAAATAATCATAAATCAAATGCTCTAGTTTTTCTATAATTTAATTTAAATTTTATTTATTATTATTATTTTTTTCTTTGTCGTTTCCATAAGTGAATTTTTCATTTTAATTTAATTTAATTTAAATAAACGCAAAGAAAATTTTCAGCCGCAGAGAGCAGAGAGAAATATAATAATGACTTATGACAATTTAAAAGTAGGTAGAGTAGGTAGTATAATGAATGATATATAAATGTGATGATGTGATGATGATGAATTTTAAAATTTGATAATTTTATTTAATATGGGAACAATTAGAAATAGATTTAAATACTAACAACAGGAAATAAATAGCAATAGGTACAATGATTTTTGTTATTATAGTTAAAAATTGTTGAACTAAAAATTTACAATAGATGACAGATGATTTATGATGATTTATGATTTTTTCAAAAAATCTTATTTTATATTTTATACGTAAACTCACTACTAGTACCATAGTACTCACATATATATGTACACATACATATCATTTCAATTTTTCTTAATTAATATGTTATCTGTGTACAGTTTGATTTAAGAATAAAGTTAGTTATAGAATGACATTATAAAATTTTATTTATCTGAGACATTATGTCACAACCTTGAATGTTAAAATGAAGTATAAAAAGAAAAATACGTTATTGACCGTCATTCTTGACATACAAAAATAAAAGTTAAGCTTTAAAAATTTTTTAACTGTGTCCAAAATTTGATATATGATAAACCTTTTACTATGACCAGTAGATAGGTTTATTATGAATGGACATAAAGATATTAAATAATAATGAACAGAAATAAAATTCATTTCACTTTTATCGTTATTTTTCAAAGATAAGTTAATTATTGGTATTTATCTCAAATTGAAACTATGATCAGATCAGAGATCATATGCGTATGGTATGTTATCTATGAACCTTTGGACGATTTTATAATAAAGTAGGTACAGTATATTTACATATGAAAACTGAAGATTTCTTTCAATTTATTTCTTTTTTGATGTAAAATCGATTATAACAGTTCAAAAATTAAAAAAAAATTTATTTTATCTATAAAAAAATTGATATTTTTTCGTTCTCATTTACAAAAAAAAAAACGATAATTGTCAATAATAGACATAAAGTTATCATAGGATAGGAAAAAAAAAAGCCATCATTAATAAAATTGTTGACCTCCATAATAGAGGAGGGTCATATTTTCATTTCATTTCATTTAAATTTCATTTCAATTCGATTTCGTTTCATTTCTTTGAGATTTTGTCGTTTCATTTTTTTTTTTTTTTTGTTTACATTTTCATTTATCATTGAACATTTTTTAATTACAATATTTTCATTTTACAATAATCGAATAATCTTGAAAATTTCTTGTTTTCAATATTTCCCCATCTACTCCGCCGCATACACATATTTCTAGTGCTACAATTCTACAGTATATAATAATTATTAGATAATCGAATTTGTACTATATCGGATGTTATGTCGTATTGAACCATATTTGTGTATACATATACTACCGCACTCTGTTATACATGATGAAGGATTTGTAGGCGTTTAAATTTTAATTACTTTACATAATAAATATTTTGACTATTAATTATCGTTTTTATAAATAATAAAATTTTTTATATAATCGTTTCTTCCTTCATTGTCGTCTAATTAATATTTATTTTTTTTATTTAATATAATATTTTATATGTTTTTTGTGTCTTAGACAAAAATAGTAATTTATTCTTTTGTTTATTTTTTTGTTTATTTTCAGGTAAGAAAATTGCGTATCGTATTTATTAAATAATTAAATACACGAATATATAGAGGCTATTTTATTTTAAATCGTATGTATTGTATTTAGTATATAAGAAATTTTATAATTGTAACAAATGCTAAACAATCGTATACATATTTATTTTTGTAAAGCTCTTCAACACTCAACAGGTAACTTTATAAGAGAATCATTGTTCTAGCTTGGTTCTGGCTGGTAGAGTGGTAGCTGGTACGTTGGTAATTTGTACTTGTAGTCAGTGTTGTCAGATCGTGGGAAATTTCCCTTTTCGTGGGAATTTTCGCACCTAAAAAATCTAAAAAGGGAAAAGGGAATAATTTTGCCTTGTAGAACAAACATGTGGGAAAAATCACAAAACAAAAGTCTTGAATTTTTTTTTAAAATTATTTCATTGTAAGCAAATTTTCTAAATAAAAGTTTTAAGTCCAGCGCAAACAAGATGGCTTGCTACACAACCAGCGATTAAAAGACTACTTGAGAATTGGATAGCATTAGAACATATATGTTTTTGCACGATTCCGTAGAGACGACAAGACCAAAAGCGAAATTATTATTTGAAATAATGCAAGATAAACGAGTGAAGGCATATTTTTACTTTTTGGAATACATTTTAAATTATTTCAACAGTTTTAATGCATTATTTCAATCAAAAGCTATTTTAATCCATAGATTATATGTAGAATGCAGCAGTTTTTTGAAAAAAATTTCAATTAACTTTATAAAGCCTAACTTTATAATAAATATTCTTGAAAATATTGCAATTTTGGACGGCGAGCACTTATTACCGGATGCAGAAATTTACTTAGGACCAGAGTGTGAAAAATATATCAAAAATATGGATATAAGTCAGCAAATAGAAATAAAAGGAAATGCAAAACAACTTTACATAACTTCATTCAATGAGCTTAAAAGTAGATTACCATTTGATGACAACATTTTCAAAGAGCTTGAATTTTTGAGTCCGCAAATTGCTCTGGATATTTCAAAAAGAAATTATTCAAAAATTTTAAAAGCAATTGTGGAAGTAGTCGACTGTGATTCGTCTAATGCAAATATTGAATGGAGAGATTTCGCTGTTAGTTTTTCAAATGACGAAAACCAAAGATTAATGAATTTATCAATTGAAGAATTTTGGAAAGAAATAGGATATATGAAAAATTTTAAAAACGAATATATGTTCCCAAATTTAAATCAAATAGCCCAATTTTCAATGGTTCTACCGCATTCAAACGCTGAATCAGAAAGAATATTTTCCATTGTCAAGGATGTGAAAACATCTTAACGAAATAGAATCAGCGAAGAAACATTAAATGCGGTCTGTTCAATTCGATCGCATTTTGCGTCAGCAAATATTAACTGTACAAATTTTGAGCCATGTGTGGAACATTATAAATTGCACAACAGCAAAAATATATATGAATAAGTTCTTTAGTCTTAAGATTTTATTTTTTGGATGAATTTATTCTATTTTTGTTGCCTTTAATTTTTGTTTTTTGTTTTTTTTTATGTTAAATTTAGTATAAGTCATGTATAAGAGTACAATAAAAATGAATTATAAAATGATAACGAATTTAATTTGAAAAAATTATTCATAGTATTCTTTTAAAATATTTATTGATCTGTGGGAAAAAATGTGGGAATTTCTATGAAGGTTCGTGGGAAAAACTGTCTCGAAATTCCCTTTTCGTGGGAATTTTCAACGCAAAAGTCTGACAACACTGCTTGTAGTACTATATCCTCTCCTCTTCTCTAAATCTAAAACTGCAATACTTCTACAAAGTGTATTACTTGAGGTACCAATTCTCTTACATTTTGCGAATGTTGTAACGAATCAACGAATTCTTTCTTTTTTTTTAGATTCGCTGAATTTGTAAGATTCGATAAATAATTTACTCATTTTATTTTTTATCAATCAACATTATTGTCTGTTGTCTATATTTTATCAACTGATAATTTTAATATCCGATATTACTTTTGTTGTATTTTCTGTGTGTCAACAAAGCGTGTGTATTTAAAGAAAAATTTCCATTAGATACTGATACTTATTTCTACTTAAATTATAAAGAGACGAAAAAAAAAATACCAAAATGATGACATATACAAAATATCACAGCGAATACACGTAAATGTACATACGTGATTTAATGTACGGAACGGATGTCGCATTCGTTAATAAATTGTAATCATACATTTTTGTTTCACTATACACACAGACTTATTTGTTTGTACATTATTATAGGAGCACTAAAGATAGTAGATAAATTAAAACGTTTCCCATCTACTAAACTCAATGTAAATAGAATACTCATTCACTATAAACAAATTTTTTTATAAGAATTGACAGTGATTAAAAGTGTTCGGCAAATACACTTGGTGATGATAAAGAATAAATTGCCTCTCACTTTTTTTTCTATTAATTTCTAACAAATATCATATGCCAGTGATACAAATTTATTAATTAGAATATTAAAAGCGACATAAAATATATCACACACAACGTTACATTTATATGTACACTGGTATATGCTTTAAAATTCAATAAATTTATATAAAATGTTTTTGTTTGTTTGTACATATCTCTATGTCCATACATATAAAAATATAAATTTGCAAAAAAAAAAAATTTTTTTTTTATTCGAATCGAATAAATGATTTTAATGCCAAATCTCGGAAGTAAAATATGTAATTTCGAAATATTTTTCATTTAATTTATTTCGAAACAAAAAAATTAACAAATACCATCAAAATCATGATATAGAACATGTATTGTGTTTGTATATACTTACGATAGAGATTTTATTTTGTTTTTGGCACGATTCTTTAACAATAAAAATAATAATAACAGCGACAAAGACAACGATGACGAAAACTGCGGCAGCAGCGATAAAATAATGAAAATAAAATAATTTATAAAAGCAAATAAAAAACAAATTCATTTCTAGACCAATGCCATTTTATAGATAAACAATTAAATTTCCGAATAGTTATCTATACCATTACTAGAATTCAATTAAATTTCCGTTCGAATATAAGAGCAATGATAAACGTCAATCGTTAAACGTCATCACTAATATCATGATCGGCAGCATCATGATCATCATTGGAAGCAACATTTTTTGAAGTTTTGAAAATTTTTGAAATTTTACCTTATACGGTATTGTTATGATGATGTGGTGATAGATGACAAAGAATAAATTCATGACAATAAAAAAAAAATTAGAAAAATTGAAAGAAAAAAATAATTGTGTAGGAATAGGAATTAAAACATTGTAATTTTTTTCTTTTCTTGAATAACAAATATAAGTACGAATATATGTGTTTGTGTGTATCAAAAAAACATTTAAAAAATCTATACATGTGATAGTAGATGACCCTGTAACAAGGTCAAGTTTAATTTTTTAGATACTCAATAGCGTTTGTATAGTAAATTTATGATTGATTGTCTACTCCATTATATATATTTTGTGTATATATGTACATATGTATTCACTAAATTATGTAGATACACATTTATATTCATTATAAATTTGTTTACATATATAATGTATGTGACACATACTCGTATTAAATATAATTTGCTTTTAAATTCACATTAACGTACACTTAAATATTACATGAATCAATAACTCTCGAGACTAACTACCAAAATAACGATTTTTTGGAAATATATTTTTCCTTATTTATCAGCATTAGTCTTTTGCGAATCATACTTTATTCCAAAATTTAATAACGTTTCGATCATTTGCGGTGAAGCAACAATAATTTAAAAATGACCTCATTTTTATATTTTTCAAAACGTTGCAAAAATTTGAATTTTGTGTATAAAAAAAAATAGTTTGTATGTGATTTCACTCGCAGTCGTACAGACACAATAAATGCTGAAAGCTCTGGCCGACCAGCACCAGATGTGCTATTACTGAAACACTGAACAATCGTAAATTGAAGTTCTGTTTCTGTTTGGTAGCTGACATCTTAACGATATTTCACGAACATTTGGACATGAAAAAACTTTTATTGAATTTGAATGGATACAGCGTTTGCCCTCAATGAAGGAAAAATAACAAAGGAATCATGGCGAAATTTAACGAATTGAGTTTTGATTTACGTCCACTCTCCGTATTTTCGAGATTTGGTTTCCAGCGATTATTGGCTGTTCGCTGACTTCAAAAAAATGCTTCAGGGAAAGAAATTTGAGTTTAAATGAAGAAGCTATCGCTGAGAATAAAGCCTATTTTGAGACCAAAGGTAAATTATTGTTCATGGTCGGCATTGAAAAGCGTTGTATGAATGTATCGCACTTGATAAGAAGACTACGGTATGTCAATGAATATAGAAGAAAAATTTTTCCAAAAAAAAAACTATTATTTAACAGTTAGTCTCGGGACTTATTGATTCATGTGCTATTGAAATTTTTTTTTTTTAATGAAGTGAAAATGTAAATATTTATAATTATGAATGAATGAGTAGATGTATAGTTAGAGAACATATATACGTACATATGTATATGCGTTTGTAGACATAAAAAATATACAATAATTTTATCAACATATAAATTTACAAACATGTCATTCTATGTCATGTTATGTACATACATAACACATTTACGAGTACATATTTATGAATAATATTTATCTATACACTCAGAATAATTGTGTATAAGAAGATACAATATGAGTATACATACTTGCACATAATTTCATGTTTCCATAAAAAAGAAAATGGAAATATTTTTTTTCTTTCAATTTTTATTATTTTTAAATATGTACATATGCATTTATATAAGGTATATGACTTTCTTTGTGATTAATTTGACCTCATACGTTGTATGAAAATGATGCAGTATAAAGCAGTATATCTCCCACATGCCATGAAATATAGTAATATTTATACGAGAATAAGTACTAATACTGCGAGTACATTATGCATTCTATATTACGCGTCTTCTTAATATTCTAAAAATAAAATAAAATAGGAAAAATGACTTATTTTCTTTGAATTTATTTCATTTTTTCTTTTTTTTTTTTTTAATTCAATTTGTTATACGATATAAATTTTTGTATGAAAAAATGATCATGAAGCGTAAAAATGAAAACAAAATTACCCAAATTATATGCCAGAATGAATGTTTTAGTGTTAAAATGTTGATAGAAAAATGTCGTCGAAATTTGCAAAAATATTCTGAGTGTTTTATACACATTATCTACATATCATGCACTGCAAAATAATTAAAATGAAAATTTATTTTTAAAAATTTTCAAAATGAAAAATAGAACATTGTAATTCATTGTAATGAGTATGGGGGATGAGAAAGTTTTTGATGAAAAATAATCAAAAAAAAAATTAAGCAAAAATACCTAAAATGCTAGGCCAAATTAATCCCAAAATAAGCTGAAAACATAAACAAGTGAATGTAAAAATTTAAAAATGCACATATGACCCTAGAAAGAAATTTGTACTCATAAACTGATGATATAGCAAGTAAGCAAGAGGCAATTACTTTGCAAGAAATGAGCTGCTCGCCGCACGGCACGCCATCAAAGAAGCTGATAATAGAGAGTAGAAAGAGATTGAAAGAGATTTTTATTTAGAGAAGTAAAAGAAAGTTTAGAAAGATTGAGATCGCTCACACATTACAGAAAGTTATTGCCAGAAATCGCAAGTTGAGCTCACTACACACACATTGCATTGGACTGTTCTTTGAAAATTTGTATTTTAAATTTATTTCATCAAAATTGGAACTTTCAATATTCGTTAGATTTTGCATAAATTCGAGTTAAAAGTGAGAAGAGCCAATTATATTACAAGCAAATGGGATCTCTCTCGCATCAGATTTTCGTTAAAATTATGCGAATGGTCTAAAATTGAGGATAGCGCTTGTAATGTAATGTACGAAGCGTATACAAAACAGTAGCTGACTCGCAATATCAAAGAAAATTTTGAAGGTTTTTTTTTTTTTCGGACATCAAATTTAATTTAAATTTTTAAATTGAAAATTCACTTTGATGTAATCTGCGCGGGATTTAAATATTCTTCTTTTTCGAGTATATACAGTTGGTATGTATAATTCATTACACGGATATGAACTTAAATATGAACATGTACCGAAAAATAAATGACTAATAAAATAGTCATTTCCCTGTCATTTTTATTTTAAATTTATTTAATAAAGCGTTCTACTGTACAACATTCACATACAGTACACAGTTCGTTATTTTCTTATTAAATAAATTTTATCATTTTTTCTATGTTAAGTACAGTACATATAGTATCGTCGTATTTTATTTAATGATTTGGCAAGATAATGAATTTCCTCTGACATTTGTATGATTATGAAAATAAATAAAAAATACAATAAAATAAAAAAAAAAATCTACATTTCATTATTACATATTATTTTCCAAGTGCATATACATACAGTGAACGTCAAAAATCTTTGTAAACTTCCAAAATTTTTGTAAAATGATATCTGCTCCTAATAAATTATTGACGAAAGTAAAGAAGAATCGAAAAAATAGTTGTTACAAGAAATAGATTTTTGTAACATTATCTACATTACGAAAAATCTTATAAACAATTATATGGGATTATATGGTTATGTTATGTAAGTACAAACATTTTTGATTCGCGATTTTCGGTTTTGTTTTAATTATTTGTCTGTAACTTGAGAATGAACAGAGTTATGGAAATGAAATTCTGGAATAATATTAAGAACATATAAGGGTTTCATTCGTCCGCAAAAAAAAAAGAAAATGGGAAAATGTGTTCATTTGGTTTTGACTAGGTATTTATGGTTTTTTTTAGGTATTCAAAGTTTAAATATGGATGTGTACAAAGACTTTGGATATCCATTGTTTGTATCTTTTGTTGAATTCATCATATAAAACGACGCATTCAGTCAGTAATCCAATCAACACATCATCCACGTATATACTGGTACATATATGTATGTACATACAGTACTCTCATATATATGCATTTGTATTTAATATCCGTTCTAATCGTATGTAAATGTATCAAAAAAAAATGTACAATTTCTTATGACTTATATACATTACAAACGCATATAATAGGTGCTTTCGATTTGGCAAGGAAAGGTAATTGTCTGTGCTAAACCATCTACTCGCAGCTACCCATGAAAAATTTTTCAAGTAGCTGCTATAGTAGATGCAAGTAGCTACGAATAATGTTTGTGCCGTTCGTTTTAACAATTTATCCTAGACACATTTTAGTACTCGCAAATACTTGAAATTGCCAAATCGAAAGCACCTAATGTAGTAAAAAGTTAAAGAACGTATTAAATGATATATATACGTGTTGAGAAAAATGTTGAGTGCATTGCATTATACACTATACTCACAAATTTACATACAACCATGCATGTGCAACGTTTATTGGATGTGTATGTGTAAATATATTCTGTTAATTAAAATGAAATTATTTTTTCATATTTTCAAATGTAAATATACACACGTATATGCACATACTCGTATGTGAAAGAAAATAGATAGTATGATGTATTAAAATTAATTTATTTTAAAATGAAAATTATAATAAAAAATTGTTTGTTTTTTCTGCCTGTCATCTTCATAAATATATACAATTCTCTTTATATATATTTTTTGTAATTTTCTTCTATTTTTATTACAAACAAACAGAAACAGAAGCAGCTTCTCGTCTTTAGAATGAATATACACATACAGTATAAAGATCTCTTTCGTTTTGTTGAAAATTTTCCAATTAAATTCTGTTACTATAAAATATCGTCGTTGTTTTAATTTTAATTTTATTTAAAAAAAAAAAAAAAAAACAGTAAAATAAAATCACATAACTTCTAGATAAATATTCTATAAGATCATACACTGAGTTGACTTCTTCTATGCATGTACATTTTATGATCAGAATCAGAATAATATTAATAAAAATAATAAAAAAAAAAAAATTGTATAAATCACACAAATTCTCTACTTTAGGTCTTCATCTTATTGTGTTTTTTGTTAACGTGTCAATGGCATATTATGCAGTTTCTTGTCTCATTGCATTTTATTTGTGTATTTCCTAAAAATATTAATTTTACTCCTTCAGCTAAAATATCGCATTATATGTATGTATGTACATAAAATCGTCTTTATAAATTTATTATATTGCATTTTAAGGACACATATACATGCTATTATTTTATTGCATACATTTCGTGTAAATTAATATGAATGTTCTATACGATAAAATTAAATTTTAAAAATACATAATACAAGAGAATGTTTTCTATAGAAAATAGAAAAAGGAAAACTAAAAGGAAAACACAAACAAAAGAGAAAAAAAATAATTTGAAAAATTCTGATTGACTTTGGCTTCATTTCAAAAAGATAACAACAACGCAAATCTACATACAAACTTGTATGTGCGCTCGTAATAAAATTAAGCAGAAAGTAGAGAGAGTAATGATGATGATTAAAATGAAAAAATAAAATACATAGCTATATATTTCAAAAATAATACACACATACACACACACGCGCATATGTGGAAAAAAAATGATATAAAAACTATAAAAAATAATTCAAATAAAAATAAAATGTATAAATACATATTTTCTGATGTGGTTAAATGCATATTTACGTGTGTATATTTAACATACAACCATACATTGTACATATGTACATCTACAAAAATGCATACTATAAAATATTTGCATATTAAAATGTTTTGTGCAAATAATATGCAATATTTTATAGTGTGGTCGGTCGTCTTAGAAAAAAGAAAAACAAATTAAAATTTACATGTGTATACGAACATAATATGAAAACGGAAATATTTTTTAATTAAACATGTGCACAAATTGTGATTATTACATATATGTAGTAAAACTAAAACATTCATTTTATACTACCACTACTTTACTATTACTACTTATTCTTCTTTTTCGTTATTTTTTTTTTTGTTCTTGTTTTTTGGCATAGTTAATGAATTTAATTTTCGTAATATGTATCATAAAAATAAAAATACATATCTAAAAATTTTATAGTTGGTAATGGTAAATATGTTATAATACGTCATCCGTTACCATACCATCACACGATGTTGACGCGATGTTTTTATTTCGAAACAAAAAAATAGAGAAGAGAAGAAAAAAGAGAACCATTTATAAATAATGTCGTTAATAAATACATATTTCAATATATTTTATATGCATACATTTATACGATTTGTCTCATGTCAAAACAAAACGTAGATTAGATTAAAATAAATTAATTAATTTATCAATTTATGTTTTATATATACATTATTATTAGTTCGATTGATTTTGTTTGAGGTGCATAAAAATATATAAAATTGGTGAATTTTCAGTTTCAACAGTCAACGAACCTCAAATTTTCTTTTGTATTTGAATTGAATTGAATGTTTCATTTTTTGTATTTTCTCAGCCTCAGGGTGATGGATGATCAAGGTAATTGGAATACTCTATAGGTAGTATAAAGAATAAATGAGAAATGAAACGTGACGTAACAAAAACTCATATAAAGATTTGTAATGCATTATCGTAAGCAATTTTAAAGGAAAAATGAGGAATTGTTTAAAAAAAATCATGAATTTTATTTTATTGTTTTTATTATTATTTTTTTTTATTTTTCAAATTACAATCACAATTACTCAATTTAAATTACTTGAAATTTCTTTGTTTAAATGTCTAATTTTAAAGTAATAACACAAGCCAAATAAATATATTTATTTGTCTTGTGGTAATAGTAATAATCTACATATAAAATAGAGATTTTTAACATTAGTTGGTAAATTAATTTGTTTTGAATTGAATAAATGTTTTTCTAAAAGTTTTGTCTCACAATACAAACTACTTTCATTAATTTTTAAAAATATTTCTTCAAGTTTTTTAATATTTTTTTAAAACTCCAGCTTTGGTTTTTCAAACCGTCTTCGGATTTAAAATCAATCCATGTTGTGTGTAAGTTGGATTGGATTGGTGTCCAAAAACTCCTTCAAATTTAGTTTTTTTATGATAAATCTAGAAAGATATTCAATGACTTATTAATTTTTTTCAATTTTTTCAACATAATTTTTTAAATTGATGTTTGATTGACGAAAATTAGCAACATAGTCATCAAATTCTCCCAAGTCTTCATCGTTACATGATGCCTTTCACTCTAATAAAAAAAGCATTTGGAAACTCATCTATTTCAGTAGTTATTTCTACATTGCTGTAGTCACTCACTTTTAAAATTAAATTAGTATTTAAATTTTTTATTTTCAGAATTTTTTACAGCACATTTCACCATTTTTTAATAATATAAATTTATATAAAATTTCAAATAAATATACTATATTATTAATTGCAAATAATGGGTTAAGAATTGCTCTACGACAAAAGGATTCATAAAAAATGTCTTAAACTATATACAAAAGACTATAGGTCTAGAATAGGTTTAGTCTCTTCTTTTATCAATAAATTTTTCAAATTATAAATTTGTAATTTCTAATAATTATATTTTTCCTTATTAATGTATTTATTATTTTTATTTTCCTTTCTTGGATATATTTTCTTTATCTCATTTCGTTAAATAAGTTTAATATTAATTGAATAATATATAAATTAGTAGCTCTTAGATCAGCACAAGCTGTTTGAGTCTACTAAATAAATAGATGTAGTTAGAATAGTTTGAATTTAAACAGAAAATAAATTAATTTTTAATAATTATTAATTTTTAATAAATTAATAATTACTTTATGTGAATTTTGATGAAAAAAATAAATAAATAAAATAAATAAATTCTTTTTAATCATATAAATAAATGTTTGTTTTGATTCATTTCCCAGATCGTTCATATGATTTTGTATGGCCATACGATCTAATATTTGTAATTTTTCTTTTAAATGGCGCTTGCCAGTTTCGATTGATACTACCTATAGAGTATTCCAATTACCTTGATGGATGATGAAGATGATGATAATGAATGATAATGAGTTGATTTCGTTGCGAGAGTTGATTTAAATCGATCATAGATTTTGAGAATCGATTTCAGGCATGTCAGGTTTCAAGTTTATATCAGTTGATTAGCTTTTTGTATAATCGTTTCATTTCACTCACTGGTTGAAGTTTGTTTATATTTCTAGTGTTTTTTTGTGAAATATATGGAATATGAAATGTTACAAAGATAATGAAAATTTCTTTTAAAAAATTATTAAAAGCAAATCAAAATAAATGAGTAGTTAAAATCCTTAAATTTTTTTGATTTTTATTTTCTTAATAAATTTATTACATAATGAGGATATATGATTTGAAGGTAAACGAATCATTTTAAAATATTTAAATTATACACTCGTATTTACATACGTTAAAATATCAATGTGTATGTACCTAAGTACGTTATTCCTTATAAAAATAAGAGGAAAATATTTTCTTTGATTCTTGGAAAACATTTTAGGTATTTTTTATAACGCACTAATATTTGACACCTTATAATGTTATAATCCTTATTCATAAAAGTGTGTAGGTATTATCAAAAAAAAAAAAAGTTATAAAAAAATTTGTTTTTCAATTAAAAATTCATAGAAATCTAAAATATAAGTAAATTTTATTTTTAGAATATTAATCCTGTTTCACATTTTAAATTTACATATATACTCGTACATATCTACGTACGCATAAATTTGTACTCGTCGTTTATTATCGTTTTATATAATATCAAAACGGAAAAATTAAAAAAATATATATAAATGTGGGAGGAAGTGATATACTTTTTGTGTTTTTGTACTTGTCGATTCTTTAATGATACATTTTGTGCTGTAATACAACACGAGTACATTATAAGATACACACGTGAAGTTCTTTAATGCTCATATATAAGTTACATATTATTATGAATCGAATGCGGTATCATGTGTTTTTTGAAAAATGTAAGAAAATTGAAATTATCCAGAAAAATAATAGGTAACAAAGATTTTCATTCTCATGAAAAAGTATATCCAACAAAAATGAAATTATTATTATATAAAACGAAAGAAATCACAAATTAATAATTTACGTATGTGTATATACATTTATGCATTACACTTTTAACAGTGTATTTGTTTTTTTTTTCTTTTTGTTATTATTTCAATAGAAATAATGCCGAAGAAAGAGAATAAAACAGCAAAAAAAAAAATCTCAAGAAAAATCAATATTTCAATTATATTATTTTTCTTTTTATTTCGAAAATGAAAAAATAAAAATTTTCATTTTACTCGAATTAAATTTTAAATGAATTTATATTCATATAAATTTTTTTCATAGAACAGCAGTAGTACATCGTATGTATATACGTACATATGTACGTGTTCATTTTGCAAATCGAGCCATTTACAAAAGTTTTACATAATAAGGAGCATTCAAAGAATATGATGTGTATAATTACATATATACATATGATATCCATATCCGTGTATAATACATATATTAAAATGTTATATATAATATTTAACTATCCTTTTTTATTTGACACGCGCTGTTCTACTTACTATATTATACTCGTATTTTTTGTATATATAAAAAAAGTTATCAAGAAAATTATTATTAAATGAAAATACCTAGACTAGTGATAATACACGTGCATGTGCTCATTTCTATACAATATGTATATTTATAGTAAAATATAGGAAATAATATTGAAGGTAATGTCGTAATGGATTTATTGATGTTACTAGTAGCTAGTATAGTATGCAAGGATATATAATATGAGTATGTATTTTATTTCCTTTTTTGAAACTATATAAAACATTGACCATGAAAAATTTATTTTCTATATGTTATTTTCTTTCACAACATGTGTATACGTATATATAAGAAAAGTTTTTACTTGTTTATTTTTCTCTTTCAAAAACATTGAATGATTTCGTTCATAATTCGTAACTAAAATTCCTAAAATGAATGAAATAACATTTTTATTTTTAGTAATTTTACATAATTAATATACACAAAATGTATAGATAATATCTGCACATACATAATGTAGTACATAATCTGTAACATAATTTTTCATATACATATGTAATTGTATTGGGTGATCAAATTCGGTAACTCTTACATACTTATGTAATTTCTTAAATTTCATAGAGCAGATAGCATCCATTTTTTCTTTCCAGATTCCTTTTAAAATTTATCTTTATGTGTTCAGCATGTTGTTTGGCAGATCACCATGGGAAAAACGTGAATCAAAATGATCATTTATTACACAGTAATTTTAGATAAATTAGACATTAGAAATAGATCCAGTAATTTTATGAAAATCTCTTCTATTTTCATTTTGTGAATTGATATGACCATTGATATTGACCACCAATATCACGTGAAGCAACTTCAAAGAACTTTTAAAGAACTTTTTTGAGCAAACTTATATGAGAAGATGATCAAAAAATTGAATGTTCTATAGATCTATAGAATCGAATTTTCAAAATATATTCAGATGCGGTCAATTATATGAAATCATTTATGTAAATAAAAATGTTATATGTTTTATTTCAAATTAAAAACGTACCAATAGCTCTCTGATTTTATCATCCTACATGTACATATTATTCTGTATATCTATATATAAAACAGAGTTAATTTACCTTTAAATTAATTTAATTAAAATGAATAAAATTAAGTATACATATACACAGAAAATATTATTGTCAGTGTCATCTGGTGCAATAAATATTTCACCTTGTATATCATAATAATTGTATATTATATTATGTAGATTATTTATTTACAATAACAATAGCGTGCAAAATACATATATGTATATGACAATAATAATATTTTATAATAACATTATTAATATGTAATAATGGGTAATATGATGATGATGATGATGATGATAATACATAACAATGATGAGAATGAGAATGTGTACAAATAAATATTATACATTTACATCAGATGGATAGGAACCAAATTCAAATAGAATTTAATATTAATAAATAGTTGTATGTATTTGTATGTATTATACGAGAACACAATAATTTATGAATGCATGTAAATTTTAAAATTGCAATAATATATACTTGTACAGGTAAACCCAAATCAGTTGGTAAGTTTCTTGCATGTTTCTTTTTTGTATATACTACAGATAAAATTTTAATCTTAAGAAAAATGTTAGAAATCTTCAATCGACCATTATAATGTAGTACTACACAACTCGTTTTGTTCATTCTACGCACACAAATCTTGTGAATGTCTAAAGTGATCCCATAAACATAAATATACTTATCTGACGAAACTAGTTAACCTTAACAGAAAAGTTGAAATGAGTTCTCTATACAGACATTATACAACTAGCATTTCAACTTTATCACAAATTTCATTCGTATATAAGAATATTTTTTGGAGATCACGTCACGTTAACGTTAATTATAATATTTTTCAGAATTTTTATTTTGCTACACTTTCTCTTTATAAAATAGTGTCATCCGCACATAACAAGATCACAATTTAAAATAATGACGAAGATTTGATCCTTCAACTTCACTATACACAAACAGAAAGCTAACTTAACTTGTTGAGCTTGAAACTACGCCACGAAATATCAAATTTTTTTGATTTTTTTGCTACGATCAAGTGGTTCGACTTTCGAATTGTCTGTCAAGTCAGTCAGTCTAACAACTTATTTTCAAACCATACAACATTCATCCAACTTCAATTTATATGTGAATTAGTCCTTATAGATATATCTTAATGTTTATGGGGGGATCTCAAACTTTATGGAGACCCCTTCTGCGCATACTAACTTACAGTAATACGAAACAAACTTGCCAACTATTTTGGGCATATATCTACACATTTATGCACATTTGAAGTATGTGTAAATAATATTCATGTATTCATGTATATGACGATGGTTCCATTTCTGACTCTAGTTCTTTTATAATATTAATAATGTGATGAGGTAATGATAATCTAGATACAATATACATACTCACATACGTCTATAAGTACATGTGCATGTATTATAATGTAAACTACAAGGCAACACATGCATACATTCATATTGTAAAAATTATTATAATAAAGAGCAGGAAACATGAATTTGCATTTTGAATTTAATTTTTTTAATTCTTTATTTATTTATTTAGTCAAATAATAAACTATATAATATTATAGGTATGCTATACATTTATTAAATACATACATACTTTTGTGAATATTATTACTGCACATGTTTGAATACGTTAAATGCATAAAAATACCAACACATGAGAAATATGAATAAATATGTACGAGTATATACTCGTATGCAAATATATAACACGTGTGTGTATATTTCAAAGTACATATGTTTCTTTTTTTTTTTTTTTAAAAAAATTGCAATACAATACATTTAAGTATGTAGATAGATAAATAAAAATATTAACGGTCGCATTCACCAATAAAGATTATCTTTTATTTGCGGTAAAGTGTATTCATCAACCTCGATTCAACACTATTCAGATATTTTTGAGACAACCTGGGACCTGGGAGTGGTGCTATAAAGATTGTTTAAACATAACCTTGTTATTCACAGCAACAACACAACACAACACTCACATGTAATCATCATATACTCACATAACCTCTTTTTCTTTTTGTCATTATAAAAATATTATCTTTTTGCAATCAGCTGACATGCTCGACACTCCGAAAATGAAGTCCGAAAATAAATTTTATCTATAGGTTTATGAATAATGTGAAATTATGCCCGGCTAAAATATATCCGAAGGATAATCTTGGTTTGTGAATACTACCCTAATTGATCAACATTTCATACAACAATCTACAATAATAAATATATGAATAAATAAATAAATGTGTACATTGCATCAGAATATTACGTTACATATACATTGCTTATTACATACATACCTTTTAAGTAAGCAATTTACAAATTTAATAATTTAATATTTTTTTTTTTTCATTTTGTACTTGACTATCACCGCATTATTACACATGCACACCAGTAATATAAATTCATATTTTTAATTCTATATATGTAATGTAATTTAATTAATTAATTTGTTAAAAGTATACTCTTGTGAGTTGTGATATAAATAAATGATGTGGTTGTTTGGTATTTTTTTAGCATTTTTATTTATAGAATTTATTTTTCTACATTTGTTTTGTAAAATAATTTTTAATTTAAACTTCATATATCATTAAAGTTATAAATTACAACATTGAATAAAATACATAAATAAATACTACTTATAATGTGATACTATGTAATTTATATTATTATTGTACGAGTATTTATATGATATTTACATACCTTCTAATATCTTAATAAATAATGATAAAAAATATACACTAAGTTCTATCGAAAGGGTGTGGTACAATAATTTATACATTATCATATACTACGTATATTAGGTATCATTCGAATAATTAAAATTTTAACTAATATTAATAATGGCAGAAAAAATTTAATGAAATTTTATGTAAAATAAAAATATAAAATATTTAATTTAATTGTAAACATATAGACAAGTACACGTATGTGTAATAAAAATTCTGATAAAATGAGATCACAGAGAAATAAAATAACATTATTTATCATATAATCCTATCGTACTCAAAAAAAAAAAAATGGAAGTGAATCGTAATTGAAATTTTAATTTATAAGTCTGTCGTTTCAGAAATGTAAAAAATATCTTGGATACATACATTCCAATTTCGACCCAGGACGACATTAAACTTTTCTTTTCTAAACCTCCAATTTTCGCAATTTAACGTCTCATTTCTTCAATAAATTGTTACAGTTTAACAAGGTGGTCGCATCTTTACGTGTTTTATTCACTCATCTCTCTCGAGGAAGTTCTCAACGTATATTTCCTCCTTGGCTCCTTCCGGTTTCTGTCTATTTGGGATCGCAATTGAGGTTTTTAATTTACAACTCTAGCTAGATATGTATAGATATAAAAGATCACAGATAGAGATGGATAGATAGACAGATATAGGAATGAAGAAATGGATAAGCTATGCGAGTATTAAGATGTATGATATCTCGATCTGTTGAAATGTTTTGTCTCTCTCTCTCTCTCTCTAACTACCTACCTACTCAACAATCTGTTGATCGAAAGAAACCTCTTCAAAAAGCTCTAAGATTTCTCCAAGAATTTCGATGCCATACTTCTTCATGAGTTACTCGAACATTTCATATAGATGGCATGGCACAACTTTTTGCACGACCGCAGTACTCTTCATTTACACAAAACATGTTCTTCTTTTTTCTGATTTTTGTTTTTGTAGAGGACGCAAACGCATTTCATTTTATCGATACCGCATTAATGAGTTTTGAAACTCACCCGTATTAAAAACAATTTACTCTCGTGTATGCATTACCTCCTTCCACAAGCCTCTTTTCATTTTTCTAAAACTAAATTTATGCATTGATGGCGCATTGATATAATTTTAAAATATTTATTACAAACACATGCACATTATAATATGTAAACGCATGTACTAACAATAACAAATCATTTAATGAAAATATTTTAAATTTTTTTGAATAATAATTTTATAAACAAAATATATGTGGTAATTTTTGTATCTTACAAAATGATCGATCAACACTTTTCAAGCTTATACCTCATACATTATGTATGTATCGTGATTTTAAATTTACATACACGCATCTACATCTAGTAATTGTACATAAAATTCATTTACATAAATAAATAATGCTATATAGATATCTAGTTATATTTATAAGTGATCTTATATGCATATGATCGTACTGTGATCGCACATATTATATATTATACATTATTACTTGCATATTTATAATTATGTTTATTTTTATTAAATGAGGAAATCAATTTGAATATGAATACGAATGTATGTATATATTGCGATTCGATCACTTACATATCTCATGAAAACGTGACTATATTGTTTTGCTGTGTATCATTTCTTATTATGTATATTCAAAAAAAATTGTATTTTATGAAGAATCTTACAAATAAATTATGCGATTTTGTACAAAAATAAATAAATAAATAAATGAATAAATAATTTAAGAATACAATACCAATATAAAAATGTATAATATGATGCCATTAAGAAAAATAAACTGCCATTTATGCTATAATAATGCATTACAAACTTTAAATTTGTATTATAATGAGTTGATATTGAAATTGAAATATTTTTTTTTTTTTGTACAAAAATGTATACATTGTGTACATATATTTATACACTATTTTCGTAAATATAAACGTATGTATATTGTGTATTGGGTTATTAATCTGTAAAATTTTGAAATGCGATTGTACCAGTTATGTATGGATCAGTATTTTTGTTTTGTATTTCTATAATTTCAAATCAATAAAGTCCGCATTCACCAATAAAGATTCTTTTATCTGAGATAGAGTGATTTATCAACCTCGATTCAACACTTCGGATATTTTTAAGACAACCTGGGACTTGGGAGTGGCATACTATAATAATGTCGTTTGAACATAACCTTGTTATTAACAGCAACAGCACATCACTCACATGCGTAATCATCACACCACATAACCTCTTTTTCATTTTGTCCTATAAGAATACTAATTTTTCGCAATCAGCTGGCATGTTCAACACTCCGAAAATGTAGTCCGAAAAAAAGTTTTATATATGGGTTGATGAATAAGCTGAAATTATACCCTACTAAAATATATCCGAATTATAATAATCTTGGTTTGTATGTATACGGCTTTAAGTATTTATTGTAAGTAACTGTATACGTTATACATATGTGCAAAATCGATTATTTTATGATAGTATTGATCTCAAGATATAATATGGTAAATGATAATGATAATAATTATGAAAATATAATAATTAAAATTCAATAATTGATTTTTTCCTGTTATTTTTGTCGTTTTTATAGTATCGACAATACTATATATACAAGTCTGTAAATAAAGTATAAATAAAACTTACGTACGTGAGTATTTTAAATGTTTTGTAGATTTGATATATTATTTGTATATAAATTCGATGAATATGTGATCAATATGGATATTCAAGTATACTATTAAAATATGAAAGATTTTAATTTTGTAACTGTGTAATTGCTGCTAACTGATACATATAGTTTTGCTGCTAAAAGACCCAATAAATAAATTTTATGTTGATTTTTTTCTTGTTATCGTTGTTCGTTGCCGAATGCCGTTTGTTTGATAAGATCGATCCGATATAAATAAGTAGCTGTATAAGTTAAGTACATATAAAGTTAGCTTATCAAAGGAACGTGTTCGTCTATATATACATATGTACGTCTGCATGCCATTACGAATTTTCAATTTAATTTTCACAGTAATATTTTTTCATAAAAAAAAAAATAAATAAAAAATTTTAAAAAATTATTATTCAAGGACATAAAACTGAAAAACTCTTAACCGTAAACGTTTGTTGATATTGTGTATTAGAAATGTTACCAGAAAACATTAGTTAATAAAAAATGTTGAAGCAACATTGTTTCGCAGAATACTGAGTATTAGAGTTATCGTATAAAACATTCTTCTTTTTGTACCGCACATCACCAAATGCTTTTAGTTTAGATCTTCCTCAGAGTCTACCTACTCTGCTAGCTGATGATTTTTTGCAGAATTATGCTGTCAACCTATTGTTCTATCTCAATTTTCGCCTTGACTCTGTTTAGTCAGTTACTGGGGCCCACTACTTAACGTAAAGGTAGAGCCAGCACTTGGACAAGAACCCAAACAGTTGCAACGTTGGAATGTGGTATTAGCTTTTGTCCAACCGTAGATGGTCAATGTCTACCCTGTTGGTGGTCGAATCCCAGGCCCCTAAAATAAACATTAAAAAATAATAAAAATGCTGTCATATCATATCAAGAGAAAATAAATCACATTTGAAATTTTCAAAGTACAATATGAATTTTGTTCTGGTTATGGTATTTTTGATTTTTTGACAGCGCATGAAACAAAACAAGATAATTACAAACGAAATACTCTTAGCACTGAAGCATAAACGAAACAATATTGCAAGAAAAATGAAAATATAAAAATAATTGAAAATTAAGTAATAAGGAAATGTATAGAAATTATACAAAAGAAAAATGACCTTGGACTTGTCATATGTTCGAAGAATTTAAATAAAATTGAACATTTTCCAATTTGTTTAAATCTTCTTCATTTAATTTTATTTAATTTAATTATCTTAAAATTCAATTTGTACAAAGTAAAAGTATGTATGTACGTTTGTATTTTATTGTATTGTAATGTATTTTTATATAGATAATATTCAAAAATTTTGTGAGAATTATATTTCATGAAGAAAAAATTAAAAGAAAATAAAATAAAATTATTGCTTAATACCGTTGACAGATTACACATAATCAATGATAATTCGTTGCGATTGATCATTCATTTGTCGTCTGTCATCTGTTACCCAAAATTTAGTTAAAATGATTATTACATTGTCATTCCAACTTCATTTAAATAAGTTCGAATGAAGTTTCAGGAACTTTATTCAGCAACGAATGAAGGTGGTGAATTAGAAACTTCTAGTGGTGAAAAAAATGACAGCAAAAACCATTATAATACAGTTTATAATTTGAAAATGACAATAATAATTTAAAATATATGACAGCTAGAATAATCATTAAAATATAGTGTCGTGCTGTCATGTCGTGTTTCAGAGAGTGAGAATAAAGACTAGAAGAGAATGATCATTAATTCGCTTTCGGTCGGCTCTCCACCGCATAAGATTTTGAGTTCTCATGAATCAAATCAATTATGAATTGTGTTTAACTGTCAAGATTTTTAAATCGTTTTTGTTAATAATTAAGTATTTTAAAATTTTGTATACATATTATGCATAAATTATATGCGAATATGTGTCTGAACATTTTTATAATTTCATAAAATGCTCGTATATATTTTCTTAAAATATTTAACTTCTTCTAAAAAAAGAATTATGATTCAGTTCAGTTATTCCTGTTGTTAAATATTATCAAAAAGTATCATCAACACATTTTTTTTTTAATCTAACACATTTGTGTTGATTATTATATTAAACATAATAAGAACATTTATTTAACAAAAAAATATATTTTTTGAAAAATATCTTTAAAAAAAAAATATCTGAATATCAATTGATACGAGTATTATGAAATTGAAATGAAAAAAAAAAATTTAATTATTTATCTTCAAAATAAATTTAAAATTAAAAAATTTTAAAACAATAAATAACGATCATTATAGTTGCTGGTTAATGATCATAACGCTATAATATACATAAATAAATTAAATGTATATATTACTTATAACAATTCATTTTCATTATTTTTTTTAGCAATATTTTTTGTTATATTATCGTTCATATACAGATACAGAAAATTAAAATGTTTGTTAATAATATAACACATTACGTACGTATATATGTATAAATTTATGTATATACTTTCGTATTATTGCGTTCACATAATTTTTTGATGTCGTCAAAAATAGATATTGAAGTGCTTGATCTAGAATTCTAAATTGCTTATTAAAATAAGAAAATACATAATGAAATAAAATATAAATAAAAAATATTTATGTTTAGCTATAGTGGTTTTGTCTGATGTATAGATATTTTATGTAAGAAAAATATAACTTAAAAATAGAACTGAAATGAAAATTTGAAAATACATACTCATAAAATTAAAAGAAAAAATAAAACAAGCTGCTATTATATCGTTCCATAAAAGTTTGTGTACACAACGATCTAATTTTAAATATAATATAGGAAAATACTTAACACATAATGTAAAATCTGGACCTAAATGTTTATTGGAAGTTTTAAATTTAGATATAAAAAAACCAGCAATTATAAAAACTAAAAAAATAATTTTATCATTGATATAAGACAATGTTTTACATTATCATTCTTATGTGGTAGACAGAAGACAGGCGAAAGCGATTCAATGATCATTCTTTTAGTCTTCATTCGTGTGAATATGATCATTTAAAAACCTTCTGACATAATGATACTTTTTAATGATCATTTTGAATGTCTTCAATGAAGTTATACCTAATGAAAATGTAATGATCGTTTTAACTTAATTTGGGGGTGACAGACGAACGGCAAATGAATTATCATTCACAATGAATTATCATTTGTTCGCTTTCGTCTATCTAACACGTAGATTAGAATGATCATTCTCAGAGAAAAATCACTGATGTTTTTCTGATAAACGTCAATATTCATTAATGATCATCATTCTTCAAGTTTTCATTTCATTCGCATAAATGAATG
The DNA here is from genome assembly GCA_951394055.1 of Villa cingulata. NCBI lineage: Eukaryota > Metazoa > Arthropoda > Insecta > Diptera > Bombyliidae > Villa > Villa cingulata. The sequence goes on from OX596023.1 coordinate 5,576,422, forward strand.
ATTATTCTGTAAAACATCTGATACCGTAAGTTATTATATAGGAAAAGTTGAGAATTGGCACGCTGCTTTCAAAACTTCCAATATAATTTCTCTGAGAGGCGAATTCCACGCTAGGCAGAAAAGAATAACGCTATAGAATTTCTTGTGTGAAAGTGAAGGAGGTATGAGAAATCCACTCTGGCGTGAAATCCACGTTGGGTTTTAAATGAGACATAATGCTTTATAACAAATAATAATAGAATTTATTATTTGACTGGCATAGATGGCATTTTATTACAGACTTATCAATCTATCCTCGTACATGTATGCTAACACTTGGGCTTTTTTTTGTTTGAATTTATTCAAAATGAGAACTGCAATACAAAACACTTTTTAAATAAAACATTATTAAAGATTCAGATTACAATTTATGATGTTATTTTATATGAATGCATTCTTTCGATTTAATTTAGATCATAACTTTTGATATACTTACATACACTCGTTCTTATATATGTACTTACTTATAAAATTTATTGTACTTTTGCAAATTTATAATAATAAATATGTAATTTTACTTTAGTTATACGAGTAATATTAGATCGTATTTAGTGTGAATGTGTACGTTTGCATGTCCAAACATTATGTGTGTCAAGCATACTATTTATTCTTATTTTTATTTTTTTATTTTATTTGTTTGCTTGTTCTTGTTCTTCATTTTCAGTTTTCTTTTTCTATTTTCTATTTGAGTTTTTATTAAATAGATTAGAAAATTGATATCGAATTGAAGAAAACAAAAAAAAATTAAGAGAAACTTCAAGTGAATTTATTATAAGTTTTGACCTGATTAGAAAATTGAATAATATTCTTGCACATATGTACATGAATGCCATACATTATTTATTTATTTACACATACATATATTGTTGATGTAATGCTCATAATAAGACAACGTACGAAATGTAAATAAGTCTTGGTCTAGACTAGATAAATCAAAAAAAACAAAAATCTACATTTATAAAAACGTTTTTTTTTTTTTTTAAATTTTTATTTTTATTTTCATTTTATTTAGTTTTGGTTTTTATTTGTGTTTTTTGTATTCTAAAAACTCACTACGCACATTTTATTCTAAAAGTCTCATTTACAATTCAGCGCAGATTACGTGCGAGATTAGATGGTATTCACCACAATTCAGTGTATAGAGTTTTACCATGGAAAATTGGAATTGGTATACAAACTTTCAAAGCTTTCAAGATATATAATTTCTCCTATTGCCAGACAGCGTCAGATTAGAAATGCAGCCCAATCTCAATTTTACTCTTATGTAATCTGGACTGGGCGGAAAAAGGAAAAGGCGCTATGGAATTTCTTGTGTGAAAATGAGAGAGGTAGTAGTATGAAAAATCTATATTCTGTAACTGGGACGAAATCTGCGCTGTATTGTAAATGTAACTTAATACTACATTTTAAAGAAATATACCTAAGAATAAAAACAAAATAAAAAATTGCCATAACAACCTTCTCCCTCCATCCATCGATTAAGAACTACAATTACACACAATTAGAATATGTACATATCTAATTATTTATGTATAAATACAAACCATACATAAATATGTACAGGATGACTCCTAATAAAGTGTTCCAACATAAATACCAATCGATACCTTGAAGTGTTGTGATCATAGTTTACGATTAGGTATGCAATTCATCCTTCACTCCTCTTTTAAGAGATAAAACTTTTTCGTCTGTGCAGGAAAGAGAGCTCGTACAAAATGTAAAAGCTGATAATAACACTTCAAGAAATCGATTGGGATTGGTATATGTTGGAACACTTTATTACGAATCACCCTGTACATAAAAGTACTCGCAAGTCGTACCATATGCAATGTGTTTGTGTATATTTTAGTCAAATTTGATTTCTTGCGTAAAATTTTGTAAATTTAATATTTATAAAATTCAAATGAAAAACCATGAAAAAAATGAACAAAAAAAAAAACTCCACATACATACTTATATATATAGTAAATCTATAGAAAGTGAATAATGAAAACAAAAAATAAAAACAAAAAACAAATTAAAAAAGTCCAAAAATAAAAGGTAAAAAAAAACTAGATATACTGTGACCTAAATTAAATGAAATTATTTTTCATTTATTTATTATTTAATTTTTTTTTTTTTTTACAATCAATAAAGAATATTTCTTTTTTTTCGCTTTTATTCTCTAAAGGGGGTAATGGTAATATAATATGTACATAACATAAATAAATTTTAAATTTTGTTTTTCCATCCATATGTGTAATCTGTATATACACATATGTGAATGCTGTATTACGAAATTTTATTCAAATATATTCTCGGATGTTATGTATATATTTTTGGTTTGATTTTAAAATTTTAAATGTGCGTGTCAAACGTAGGCACATATTATTCATTGTACATATGTACACGTATACATATATGTATGATGTGTGCATATGTGTCCATTACATACATAATTTACTTAGAATAAAATTAAGAAAATTGAAAAGAAAAAACAAAAATAAAAATTCTACAAAATTTTGGAAAAAAATATACATACATATGTACATTATATAGAAAAAAAAAACATTAAAACACAAAATAAATTTCAATTGAATTCAAAATAAAGAAAAAATAGAAAAATTGAAGAAAATATAAAAGAAAAAAATGTATTTTTCTTGGTTACAAAGTGCGTTATGACAAAGATATGTACAATATACGCCTTGCTTTCTTTGCTTGCTTTACTTACTTTGATAGCTGACTAGAAATAGCACTTTTAAATGGGATTGATCACAATAATTAATGCACATAGCAAATAAAGCAAGCAAATAAAGCAAATAAAACAAATAAAATAAGCAAGCAAGCAAAGATTATAGTGTACCTTCGCCATTAATGTTTTGATCACTTAATAGACAACTTAGACTGTTCGCACTTGGCACCGCATGTTAACTCAGATTTCGTGCAATTTTTATTGAGAAAATCATTAAAATTAACGAAAGATTAACGAAAGACCTTCCTCTTTATGTAGAAATCGTATCTTAAATTTAATTGTCGTAATAATTCCTACAACCAAATCCCATCAAAATTAAAATTGGATCATTATCCATAATTAATTTATTATTAGATTTCGCGCACAAATTCTGATGCGCATGAGTGTTGATGCAACTGTGCTTATAACTTTCTTTAAACCATATTATTAAACCAAAGATAAAAGTTTAAGCTGTTCTTCTATTACTAAAATTTGAACAAAAAAAAAATTTCATTCGATGCTTACTTTTATTTTATTTGTATTTAACAATATAGGTTCGTTTTGACCTTAACGCCCTAATTGATTTGATTTGATTCAATTTTTTTGTGAAACTTTTATGTGAAACATCAAAAATTTGCAATAATTTATGAAAAAATTAAAAAAGATAATTGAAGAAAAACAAAAAAGAAACCAGAAAAGCACCTTGAAAATGATAATTATAGAAACTGTGTGCCCATCAATGCGTAATAAAAACTTGAAAAAAAAAAACAAAAACAAATTATATTATAAATGAAAATAAAAATATAAAATAAAAAAATTAAAAAAAACAAAAAAATAAAGGGAGAAAAAGGTGATTGTAATAGAGTCACGTTTTGGTCAACGTTTTCAATATTATAGAGTATAGACATTAGATTAGACGTAGATATTTAATCAATACGAAGTGCTTATAAATAATGTAATGTAAACTAAACTCGTACAGCCCCATATAGTCGTATTTGATGTCTTATAAAATTCATTCACATTCACAAAGACACTAATCGTATACACATTCATATTCATACGTATTGGTAACATATATGTCATGTCATATCAGTTTCGATTGCAATAATGATAATTATTACAAAATTTAAATTTAATGTAAATAGTGTTTATCTACACACTACGTTATTGTCTGTAAATGAACAACATAGCAACATTTATGTGCATGTTTTTAGTGTATGTGTATGCATATGAAAAACATTGTTTTAATATGAAGATAATTGAAATTAATTTTTAATTAATTTTTGTTAATTAACATTAAATATGTAATGTATGAATATCAATAAATTAATATCGTAATTAAATCGTCTAAATAACGTACATAAATAATTGTTTCTGACTAGAATGGGAATTGTAATATGTATTAATTCAATTTGGAAATTTATTGATGATTCTTGAATAATGTAATTTTCATATTTTCATTATAAATACCCAGTATTGAATGAGTTTGAGTACTAGCTTGCTGGGAAAAAAGTTTAAAGAAATGTTGATATCAAGGAGTCGAGTCTACTTGCTTCTTGCTGTGCTGTGACGCAAATAAAAGTAAGTCAAGTATTAGATCATTCTAATAATTGAACAATCTAAACTAAACCCTATCATGCCAATCGAGTTTATTTCTCTACCGACAACTCAGAGTAGTTCGCAATTAACGTTTAACTGTATTCACTCACGAGAGTAATAAAGTCTAGAATCACTTCAATGAAAAGCCCTGTCATACCTAGAGTTGTAGAGTTGTAAGGCTGTAGCTCTGTTGATGATGTGATGGTGGTGATGATGTGCTTAGACTTAGAGTGTATGAATTGAACAAATGAATTTAAAGAAAATGATATTGAATTGAACTGCGCTACAAAAGAGATAGCACTTCTAGTCAGACATTATTATACTTCTCATCGTCATTTTATTTCTTTATGATTCGTTTTTATGAGCTATAACTTTTTTCAAAGTTGTAATACTATACAGCAAGCTTGAGTTTTGATAATGTCCATTTTAAACAGCTTCCAAACCTCCAATATTTATTTATCCAAGCATCTATCTGATTAACTTTAGTCAGGATTTGCGAGGTTCATGATCATGATCGTCTTTTTCATCAAATTTGCAACATTGGATTGGAATCAACTTAAATTTTGGTAATTTTTTCTTTTATTGTGAAATGAGGTACAAAAATAAATTTGTTCGGTTAGCAGCACAGTTGGATTTCAACGAAAATTTCAGTTACAGGTTTCATACTGATATTTGCATTTTTCCACATAAATTTAAAATATAAATTAATTAACAAAAAAAAAACAAAATAAAATTACTATACGTCAATATTGCCCTTCAGAAAAAAAAACCGACAACAAATATGTAATTTACCTGAATCTGTGCGGTATGAAAAAAAAACCCGTACTTAACTTTGCGTCGAAATTAAGAGGAAATTTAATAAATTAATGAGATGATGATGGTAGATAGAACAATAAAATATAAATTAAAAATATATTTAAAATAAAAAAAAAAAAAGAATTCAAAATAAAACTTTAAAGATGATTTCATTTCAAAAATTAAATGATAATAATTTCATTTTATACTATGTAAGCGAATTAGGTACATACTGATACTACATAAATATTGGCGTTATTTTACACTTCTGCTGTTTGATGTTTTCCCCCTTTTTTTAATGGAAATATTTACAATTTTTATTTATAGTTTAAATATGTTTTTGTATTACAAATTGTTAGCTTATTACCATAATGATCCATGTATATGATTAGCTAAGCTATAATTGAATTAAAAAAAACATAGTAGATTACATACGAATAAAAACCTATAAATATACTCGTATCGCCGTAATGTGTGTGGTGTGATTTTAAACGTTTGTACATACATACATAATAAAATGTAAAGTGTATATGTTTTTATTTCAATGGTTGATTCTACATTTAAATAAATGTGTACACTGTATACGAGTACATATGTACATGTACATTATGCCCGAATGATTTTAATTTTCAATTGCCATCAAATCAAATTGAATCGCATTTTAAATTTCTAAAGATATGAGTACATATCAATTATGTATTCAGTGCCAAGCCAACACTACTATTGGTGTTGTACACATCCATCCATAATCATACATACAAACGAATGGTATATCTGTTGCGGACAATCAATGTTCGTTTATTAGCCTAAGCCCAATTAACCATTAGCCATCGTTTTGTTAATATCTAGTAACCTAGTACGCAGATATGTACTTATATGTATGGAGCGACATATGCAAAAATTTGATATGAACGTTTATAAAAATTTGCACAGACATTAAAAATGATCAATGAGCATTAGACAAGTACCGAGTACGTACATTACTCGTATACCTAATAATACATTGGAGTATTTGATGTGTTGTATATTGTGTCATTGTGCGGTGATGATGATGATGATGGTATATAATGTGTGTGATGTATAGTAATAAAAATAATAATAGTCCAACTACACTACACTACATACTAAGTCCAACCAGTCCAACTAAATATGTAGTACATAATAAATAATAATACTATTTTATAATAATCTTCACCTAGTTTTTGTTTTGTTCTTGATCTACTTGATTTTCATACATGTATGTTGTGTAATAATTTTAAACATGCATAATTTAGCAATAATAATAATTAACATTTCAAATCAAATTGTATAGCTTTGTAGTTTCTTTGAATGTCATCTATTTCATTATTTATGCACACACCACGCTATATATACACACACAACACGATATATTCAAACGTTTTGCAAATTAACTATCGATATTAGATAATTAATATCCACATATAAGGTACGTACATGTAACGTAAGTAAATATTTAATAATATGCTCTTTCGTATAACAACGTAAATGTGCAAAAAAAAAAAAAAAATACAATTGAAAATACATATTATATCACTTATGATAGAGATTGCAACAAATATCATATAATGTTTATCAACATTGTTGCTAAACAATTTATAGTAATAACAAAATCTACATATTATAAAATAATGTAAAAATGTTGCAACAATATTCATACAATAAATGTGATAAATGACAAAATGTTGCTAAAAATAATATTGTGCATTTATATTGCATAAATACAATATGTATGCATGTTGCAACGAAATAGTAATGTAAACCGATTTCAAAATTTTGCAGTGATGAGCACTGAGGAGATAGTAGCAATTAGTTGCTAAATGAAAAAAAAAATGGATGAATTAAATCGATCATCTAAAGCAAGACTTGAGTAATTACACATCATACTTGTACTAATGTGTACACCTAATGTAATATGTTCCACACATACTTATATGATGAATAAATAGAATTTTTTTTTTTTTGTTCAATAAACAATGAAAACCTTGAAATGAAATAATAAAATTATTTGTCTATTGTCCGTACATTTTCTTTGTTATAATTTCACTTATATATTGTATCTAGAATCTATACATTATAGATACTTTATAGATGCATGCATGTACATCCTACATCTCATTTAGAAAAAAGATGAGATAAAAATCGATTACTTTAAGAATTTTTCTTACTTTGTTTCATCAAGTTTTTTTTTCAATTCAATTCATTCGAAAATTATAATTCATATTTCCTGATTTAATGATTTTCTATTTATAGTTATTCTGTTATTTTTATAACCACCCCTATAACTTTACATTTTTATTATAAAAATGATATTGAGATGATATGATGATACATATACAGAAGCATTATTTGGAATAGTTTTTCCTTACGTACCTGTACTATTTCACGGAAATAGTTAAATGCATTCTTCGTCTAGTCATAGTTAGTAGCATTCTGTTGTTTATTTTCTAATCAAAAATTTTTGAAGTAAATTTTATTAAAATTAAAAGTAAAAGATTAATGATAAATTCAATTTGTTTTGATCATTAAAATCATTATCAAAAAGCAAAGACAAAAAAAAATCGTGTAAAATATTGTGAAAAACCGTATATAAACGAAAGAAAATTATTGCACATTTATTGTGTAAAATTACTTATTAGATACATGTATATGTATTCAAATTCCCAAATATTTTTTCATATTAATATCATAGATAATTGAGCAATTTAAAAATATTTGTACACACATAATCTGAAAAAGGTATAATGAACCCGAAAAAAAAAAGATTTATGTTCTCCATCACATACTAAAAATGCCCGAAATTTTTTTCTTTTAAGTTACACATCATATTTCGATATGTAAACATTTCATAATGGTAGTTTTAAACGAAATCAAAAAAGCCAATTTTTTTTTTTTTTGAAAGTGGTGTAAGTCCATTTTTAAAAAAAAAAAAAAAATTACTTTATGGTAGTAATGAATGTACAAAATTCATGAAATTGAACGGAATAAAAACGATCTGAAAACAAAGCTTTACGCTGGGTTGAACTTAGAGTTGCTGAATTCAAGTACCAATTCATTACCAATTCCAGTACCATTTTGGAAATAGGATAGAAAAAGAGACAAAAGAAAGAGTGACACATACGAATAAAGCGTATTATATGGTCTAAGGAAGAATTTGAAAGATAAGATATTGAAAAAAATCTTTGGTCCAGTGTGCGAAAAACGTCAATATGGAGAATTTTGTTCGAATTGTGTAAGGCTTTTTGACGATTTAAAGATAATGAACTACATAAAATTTAGAAGGAAATTAAGATGAATTGGGCATGTGATAAGATTGAAAAACAATAACCGAATAAAATGAGTATACTCATGGAACACGATAATTATAGATTGATGGTACTGAAGATGATATAATAACAGCACTCGGCGTAAGAGACTGGAATAACAAGGCGACTGATCGTGATTTCTCAGCAAAGACACAAATCTTATTAGGATAATAGGTTATAGAAAGAAGAAGGAAGAATATGAAATGGACTTACATCATTTTCAAAGAAAACGAATTGAATAATAAAAAATATTAATTTATAAATTTTTCACCATTACAGCTTATGATGATGATGAAAATTCAATTTACAAATTTTGAATAACAATATTATATAACAACATTCATATCAATAATAAATAAATAATTTAATATATGCTTTGCTATTGTATATCGATACACATGTTGTGTGTCTCTTGTGCATACTTTTATAAGATTTTTGTTGATTTAATTAGCATACCATATAATAGCATATGCGAACAGATGATAAAATATAGTTTACGGGTAGATAAAGATATGTATGACGAAATACATATTTTTCATTTTTCTATTTATCCATTTCATTATGATGCTTATGATGTACACACAAACACACACATGCATACCGTACACACTGTAAACGTTTACGTATTCGATTTGCATATGACTGAAAATATGTTTTTTTTTTTAAATATTTTAATCTGTTCAAATATTCATAAAAAATATTATGTGTGTATGTAGAGATATTAAACTATACATTTATATAGGACATTTATTTTTTCCCATTTCACATAAAATTTTTTATATTCACATACCTACTTATTATACAAGCTACAAGCATTAATAACATTTTCATAACAAACAAATGATTTTATTTTTTGTTTACAATCATCACTGTATCACAAAAACTTGTTAAAAATTTATGATAAATATACGTAATGTATAAGTACGAACGAGTTATATAATATTTATACACACATCACACATAAGTAAACATTCGTTATGTATGTATGTACGTAATAGTGTTTCTTATCGCTTTTACTTTACATTTTTGAATGACAACACACCACGATTATGGAATTGTAATAAAAATATAACATAACAACTAAATTTTGTGCTATTACACGACGTATTGTATATATTAGAGTGACGTTTAAATTTCAAATTATATAAAAATATGTATTGGGAGTGTATGTGTGTGCGTGTTAGGTAATGTATGAAAACATATGTTTTCTCATTATTTTTCAAAAAAAAACAAAAAAAAAACTTGAACTTGAACTCATTAATGAACCAACAGCACAGTACGTTTGATACGATTGATTTGAATTGAATGCTGTGCTGTGTGTGTATAAAGTGTGTAAAAATTCGTATTTTATCGTTCATTCAAAACGTGTATACGATAAAAAAATAAAAAAGGAAAATTCACATTAAAAATCAAATAGCTAACTGAAATGTAATTATAGATTTAATTGGAGTACATCACTGCATATCTGTATGTGTATCCATAATAATGTCCAGAATCTATATAGCCTAACATTTATATTTTTTATCTAAAGGAAGTTGAAATTAAAAATAAATTTTCATTATCAAATTTGAAAAAGTGTAAAATTATATACAGGTATTATTCATTATATTCTGTTTGTAAATAAATAATTTTAATCGTATATGTCCATATAATATGCGTACTTATAACTCTTATATGGTAGACAGACGGCACAAAATCAACAATAATTCGTTTCGAATGTTCATTCATCTGTCTGTCTGTCATCCCAAATTAAATTAAAATGATCATCATAACATCTTTATTTTAACTTCATTGAAGTTTCAAAAACTTCATTTCAACGTTAAATGAGGATGGTGAATTGGAAATGTTCAGTGGTGAAAAAAAAAAATGATGTCAAAAACCACAATATAAGGAAGGAGGTGGGAGAGTTTGAATGATCATTTACACGAATGAAGACTGAAAGAAAATAATTATCATTGATTTACTGTCGTCTGTCTATCATATTATGATACATGATTGCGATACCTTATTTGTAATGTTCCGATCGACTTATTTAGATGTGGTTTAGAGTCGCATATATAGTAAAGTACGTAAAGTATAGAATATATTTTATTTAAAGTTTTTTTTTTTTTTTTTTATTTAAAATCAATGTCATTATAATCGATGACCTTTTTTGTGGTCAACATTCGAACATAATTGAAAACCAAAAATAAAAGTTTTTCATTATTTAATTTTATTGTGAATGTTCGTATGTCTGTCTGTAAGTCTGTAATCTGTACGAAATTTATATACGCAACTACATAAGTATATATATGATCCTACTATTCACAATAAAAATGAAATAAAATATTTAATTGTAGATAGATATATCTAATACAGATGATATGAGAAATATAAGATTATCTTTGAAGGTTTTTCAAATTCAATGTTTCATCTTCCACCCACACATTCACTTTTAAATACGAGCACGTACATACATAATTATCACCCACTATATTATGTCGTATATCAATATTGTACTTAACTGATGAGCAGTCTATGAGCGTATTAAACTAGTATACAAGATAAAAGTCTGATCTGATGACTGATTGAATGATTTATGTTCTAATTCTAAATTTCAATACAAGAATATATAGATAAAAAAAAATTGAAGTAATTAGAACAGAAAATTTGTACATTTTTACATGTATCTCTGTACGTCTGTCATTTCACTAAAAAAAATCAAAAGAATCGAAATTTTACGTTTTAAAAATCATAAAAATAAATCATCAACTTAATTTACTTCTCTCCAACAAACCAAAGATGGACTGAAGTCTCTTAAATTTTCGCTTTCATTGTGCCTCATTTCATTATTTGTATGTAGATGGCAATTTCACGAATTTATTTAGATCATGTCTGATCATGTCAGATCCATACCATTCAAATTAAGTTTGCTCTCCATACCAAAACAGAGTTAACTATTTACGTTGAACTTGTAAATGCAAAAGAGTACGATATTAAATACGTATAGTTAGTAGAAAAAATTTCCAATCATTGTAAGCTAAAATTCCCTTTAGACGGCAATTCAAAAATTATCATTATCATTTTCTTTCTCCAAATTCCATTTACTTATCTGATGTTTTTAAAATGAATATCTATATGAATGATAATATTGAAGAGTTTCCGTCTATCAGGAGTATAAGATTCACTATATTATGCTTTGACTGTAATTATGCATGCTATGGTGTTTTGTATTTTATAAATTCACTCTATTACTTTTCTTAAAAAATATATAACTTTCTAAAACTTTTTTATGAAATTTGCAAAATTTATCTAGGTCATGATTTTTCTGAATTTGCTAATAAGATACAAGTTTTAGTCAATATTATATTATATAAAGTCAAAATTATATTTAGTCAAAATTAATATTATATGAAAATTTGTAATTTGATTTATGAAAGAAAAAGGACCTTGATTTTATTTTTGTCATGACTACATATATATTAAAATCATTATTATTATTATTAATATTTTATTTGATTTCGATTTTTCTGTTTGTTTCCAACTTTTAATAATTTAAAAAAAATTAATTTTTTTTCAGTTATTATTTGTTTTGTTGTTGCTTTGTTTTTCATTTAATGTAGGTAGATATGTACTCTTTCATTTGCCCTAGATAATTTATTTTTCTCCATATACTGTGTGTATATCCTCTAAATTGGTTGACATATGTACATATGTACTCGTACACCCACTTTATATGTATATTTTCTGATTTCATTTTATTTCACATTATTTCTTCATTAAAATTTTACTATTTTATATATAGGGTTTATCAATAAGCGCGTCAGAACTTTAAGATATTACTCGCCATTCATGCTTACGTGATTTCCAAACGGCCCGCTAACACCTTGAGCCCAAAAAGCGCACCAAACGGTAATTTAATTTTTTGAGCATAAAGAAACAATTCATGAATCAATCGCATGAGAAATGAGAATTTTCCTCAGTCCAAAATCCTGTAATTTTGTTTGTTCACAAATCCATTCAGCCAGAAATACGCTTCATCCAAAAATTTCTTGCAATGCACGAAACATACGGCAAAACCGAATATACATTTTGACAATAAATTTGAATAATTTCTACGCGTTGTTCAATCGTGTATACGTTTCCATGATCACTTATTACACTACACTGACTGGCATTGGCAATTGGCACAGCAAACAAAGTTTGAGTTTGATTTTTCGATCAGTGTTATCGTCGTGGTTGTGCCATTGTGGTTGTTGAAATTTCTGAAGTTTCTATTGGTAAACCCTACACAAGTCACTTTATACATGCACCATACACTGTATTTTTGTCGCTATGTCATCACATCACCGTAACGTAACTCATACGTATAGGTACTCGTAAAGTAGATTATCATAGTTGTTAAATGTCGTATGGATACAAAATCAAATTATCAAACAAAAAGTTTGTTTATGTTATGAAAACGAAGTATAAGTTGGTAAACAAACAAAAACAGAAATAAAAAACATTGTTTTATTTATAACAAAATAAAAAAAAAAAATAAAAATGAATTAAATTTATATCGATCGTATTTTCCTTATACGTTTAAATGTGTACACATTATTTTCCCTTTCTATAAAATAATCAACCCCACTTATAAATAAATTTTCCAACTTTTCAAACAAAATGTATGCATTACTCTTGATGTGGTTTAATGTAAAAGAAAAGTTTTTTCAAAAAATAAAAAAATAAAAAAAATATAAATTAACAAATTTCGTGCAAAATTGAATGCCAAACCACCACCGCTAAACGATAACATACATATTATGATGCATATTATTCGCATATTCATGTAAATGTGCATAAAAGAGGAATGAAGTATAAAATAAGGAAACAAAGAAAAAAAAAGAATTTCGTTTTTCTAACAAACCGAAAAAATAAGGTGTTCTAAAACCAAATCGATTCCGGTTTTATTATTAATATTTTCTATTTTTTTATGTCAACTGTTTTATCCCACCTACATGTAATGTATCTAAGTTTCATGTATATTTTAATAACAATAACAGAATATAATGTTAAAAAGGAAATTCTATGAAGATTATGAAAATAATACACAAATGCACTTATAGAAAAGGGGATCAAAATTCACTACAAAAATGAATAACAAAATTTGTATTTTTTTTTCATTTATGACTTGTAGATCTATGAACTGTGAGGCCGCACGCAGATTAAGAGCGTTGCGTAACTGAGCGTAACTGAGCGTTAAATTCAAACATAGCGTATGGTTCAAACTGATATATGCTTGCTTGCTACGCTTGCTGTATGCGCAACATAATAAGAAACAATTGATTTGAATTTTACGCTCTGAAATTTACGCTACGCTACGCTCTTAGTTTGCGCGCGGCCTGAGTATGCATCGCATATTACACGATTTAGATGTTTATATGTATCATAAGTGTATGTGGTGTGCAAATGTATGTAGATATTCCCTAATGAAAATATGAAAAAATAATAATAAATGAAAAATATAAAAAACAATGAAATTATACACCACGACCAACCTATATATTGCATGATAATTTGTCCTTGGTTTATTAAATTTTCACTCAAATAATGAAGGTACGGAATTATGTACATATGTGTTTAGTATGAAAATGACTTGTAAAATTATTTCTTAGTCATAATATAATGGCAGGATACTAATATATAAATTAACTTTTTAAATAGTGACGATATAATTTTTGGAGTTTTTCGGGAAATGAATGTGAGTGCACTCAGAGCGGAGTTATTACATGTTCTCTTCTTTGTTGTCATTAGCGATTACATCTGCCTGAGAAGATTTTATGTGTGCATTCGATCTGCCTTCCTAGAGAAGATATGAATAATTTCGTCAGAAAGTTTATTTTTTTTTTAAATCAGTAGAAACCGACATTAAATCTCCAAAATCATAGCGATCCTAGTACTAGCACTAGCAAGTACGGACACTAGCGTGCGAGAGAACACGTAGCCAATTTGGTCTGCTATTTAATACGTATTGCAGAAGCTCATGTATTACTCATCAAGTGCCTAATTTTGACTAGAATTAGGCTAAAGATTTTCGACAGATCCTCCCTAAATAATCTGAGAAATGTGACAAATTTGTGTTTATATAGTTATAATCTGAAGCTTAAAAAACTAATTGAATCTGTCCACAATTACAATAAAGACTACCACTACCATCTACCTCCACTTCGAAACTTGTGCGGTTGCATTACTTCAGAAAGACTTCCCAAATACATTTCATCTACCTTCCCACAGACAGTTTGAATAATTCTGCGCTGCGAACAATATGCGATGAGTTACTGAAGTCACCTTTCCATACCAGGAGTAACTCCCCTAAGTACCAGAAGTATAGTATAATGTTGATATCCTTTTACAAATTTTATGAATAAAAATAAAAAATCTTAGAAATTGTCAGTCAATTTAATTAATCGAATTGTTGATGACAACAAATAAATGAGATTCCAAAATATATGTATACATGCATACGAGTAGATAAAAAAATATTCGAAAATCCTTTTTTTTAATTCATTAGAATATTGATTACAAAAAAAAAATTACTAAAAAATGTTTACATTTATTTTTTTTTTTAAATCTTTTTCTATAGATACACCTAAATGGAAAATCACAGGATGAAATTAATGTGTTACTATCAAGAAGATTTGGTGGTGCAACGCCTCTTGTGATTGCCTGTAAATGCGGTAATTATGATATTGTCGAATATCTTGTATTAAAATGTCATGCAAATATTGAACAAGTCGGTTCAGTTACATTCGATGGTGAAATAGTCGAAGATGCACCACCATTATGGTGTGCAGCTGCTGCTGGACATGTATCAGTTGTTAAATTTTTAGTTAAATACGGAGCAAATGTAAATAGTACGACAAAAACAAATTCAACACCATTACGTGCTGCTTGCTTTGATGGTCATTTCGAAATAGTTAAATATTTAATAAATAATGGTGCAGGTAAGATTAAATTAATTACCAACCTATAAAGAATTAGGTACCATATGTAAAATATTGAATGAAAATGAAGAATAATGATAGATTTTTGAATATTAATTTTTTTTTTGTTTTTTTTTTTTTCTTTTTTTGACGAATATAGATTTTGAAGTAGCAAATAGACACGGACATACATGTCTAATGATAGCATGCTATAAAGGACATTATAAAATTGCACAATATCTGTTATCATTGAAAGCAGATGTTAATCGTCGTAGTGTTAAGGGTAATACAGCATTACATGATTGCGCTGAATCTGGTTCATTAGAAATTTTACAATTATTATTGAGACATGGCGCAAAAATGGATGTTGATTCATACGGTATGACACCATTATTAGCAGCTAGCGTAACTGGACATTTACAAATTGTCGAACATTTAATAAGTTTACCAACAGTTAAACATGAAGATAAAATAGCAGCATTAGAATTATTAGGTGCAACATATGTAGATAAAAAACGTGATATGTTAAGTGCATTGAAATTATGGAAACGTGCAATGGAAGAACGTTATAATATTGAACCACAGATACCAAAGATTATAAATGAACCGATTGCAGCATACGATTATGCAGTCGAAGTAACAAATATCGATGCATTAGATGAAATTGTTATGGATCCAGATCAAATGAGAATGCAGGCATTGGTAATTAGAGAAAGAATACTTGGACCAGCACATCCAGATACCAGTTACTATATCCGTTTCAGGTATGTGAATCTAAAGAAAATTGAAATTGTAAAAAAATAAAAAACAAAATTGTTCATTTAAAATTGAATTTATTGAATAGAGGAGCACATTATGCTGATGCCGGACGTTTCGATCGTTGTATTGAATTATGGACGTATGCAGTTACAATGCAACAAAGCATACTGGAACCACTTAATTCAATGACACAATCATCATTTCTATCATTCGCTGAATTATTCAGTTTTATGCTTGGTGAAGCTGGACGTCCAATAACTCGTGGACGTGTTATACCACCAATCGAAACAATTGACATGTTAATCATATTTCGAAAAGCAGTCAGAGAAGTTGAATTAGGTATGTGAGAAGAAAAAATAAATATTCTTTTCAAAATTTATTTCAATTTGTTTTTAATTCTCATTTTATAGGTCAAAAGATGTTTGAATCTCTACCAGAATTAGAAAAGGATCCAGACGCATTAAGTCGTGCATTAGTTAGTGCATTACATTTAGGATGTTTATTAGCGCGTCTAGTCGTTGATGATAATATTGATTCAGCGTCATCATCATCA
Source organism: Villa cingulata (assembly GCA_951394055.1). Classification (NCBI taxonomy): domain Eukaryota; kingdom Metazoa; phylum Arthropoda; class Insecta; order Diptera; family Bombyliidae; genus Villa; species Villa cingulata. The sequence goes on from OX596023.1 coordinate 5,593,144, forward strand.
TCATCATCATCATCATCATCACCATCAACATCAGCAGCAGCTACAGCGGCTGCATCATCATCATCAGCAAGAACTTTAAATCAAATAACAGACAAAAATAATGATTCGACAACAGATAATGATAATAATAATTATGATGATGATAATGATGATGATTATGATTACAATGATAATGATGATGAAGACTGTATTAATGTTTATAGTAATAGTAATACAAATAATAATAGTTATACAAATATGCGTAGAAAAATATTACAAGCACTTTATGAACTGATTAAATTAAATGTAGTAACAGATTCTGGTTATACAGCATTACATTTAGGATGTTATAGAGAAGCAGCATTAGTCGGACGTTGTCCAGCATGTCGATTTCCATCACCGCAATTAGCTAAAGCATTATTAATGGTTGGTGCTGATCCAAATAAAAAAGATGAAGCCGGTAATACACCATTACATTTAGCAGCATTAGCAAAACCATGTCCAAGTAGTTTAGCAAAAACATTACTAGATTATGGTGCACATTTGGTAAGAAAATATAAAATAAAAATTGAATGGGATTGGATGGGGCGGCACTTTCATAAATTCAAGCTAGAGACAAACGTTCTCTTTCATTATTTCTGCAAATTTCCAGCTTTGGCCAGATTAGACTCAAAAATTCTTGCTAAGCCTTTCCTGGATAGTCTCGTCTCGTCTCAGAGATGTGACCAATTTGCTTCTAAAATGGCTATAGTCTAGAATTTAAATAACCATCACCCACCACAAGGAAGTTCTATCATAACAAAATGGCACGTAAAATTCTATTTGATTTTATCCACGAATAGGCATAAAATGTCACTGCTATTTACTTACCTACCTGCCTATACCATAGCGACAAAATTTATTTTTATGACGAAATAACTTCAGAAAAACGAAACTAATAATTTCACCGAGAAGTTAACTTTGTATCCTTTCATAGGCGTACAAGAATAGTAGCGAAAGCAAAGCTTAAATTTATGAAAGTGCTCAATTTTGAAATTTTGTTTATTTTTCGAATCAAAATTTTATTAATTTTTTTTTCTTTTTTGTTTTGTATTTTTGTTTTTTTTAGGATGCAAAAAATGCTGATGGTGAAACATTCGAATCATTATTAACATTAGGAAATCAAAATTTACATGAATTAGTTAATCCAATTAAATATACAAAATTATCATGTCTAGCAGCTAGAGTTATACAAAAACATCAAATTAAATATGTTAATCATGTACCAGTATCTCTATATGAATTTATTGAAGAGCATTAACATGAATGCAAACACAAACAAACAAACAAAACAAAAAAAAATTTTTTTTTTAATTATATTTTTAAAATTAATTATTTTACATAATGATAGAAATGATTTAAAAAGAAAATGTTTAAAAAAATGAAATGTATTCGATTCGATTCGGGATTTTAATTTCAAATTTGAAATACATATGTAATTACAAAATCTTGCTGTTCTTCTAAATATGATTGTAATTGAATACTTAGAAATTTTTAAGTATAAACAGAATGCAAATACACAAAATAAAAAAATAATAATTAAAAAGTTAAATAGGAAGCAACTAAAACAAAGAAGAAAAATAAAAAATGCAAAATGTAAAGAATCAACTAAAAACTGAAAATGATGTAATGGAGAGAAAGTAATAAAATTATGCATCGTGATTTTTGGTATTCATAAAAACTATGAAGGTTATGAAAATTGCTTGATTTTTGTTGTGTTGTTGTTTTTTTTTTTTTCATTTTTAAATTTATTTATAAATTTTGTTTATTAGTTTCATATTAAATTTATTGTTGTTCCTTTTGCATGTGTATTATTATCGTTTTTAATATACACTTATTTGACCAAAAAAAAAAAAGAAGAGGAAAAATCACTATTAAAATATGAACTGATAAATGAGAAAGTAAGAGTGAGAAAGATAAAGAGGGGAAGTATTTAAATAAAGAACTATTTCTCTGTAATTTGTAATTAATTGTTAGCGTTTTTTTTATCGTTATCGTGTTTATTATTTTGGTTGTGAATTTTAATTAATTTAAAGAGAAATAATATTTTAAAGAGAAATTAAAAAAACAAAAAAAACAATCAACAACAAAAATCAAGTAAATACATTGTACACTATTGCAGAATATGTATTAAAAATAATATACAAGACTATATGAAAATAATTTATAAGCAACAACAATAACAACAGCAACAAAAACAAACATGGTACATATATAAAAATAAGTTTAAAGATGACCGCATATACAAGACGAGTGTATTGCTATATTATATGAGACCAAGAAGAATGACGACTCTATTTTTGATGATACACACATAAATTATGTTTAAAACTTTAATTTAATTTTTTGTTTTTATTATTATTTTAAAATATTAATGTGAGAAGAAAAATATATATACATATAAATAAAAGAATAAAAATAGATGATGAAAATAAGAAAAAGAAGAAGAAGAAAAAAGCTAAAAATATTTTATATAAAATTTGCATGTGTTTTTTGTTTTATTATTGTATTTCTCAAATGTAGTAATACATTAAAATTGTTTTTATTTATTTTCTTTGTTTGTTTATTTAAAAAAAAAATATTTTTTTTTCCATTTTTGAAGAAAAAAATAGTAAAAGAAAAAGAAAAAATTCAAAGAAAATTTTTAGAAGAGAATTAAAATGAATTATTAAAAAAAGAGAAATGTAAAATAAACAGAACAAAAACAAAAAAAAAAAAAAACAAAAATATAATAATAAAAAATTAAACGAAAGAAATACTACATTTAGTATTTGTTCATTTCTTGAGAAAATTATTTAGAATTTTTTTGTATTTTGTATTTTGTCATCATCCATTATTTATTCACGCATACACACACATAATGTACTACAATAAATATGTACTACTACTATTATAATATGTTTAAGAAAAAAATAAAAATAAAAATAAGTAAAAAAAAAAAAAAGAAAAAGAAAAAAAAAATTTAATAAAATATAAAACAAATAAAATGTTTAAATTAAAAAATTACAAATGTACATTATATAGTAAAATAATAATAAAAATTATTATTATATTTTTTTTTCTTTTAAATGATTAAGAAATAAAAAATATACAATTTTTTTGTTGCTTTAAGAAAAAGAAGAATAAGAAGAAAAACCATCACGACAAATCTTACAGACACAATCTAAATAAGATTTGAAAAAAATTATAATAAAAAAATAAAAACTAAAAAAAAAAGTGAAAATAATTAAAAAATATTCAAATAAAAAAAAAACTTTTTTTTTATATAATGTGTATACAAAAAAATAAAAAAATGATTAATTCTTTTTTCAAATTAAAAAAAAAAATGAATTCATTAATATCTCGATAATTTGAGAAAAATATCGTATTTATATAAAAGTAGATAGATATTGCTGAGTTTCAAAACGCATCGATACAATGTATCGACGTATAATTCATCTTCTCAGAGTATTCTCTCCTCATTCGCTGACTTGTTCTGCATTGATACATTTTGAAATTCAGCTTACATTACCTTGTCGATATCGTGGTGATATCTACCTATATCTGAGTAGTGACTTAGTGAGTACTACTAGTGTTAGGGTATTAGTAAGTACTGAGTAGTAGATAGCGTGGATAATATTAAATATTTTGAATTTTTTTTTTGTAATTAATTTAAACATTTCGAGACTCGTAACATTTTGTATGGAAATGTAATATATGGTATCGAGATATTATTGAATTCATTCTTATATTTCTTTTAATTTTTTATTTGATTACAACAACATGCCAATAATAAAAAGAGTAAAATGAACTGAGAATAAAAGAGCGAAAAAAAAATATATATCAAATGATGAGAGAACAATTTAAGAGAAGAAAAAGAAAAATTTTAATGCTGAGATAGATCAAACTCAATGCTCTGTTCTGTGGTGTGAAGAAAATAATGTTGACTTCGTAATGCTGAATTTTGAGTTGACTGTAAAATTTTAGATTTTATATAAAAAAAAAATGAAGTCGCAGTTTCTATTAAATGTGTAAGCAGAGAAAATACAATTACAAATTAGTTCATGACAACAACGACAGACAAGTGATAAAAGTTAACTTCGGAGATACAAAGAAGTCGAAAAAGAAAACGAAGAAAATTTGAACATTGATCAAATCTGACTCTAAAGCGAACCTTTTCTAGTTGGTATACAATTGAGTTTGTTTAACGTTGATTCATTTCAAAAAGTACGATACGATTACGTGTGTTAAAAATTGAAGCTGTAGATCTAGATAGTCATTACTCATTACTCATTAGACTTTTGCTTGATTTTGATATGTTTTGGGCCTTTAATAATGAATTTAAATTATACTTCGATTGTATTTCATGTTCATGAGTATTTCACTTTCAGGCCTGAGATATAAATGATGGATGGATTTTTTTTTTTTTTTTTTTTTTTTTTTTTTTTTTTTTTTATAAAATATGGAATATAATTTTAGAGTAAACATCAATTTTACAATTTATTGATTTTTTAAATTTATGATGTCACGTTTCGTAGTCTTCATAATCTTCGTAGTTCATTTCCATACATTTGTGAACTACGAATTTTGAAAAACTACGAAGGTAAAGTGCTTTGTAGTTTTTAACTTTTGTATTTCATAGTTTTCGTAGTTGATGTTTGATAGTTCTCAGTTATGGCATAGAAATGTGATAGCTGGAATAAAAACAATTACGAAAAAGTAAATTATGAGAAAATTTGATATGTTCGTTCATATCAATCAGACTACGAAACTACGACGTAAGCAACGAACAACGAAAAATTGACATGAATAATTGTCAATTTCCCCCTCTATTGGATGAAAATAAATATCAAAAATTTTTTTTTCATTCTAAAACTACATTACATAGATAATATATCGTAAATTGAGCATGAAATTTGGAACACAAATTTTCAATCTATGTGAAATTGAATTCGTATTCCACTTTCACTTTTTATGAAATCTAGAAGATGGATAATAATCTTGTACATAGTACGTTGAATTGTGGATCGATACCGAATTTTAATGCATGCAAATCATATATATATGGCTTCCGTTCCGTTCCAATTAATTCCATTTCATTTAAAATTCAGTCACAATATCAAATGAATAAAATGTAAATTTTTCAAAAAGAAAAAGAAAAAATGGTTCCTTTATGCGCAAGAAAAAATAATAGTGTTGTTTTCTTTTTGGAGGTAATTTTTGAAACAAGAAAACATGTATATAATTTTGTACAGAGAATATGATCGAAAAATTTAAAAGAGAAAATAATAAAACAAACAAACAAATTAGTTGAGAATAATTTAAAAAAAAAAAAAGAAAACTAAAAACAATAAACAAAACTATTTAACTAATAAAAAAAATAATAAATTTAAATAGAAATTGCTTAAAATTATGTATCTAGAATTAATACAAGAGTAATAAAGAATAATATTATTGATATGTAGTTTATGTTTATACACAAATAATTATTAGGATAAAATGTATTGAAAATGTTTTTGTTTTCATGTTTGTTTGTTTTTTTTTTTTTGTAGTTTATTTAAATGTAATTTTCTTAGATTTTTTTCTAAAATGTGAATTTCATAAAATTTTCACACATACACATACACACACACTTAAATACAAATTTCAGATATATAATATGCATAATTATTTGCTATGATATATTTAGCAACATTTACATTTTGTTACCAAATAATGTTTAGAAATATTTTATTATATAAGAAAATATAAATTTATATATTCAGCTATATTTACATAATGTTGCTCAACAATGTTTATAAACATTTTATTAATTTTTTTAAGTAATCTTTAAAAAAAAATTTTTTTTTTAAATTTATTCCTCTAGTAAATTTTCTGAAAATACTTAATTACATGTTATACCTAATATTATATAATACATACTACCATGTTTTATCTCATTCATAAATATGTATCTACAACCACTAAAACATAGTATCTACATTTATATTTGTATAAATAAAAAATAAACAGAAAAATTTCAATACTATTTTTATTAATTAAATTTTGTGAAAAAATAAAATAAAATTAAAACGAAAATAAAATCAAAAGAAAATATTTTTCAGAGAAAAGTTTAATACCCATGTACATATTTATTACGAATGATATTTATTTTGGTTGAATTTTTTTTTTTTAATTTTTGTGTAGATCATGTATTTGTTATTCTTATTAAAAATTATAAATACATACATACCTATGTAAAAAATATTTTATCAATTTTATATCCTATTTACAGTAGATTATATGAATATATGCATAAATACATTTGTAGCTATACATAATAACACACATTAGCATTTTCTTATCAAAAAAAAAAAAAAATTTAGAAACAAAAAAAAAATTCATACAATTTTTTCAATCATTATATACACATAGACACACAAACATTTCTATACATTTCATATATACTCTAATACTATACAAACCATTAACAAACTATATGTATATACATGTATGTATGTATGTTTAGAAATTTGAACAAATCAAAATAGAATACTGTAATAAAAGTGAAAATTTTAAAATAAACACACACACATGAGAAATTGTAATGGTAAAGTAACAAAAGAAAAAATAAGAACAAAAACAAATTAATAGAGTGAAAGAATTTAAATAAAAATTTAAATAAACAAGAAAAAAAAAAGGATAATTAATATTTAAAATAAAATGTGCATGTATAAAAGAAAAATATAGAACAAAAATTTTCATAGAAGTATTAAAAACACTATTTGTGAAAAATATTTTAATGAGATTTGATTGATATTCAATTGCTAAAATACATATATGAATATACATTATTATGAAAATAAATACACACATATAAATATTATATAATAAAATAAAATGAAATGAAAAAAAATATGTATATGTGAGTATAAAAATATTATTATAATGAATTGAAAAAAAAAAAAAAGAATGAATGAAATGAAAAAGTAAATTTGAAATAGAAAAATAAATACATAAGTGTTTCAGTTATTTATTATATTCAAAAATTTATTATAGTCCTTAGCTCCGATAAATCCTGGATTTGCTCCTATCATCTGTGGTTCATGCTTATAATCTAATTAACATTAATTTGTTGATAAATTTTTACACGAAACAAAAAGCAAAAAAATGAAAACAAATATGTATATAAAAAATACTTTTAATCAATTACGAAAATTAAAAATTTAAATTTGAACAAAGAGATTAACACTATTATGACGGGCCGAGCAAAAACACTGGTGAGGAGGATACACGATACAAATATTTTCGATAATTGTTAGAAAATTTCACCATGATTTATTTGAGAATCTCTGAATTCATATTAGTATCTAGTCAGATGAACCGAATGAATTTTGGCCATATGTATATCTCGAAAACCGTTAGTCGTATCGATTCGAAACAAATTTTTTTTTTTTTTGGTAAAAAGCATCCCAAAATCTATAAAATTGATCAAACAGATTGGTGAAATTCGAAAAAAAAATTTTTTTGGTTCAAAAAAATGGAAAGGCCCACATTTCTTTTTAGAAATTTGATGAACATTTTTTTTGGTCGAATTTGGCCAATTTTATGGAAGCGTTATATGTACTTTTGAATGCTCTTTCCAATGACGCAACTCTCGTTTCGCTACGACCTCTAGTTCCTGAGATATGACCATTTTTCAATCAAAATTTTCGTAAAAATTCTCTCATAACGCTCATAAATTTTTCAGCAAGCAAATATTTTTTCAAATTTGTTTTTCAACGGATCGACAATTATCGCCACAAAGATAAATTTTTTTTAAAATTTGAAATATTAAAATTTAAAATAATATTGCATAATTTCAGGCATTCAAAAAAATTGTTTTGAAACCTGCCTGAAATCATGCAATATATTTTATTTAATTTTTCTGTAAAAATAATTGCTCTTCCGCTCTTGTTTAAAGGGAAATTAATTAAAAAACCATTATTTTTCAAATATTTATTTGGATGTAAAGTGTAAAAGATGTATTTTCACATTTTCCTCTTAAAAAATGTTAATTTCTTCATAGCTTCTAACGCTGATGTACTTCCAAGTCCTCTCCACATTTTCATCTATTTAACCACATTCAACGAATATTTGTTCTTTTTCTTTATCTTCAAATTATTCATTTCCATCAATATTTATATAATTTTTGAATCCATTTAAAAATAATTGAAACAATTTATATTTACATATATTTTACATATATTTACATAATTTAAACTTTATTTCCAGTCATTCCTGGTATTCTATATAAAAATTCTCCATCATAATCATAATAGCAATCTTTAACTTTATATGTAGCATCTTTTTTCCATAATTTTTTTGGTATGTATATTCGATGTTTTATTGTAGATACATCATATTTTTTCATATCATCTTGATTAATTACAATTTCTTGGGATTCGAATTTTTTCAAATTTCTAAAAGGATTTTGTGCAATTTGTAAATGCTGCTGTTGTTGTTGTTGTTGTTTATTAACCTCGTCATCATTACTACTATCAATATTTTCTTGTTCTTTTTGATTATCAATATTTTCTTCTGTATTTAATTCATTCAATTCATTTACATTTTCTGTTATTATATTCGATTTGAAATTCATTTTAAATTTTTTTACATCTTCTAATCGCATATATCGTTTATCTTTTATTTTATCCATTAAATATGTTTCATCATCTCCTGGACATTTTTGATTTTTATTTTTTAAATTCTCATATAATTCATTCTGTTGATTTTCATAATTTTCTTTTGTAAAATTTTCATTTGAATCCTCTAACATATCATAATTATTATTTGTTTTATCAGTAGTATATTGCTTACAGCTTGTTATTATATTTGAGAATTCATTAATAATTTTTGTATCATTTATCATTTTTGATGGTAACAAATTATCGATTTTCATCAATTTCAAATATTCATCATCATTACGATTTACAAATTTATCTAAATGTTCCTTTAAATTATCATTTAATTTTAATTTTCCTTGCTTATAAAGATGCCAATTTTTTAAAACTGATTGATCATGATGTAATATTCGTTCTTTTGATTTTGCTATCCAATTTGATTTTAAAATTTTACATATTGTATCTAAATCAGCTGGAAATTTTTCTGTTAAAATTTCTGGTGACCATTCTTCTGGATCACGTTCATGTAATAATTTAATTTGTTCCTTTTCAGCATACATTAAAAAATTTGGTTGTTTATTTTTAAAATATTTATTTTTTATAATCCATAAACGTATATTTTCTTTATGTTTTGCTGTTTCTTTTTCATATTGTTTATATGATTGATGTACATTCATAAAATCAGTTTCAAGATCACCAAAACCTTCTGGATCTTCAATTAATTCTTCTGGTACATCTTTAAGTGCTTTAATTTGCTTTTGTATACCAGGATTTTTAGCATTTATACGTCTTCGAGCATATGATCTAATCACTATCGAATAATTTGAATGAATTCTATGCAAATATTTGAAGCTAAACATATTTCAAGGAATATCTGAATGAAGAAATATAAAAATATAAAAATTGTAAGAGAGAAATAATAATATTAATTTAATTGAAATTTAAATTTAAATTATTATAATAAATTTACATGCCTTTTATGGTTATAAAAAGACACTTTGTAATGTAAAGTAAACACAAAAATAAAAGAGCACAATTAACTACTAAATGTCAGATGTCAGTCAATAATTATTGAATGAAAGCATGAACATGAACGAAATTACTATAACAGCTGACAGCTGTTACTGAAAGTTAGCTCTTAGCCAAGAAACGTTCGCCGACGCCATTCATATTTCGTTCGTTATTTATTTATAAATTTATATCGAATAACGAATTTTGATGAAAAAATAAATAAATAGTTTGGTTTTCGTTGAATTGTTTAAATTTTGGTAAATTTTTCGCTTCAATTGAATTGTTTTTTTTTTTTTTTTATAAAATTTCACTTTAAATTTCCAGTAGTCTTGCTATCTTTTTCTTTCTTTGATTTAGTTAGTGTCAGGTCAGTATAGTCATCGTCGGCTACCGGTAGTCATCACATCATATCATATTTTTATTGCTAATTTTAATGTTTTGTAACCGGTCTGTCAAGAAAAAAATATGACTTTAAAAAACGTGTAAATGATAATTTATGAAACAAAAACAAACATGAATGATGCTTGCTGTCGTGATTATGATGTGTAGTGTGTACTTTTTCTTTCATATATCATATATTCAGATTCGAGTATCGAAAACGTAACGTAAAAACGTAATAATACTGATTGAAAAATGCTTATACATCTACACCAGCACTACATACACAAGGACAAGACGACAAGACACATCACAACAATCAATGCTTCTGTACTATTCAGATATTCATAAATTCAAATTCATTTTAAATTTTCGATGAATTGAGACAGAGAAACATAATACAAAAAGAACGAAATCAAAAATCAAGTAATCAAATAACAAGAACAACACCACAAACCACAACATAACATAACATAGCATGACGATGGCATTTGGCAAGGCAAGGCAATGCATGTCAAACAAACAAAGGCTTGGTAAAAGATAAAGAAAATCGTAAGCGAGAGCGAGTATTCGAGTATGTATATTGTTTTGTTGCATTTGGCATTTGCTTGCTGTGCTAATAAACTAAACGAAACGAAACGCTAAAGAAAAAGAAAAAAGAAAACGAAGCGATAAAAAGTTGAGTCAAATCCAAATGAGTGAAGTGTGTTCTTGTTTCTTGTGTGGTTAATAAAATTTTTGGTTTTACCTTGGCGGTAATTTTAAAATAAATAAAAACAATACAATAAATAAATATTCAATTGAAAATATTTATGTTTTTAATTAATAATAATATTATTAATTGAATTAAATTATTAATCAGGTAAGAAATTTATTATATATTACAAAAAATTGAAATAAAAATTGGAGGGATGAAAAGTAAAATGATATAAAAATAAGGTAGCCATATTGTAAAGCATAGCAGTCCAATTTTTTCTTTGGAAAAAATAGAAAAAAATACGTAAATTACATATTTATGGTGGACGCTGTTATGTTATTTAAAACTATTATTATTATTATTACCACATACATATAAATAAATATTTTAAAATAATTTAATTTGTTTTAAAAATAAATAATATTGTATAAATTAAAAAAACAAAAAAAAAAATTGAAATACAATAATTAGGTGGTGAATAATTGAATTGATAACAGAATAGCAAATCAATAAAAATGGATGAGAATCAAGGAAATGGAAATTCTGAGGAAAATGGACAACAACAGCAGCAGTCTCAAAACGAGGATAATCAACGTGAACGAGATCGTCGTGGACGTGGACAACGCGGTACAAGATTTTCGGATGCGGATGGAACTGGTAGTGGTGCCAGTGGCGGTGGCGGTGGAGGTGGTGTAGGTGGCGGTGCTGGCGGTGGTAGCAGTGGAAATCGTGATAGAAGCCGGGAACGTAGAAATTGTCGAATTTATATATCAAATATACCGTACGATTATCGTTGGCAAGATCTGAAAGATTTATTCCGTAAGATTGTCGGTAACGTTGAATATGTCGAATTATTCTCTGATGAAAATGGTAAAGCCCGTGGATGCGGTATTGTCGAATTTAAAGATCCAGAAAGTGTCGAAATAGCACTAGAAAAAATGAATCGTTACGAAATAAACGGTAGAGAAATAGTCGTTAAAGAGGATCACGGAGAGAATCGCGATCAATACGGTAGAATAATACGTGACGGCGGAATGGGAGGAGGTGGTGGCGGTGGTGGTGGTGGTGGTGCTGGCGGCGGCGGCGGTGGCGGAGGTGGTGGTATGCGTGATCGTCGGGGAGGTGGTGGCGGCGGCGGCGGCGGTGGATATGGTCGTCAAGATCACAGAGATGATGATAGAATGTTAGTACCTACCAACAAAAACAAAAAAAAAATTCTATTTACAATTCACTTATTTTTATATACATATATAACATAATTAACTTAGGTTTACATACAATAATTTATTTATCAGCTCATTTTATTTTCCTGAAAAAATTTCGTTCGATTCACATCATTCACTCACAAGTCACAACACATTCATTCCAAGAATGTAGGTTATGTCGTACATATATTTTATAATTTTGATTGATTTTTCTACTCATTAATTTTGAAACAATCGTTGTTTTGTTAAAAATTTCTTCTTTTTTTTTTTGTATGTACAGAAGGGAGCAATTTGTTTTAGCTATTCTTTGTCTGCTACCTAACTACAAGCACATTTTATTTCTGATAAAAAATTATTATGGGTGTAGGTATTATTATTTTTTTCTGAATTTTGAAACATCAATTTCACTTTTTTCACAGGATGTAATTTTGATACGAAATAGTAATTTGAAAGTACATATGTATTAATTTTTATTGAAAATTATCTCTTAGATTCAGATCTAGACGATATTATAAAATGGGGTTTAAAAAAACAAATTGGGCGTTTTCGTTGAAATTTCATAATTTTTTTTGATCATTTCTAATATTTTGTAATTTTCCAAAAGTATTACATTTTTTTTTCTCGTAATGTCTTCGTTTCTCTAACATTACATACTTCTTACGGTGAATGAAGTTAATTAAATGCAAATGGATGATTTCTGTGAAACCATTTCTGGGGAAAAGTAATGTTATCAAAGTTCTCAAATGTTATAATGGTGGTATTTTTTTTTATTTTATTTTGTTGACGATAAATTACTCTTCAGTTTTTTCTATTTTGGATGATAAATTACGTATCTTTTTTTTGTTCGTTCGTTTGTTTTCACTTTAAATTTTATCCACTTGAACAGAAGATGATCAGATGATGATGATAATTAAGAGAATAATGATTTTTGGATACGCGAAAATCAAAAATGGATATATTTATGATGGGTGGCAGTTAGGAATGAAAATAAATTGCTCTGTTTTATATCTTTCCCCTGTACCTAGTTTATGTACCTATACATCACAATATTTTATATAATCTTTTAATTTTTTTTTTTTTTAGATGTACACACACGTATATATATACATATTATTATGTAATATTTCCTTTTTCTTTTTTGTATTTTTGTTATATGATGAAAATTCTGTTCAAATATGTAATTATGTACTACCTACCTTACCTAGGTACCTAGGTGTACCTAAAATGTTTTTCTTTTCAATATTTAGTGATTTGTTTAGTTACCTTTACATTATGTACATAACATAATATTAAAAGTTTTCAATTTTTCTTTACTTTTCTTTTTGTTTTTGTTATAATCTGATTATTGTTATTTTTTGTTATTTCTTTTCTTTGTTAAAATATTTTATATATATATAGTTTTTTTTCTTTTATATAATTTTTTTTTTCGGTTTTTTTTTTTCTTTTTGTTTTTTAAATTCAAAAAAAAAAAAAAAAAAAAATATTTTTATGTCCAATTCAGATCTGGTGGTCGTCATATGGGAATGGGTGGTGGCAGCATTGGTGGCGGTGGCGCCCCAACTGATTACGATATGCAACCGTATAATACATACGGTTTAAGTACTTCATTCTTGGAAAGTCTTGGAATTAATGGACCTTTGCATAATAAAATTTTTGTTGCTAATGTGAGTACAGATTAATAATGTATTTTGGTTAAAAACAAACAAACAAACAAAAAAAAAAAATTAGTTTCATCATCTTTTCTTACACACAAGAGAAAAAAAAAAAACAAAAAAAATTTCTACTACTACTTCTCTGCCAATTTATTGATATTTTTTTAAATATTTATTCATAAATGGTTAAAATGTGTTACAATAAATTTTTCAATTATTGTACACCTAACCTATCTATAAAAAAAAAAAAAAAATACACACAATCAATCAAACGTTTTATTATAAAATATATAAAAAAACGAACAAACAAACTACTAGGTAGAAAATTCATAAAATTCAGATAGAATTTAGTTTTTTCACAAAAAAAAAAAAAAGCAAGCCCAAAATGATGAAGGATTATTATTATGATCATCGATCAAAAATTTGTTTAAATTCGATAAATCGATTTTGTTATTTTTCCTAAATATATGTACTTCTTTGGCTACATTTATCTATTCTATAATATTATCATCAAATTTATCGTAACTAGGAGGATGATCATTAAAACATTTTTAAGAAGGATGGTTTACGTTCACGTTCTCACGTTCAAACTCTTGATTCGAGTGTACATACATTTTTTTTTTCGTATAAGTGTTAAGGTTGAATTTAATTCGAATTTAATTTTCTATTTTAGAATTTTAGTCGTCGAACTCGACATGTAGCTAGTAACTTCTCAATCCAGTTTAACACTCAATATCAACGGGGCGAAATTATCATAAATTATAAACTCGTCCGACCATATTCTTTCATAAAATTATTTTTTATCAGTTTCAATATTTTCAACATACAACGGATCCATTTTTCGTATTAATTTGAATTTGATTTATGGGGAAATTTGGCAATACATATTACATTGTGATAGAAAATGGGCTATTTTTCGTCTTTTTTTTTTTTTTTTGTAATTAATAAATTTTTACAAATATTTTTCTCGGCTTTCAAGTAGAGACACACAAATACGTAGAAAAAAAAAAATAATTGGGTCGTATAGTTCGAAGTTTTCTTCAAGTTTTTCGTTTATTTTTCGAATTTTAATATTCGTCCCATTGCAAAATAGAAATTTTAGCGTTTACCTTTATTTCGGGTAATGATTTTTCAATAACATTTCTAATTATGGGCTTAGATTTATTATGGGCGTAGATTTTTATTGAAGTAGCAAGTTCATCATTGAATGAAAGTAATGAAAATTTGACAAAAAGCAAAAAAAAAAGCCGTTGTATTACTTACCTATCAGCGTTATCAGTCAGTAGTAGTTTAGATTAGCTGTGTTTTTTTTATATATGCATATACCTACATTATGTTTGATTTCGTTTTACTTAAATAATTTTTTATATAAAAAATAATTTTATATACTACATTTTTTCCTTGTTGCTTTTATATTCTTCTTAACAAAGAATTGATGAAGATGAATTTTATCGAAAAAAAAAAAAAAAAAAACCAGAAAAAAAAAGCAAAAAAAATCGTTATTTCTCTTTTATATATTTGCAGTTGGACTACAAGGTTGATACAAAAAAATTGAAGCAAGTTTTTAAGCTTGCTGGTAAAGTACAGAGTGTTGATTTATCTGTTGACAAGGAAGGTAACAGTCGTGGTTTCGCTGTAATTGAATATGATCACCCAGTCGAAGCTGTTCAAGCTATATCAATGTTTGATCGTCAAATGTTATATGATCGTCGTATGACGGTCCGTTTAGATCGTATACCCGATAAAAATGAAGGTATTAAATTGCCTGAAGGTCTTGGAGGTATTGGAATTGGTTTAGGGCCAAATGGTGAACCGTTACGTGATGTTGCACGTAATTTACCAAATGCACAGCAACAGCATATGCATCCAATGCATACTCAAATGCCCCCATCTGCTGGTAGTCTTGGTCAAAATTTGATAGGTGGTGGTGGCAATTTAAATTCTTCTGTACCAGTACCCGTTGCTCCGCCACCATTAAATGGTCCTGGCGGTGTACAAGTATCACAATTGAGTGGTAGTGGTGGTGTTAATACACCGGCAAGTTTAATGAGTGCTGCAAATGCACTTACCGCAAATGCTCCCAATATGCTTAACAATTTATCCTCTTCCAATTTGGCTGCTCTTAGCAATGTTGTTGGTGGCTTAAAAAATCTTGCAGGCGTCGGATCTGCGTTGAATAATCCATTATTAGCGAGCAGTCTTTCAAGTTTAGGTTTGAATATTGGAGGCGGTGCTGGTTCAGTTACATCTGGTGGTGGTGGTGATGGTGATTCATCAACACCAACTCCACTTACTAATAATTATAGTACAGGCAATAGCTATAATTCAGGTTATACCAGTACCACATTTAATTCAGCACAATCAAATGTAAATCGTTCAGATTTCGATCAATCCACCAGAGGTTATAGTACTCAATCACAAGCCGGAAGTGATTTTGCTGGCGGTGATATGTACAGCACTGGAAGTGGTGGTGGTGGTGGCGGCAGTTCACTTGGAAGTGGTCGTAAATCAGACACAATTATTATAAAAAATGTAAGTACATAAAATTTTTGTTTAAATTTTATTAAATTATCTGATTTGATCTGATCTTTGATTTGTGATTTGATCTCTAATCTCTAATCTGATCGACAATAAATTGACATTCTATAAAATTGCTTTAATATTATTTGTAGATTCCGATAACCTGTACATGGCAAACTTTACGTGACAAATTCCGTGATATTGGAGAAGTTAAATTTGCTGAGATACGTGGTAATGATGTTGGCGTCGTACGTTTCTTTAAAGAGAAAGATGCTGAATTGGCAATAAGTATGTACCCTAGATACAATAAATAAATCCTCAATATATTAAACATTTTTATTTATATTTCTCTCTCTCTCTCTCTCTCTCTCTCTTTTTTTCTATTACAGAATTAATGGATGGTTCACGAATGGAAGGTCGTACAGTTGCTGTTAGTTTCTTCTAAAAAACAAAAACAAAAGACAAGATAGCCTGATATTTTTTCTAAAAAAAATTTATTTTACATTTTTTTTTTCCTCTCAACTTAATTTGTTTTATTTTCTTAACGACGACGATATAATATAATCTAAACAGCATTTTATTAGGTTATTGAGATCTTTTTGAATAATTTTCAAAATTTATTTGATCGAATTCGATTTGAAATCAAAAATAGGAAAAGAAAATGGAAGAAGAAGAAGAAAAAACAAATATCATATTTCAATTCTCTTTAAGTTACTTTATAAATAGACAAAATAATCTCGTGGCATGAAAAATAATTTTTCTTGAATTTCATATTTTATCTATTATAATTTAGAAAAAAAAATATATTTTCTTATGTTAAGAATTAAGACGATGATCAATTCACATTATGTGCTTACAATTATAATTTTATTATGCATCCAAAATATGACAATGATTGTACATAGTATATAAAAAAAAAAAAAAATTCTTTTGGTTAAATCTGGATCTTGTATTGTATTAGCCCCCATTACCCATAATACCTTACAATAACCATACAAACATCATGTTAAAACAGATATAATCGGACTAATATTCATATTTAGATGTAGTTTTAAAACGAAATTATTTTTAGGAGAGTCAGAAAAATGAAGAAAAAGTAGATTTCAATTAAAATGTTAAACGAAAAATGAAAATGTGTTTTTGATATGCACAAAAAATTATTATTTTAAATTTATATTTAAAATTATTTTTTTTTTTTTATATTCATACATTGCGTAGTATCTAGTTCAATAACACACGTTTCAAATTCTTTGAAATGTTTAAAACACAAATTGATAATTACTGCGTTTTTGAAACATCTCTTGCAACGATTTGAAATAGAACGACGATGAGACAATGACGATTCATAAACAAACACACAACAAATCGATTATTAATTAATTTAATTTATTATAAAAGAGACCAGTAAACTGACACTCCTCGCCCACACCACGACCCCGCGAAATGTAAAGTTTTCAAGTCGATCTGACTCAAAGCGATTGTATTTATGCGTTGCAAACGGTTGTAAATCGATATAAAATTATTCATATAAACACGCAGAACAAATTAAAAAGAACAAGTTTGCCCATAAAATCGTACAAAAACGTTAAATCTATCGTCTGTTAAAATGTTAAAAAAATCACACATAAACAAAACAAAATTATAACGTTGACATTTCTATTTTTCAAATCGATATAACAACTCCGCAGTCCGAATACAACTTAGATCGATTTAATTTGCAGTCATAACATAAACACATTGCTGAGAATCGTTTTGAGTTACGTCGGTTGTTAGATCGACTTAACGCGTTATTAAAGCGATATTAAATTTTGTCCATAAACGCAGTAAATAATAATTGATTGAGTTAAGATTTAAATACTTGAAAAACAAATGAAAAATATAAGAAATGCTATTATGATGATGATTTGTTTTCGCTGTAAAGAGAGAAAAAAAAAATTCACTTTATTACATTGAATTTCCTTCTAATGTTTGATAAAAAATTTGATGTCTGCCTTCTATATCTATCATCATTCATTTTTAATAATATCTGTAGGATCATGTAACACACACTTAATACTTATAAGAGAGAAAAAAAATAATTTTAATATAAGAAAAAAATTTACTTCACAATATGATTTTAAAACATTTTTTTTTACAAACATTTATAAAATCTGTTACATATTATGTGGATTGTATCAAAAAATATTACAAAATAACACGGGGTACATAAAATTAATTTAAAAAATTGATATTTTTTTTTTCTTTTTTTTTTTATAAATATAAGTGCAAATTTTAAATGTATTTAAAAAAAAAAATACATTACCATTTTCATTACCATCGTGAGCAATTTATAGCATTTTGGTGGGACTAGATGGAAACGAAAAGTTCAATTTACTACCCTTAGGAGTAGATAATAAATAAGTTTATACATACACACGTATTCATACATATAAATATATTATATATTTTTTAAAATTATGATTTTTTTTTTCATTTATCATTTTTTTTTTGTTTGTTTTAAAATAAAAATTAAACAAAAATTTTTTTTTTATAATACATAATGAAAAACAGTATATAAATCCAATTATACAATTTATTCTTCCCGTCTGTCTTATCTTATAATAAATATCAAGTAAGAAGAATGCTTATCATCCATTGTATTCTGTATTCTGAATGAAATAATTTAAAATAAATAAAATAAAACGAATTATATGGAAATTTTAAAATATGTAATTGTATTTTTTGTTTTTAATTAAATTAAATTTTTATTTTAATTTATTTTTAAGTGAAAAATAAAATTTTAAATTTCTGATTTTAAGCTGTAACAAAATAACATCTGATATTTGATGTCAGCATGTTGCACAATATTCTTAGGATACATATTTAATTTAATGCAACATTTTAAACATTAATACGATACGGTATGTATTTAGAGTAACTAGCAACATTTATTATTTTTGATTGGATTTGTACAGTGTTGTGTTATCATCGGCAGTATGATTTCCCCATCAAACTCTCAACAAACAAACAATACAAAAAGTCAAAAAGCAAGCCATCAAATATTTTGATTACTATACAACGTTCGACTTCGATATCATCTGGTCGTCATTATAACTTTAAAGTTCATAAGGCAGTTGAGGGGCTGAACTGAAATGATGAAGGTGTTAACTGTTAACCGACAAATTCGAATAAATTCTGTTTTTCAGTCAGATAAAAGTTTTAAGTGCATATAAATTTTACGGCGTTGAGTGTGACTTCCTATCTATCATAATTTTCATGTTTTCTTTATGGGTAATGATATCTTCAGCTTCACTTAGAAAAATAATATCAAAGAATAACTTTGAAGTCCAATAACTCAAAAAGTGTATTGAGATTGAGACAATTAACACTATCATCTCAGCCCTTCAATTGTTAGACGTTAGACTTTGGTGGGTATGGAATGGATGTTCACAAATTATATTAGTTCGACCACGTTCGACGGAAACACAGGAAAGTTTTACCTACACTTCGACATCGAAATACAGCGCAGCCAGTTAAGAATTTTGTTTCATTTTGTAGCGTTAAGTAAATTTACTGCTAACCACTCGATTTATCGTGGTTATCTCAGTTGACCAACTCACGAGTTGGCTGCCAATTTGTTGTGTCTAGGACCTTACCCGTGAATTTTAAATCTGATACATTTTTAATAAATTTTTGTACAAAAGACAATTGCAAACTTTTCAGCATGAACGAAATGGATTTGTTGCACACAAAACATGATTGCATTTGCACCTAGAATAATCTGTATCAGAACTTTGAATAACCAGCAACTAAAATCACATAAAACTAGTCTTATAAATCCTTTAGAAAATTCAAAAATTTTAAAATCAATCATTTGATAAAAGTGTTGCACCGTCGAAATTCAACATACACCACGATCCAGTAATAAGTCCAATAGACTTACGGTTTGATGTTCAACTAGATCTAATAATAATTATTTTGATATTTTTTTATACTGACGAGTGACGATTTTACGATAACTTTGAAGTTGACGTGCTCATTTGAAGTAGACAAGACGAAGACACTGTGATGATTCACGATTAACAACATTGAAAAACGATAAAAATTTTGTGGAACTTGAGTTTTATTGCAGAAGTCTTGATTTAGAAAATCACAATCAGTAAAATTATAACGAAAATAAATTGTGGAAACAAAATTGATTTTATTATTATCATCAATACTTTTTATTTAATTAAATTAAAATTTTTTAATTTTTATAAAAATATTTTTTGTTGTGTTTTTGTAAATATTACCTACATATTAATAACATCATTTAATCTGGAGACTAATTTAATTTAAAAATTTTTACTACATTATTGTTTTTACTTACATTTTACAAATACTCACATAACAAAATTTGTACAAATATAATTTATTTTGTGTTCAGTTTTCTTTTTTTTTTTTTTTAATATAAATATTTAGTTTCAAGTACATTATGTATTTATGTACAATTTGTGTATTTCTGTAAAAAAATTCTAATTCTGATAATTTTTTGCATTATGAATTACGGCACTTTTTATTATTATTATTATTTTGAAATGAATAAATCAAGTAAAATAAATCTAATTTAAATACAAAATTTTTACTAAAATATAAAATAAAAGATTCAATATTCGAGATGAACGACCATTATTCCATTGATGAGAAAAATGAAAACCGAAGAAGAGAGCTAAAATATACTCACACCACAGGTTTACCTCCAACTGCCCAACTAAAGTCCATAAGCCCCCCAAAAGAGTTTACAAAAGACGAAATCATCGATTCGTCATCCAATTTATTTTTGAAACTTTAATCTTTAACGGCTTTCAGAGGGATCTCCCGATATAAAACATAAAATATAATATATTGCATATTTACATTTAATTTTTTGTTTTTTGATTTACGTTTTTGTAAGAATTAAAATGCAGCTGAAATAATATCACTACCAGAACAAATACAATTCGATGTTACGATAATTTTTGAATTTGTCATTTTCGATATTAAATCACAAGCAGCTACTTCAGCATATGTAACACCACCAATCACAAATATTATTAATGTTCTACGTTTAATCGGAAATCTATCCATTATTTCACCTTTTTTAATAATTTGTTGTAATTGTTTTATATTTTTTACAGCATCCGTATAACTTGGGTAATCATCAGTTAAATATAATTTTATTTTATCGATAGAACCCAATTTTAAATTGATATCATCGATATTTTCGGCTTTCAATAATATCGATGCTAATTGTGCCACTAATGGTATATAGATTCCATTAAAAACATAACTTGGACATAGTGATTTCAGTGATGAATCATCAAGAATTGGAACATTTATTGTCGAACTGCTGCTACCAGGATTATTAGCATCTGTTGCACCACTCATCGATGATAGTGAACTACTTGAATTTGTTGCAGTCAATACTGATATTGTACCAGTACCAGTTGCTGACATCGATGATGATGATGATGCTACTACTGGCTTATCAATAAAGCTAGTTAATAATTTTAGACGATTTGCATTAGCTTGAAATTCGGTTTGTTGAAATTTTCCTTGCATAATTGGTAATTTTGTAGTTGTATTCGATATTTTTGCTACAATTTTATTTCGTGTAATCAATGGAGATGATGATAACGATGTTATAGATGATGATGATGATGATGATGATGTTATTAATATATTGTTATCAATTTCGCATAATGGTAAAAGACCAGCTTTTCCTAATGATTGAAATACATACAAATACTTGTGTCCAAATACATTGCAATAATTTCGTATAAAATTCGATAATTCATCATTACTTAAACCGATCGATATATATGTCAGACATATTAAACGTAAAATATTATATTTATGACCATCAATAATTAGCATTTCATTAATTTTTTGAATTATTTGTTTACGATTTATATTATTTAGTATATCTTCTTCGATTGATAATTGTTTCTGATATATTTTACCAATATCATTTATGATTTGTTCAAATAGATTTAAATGTTTTATAATTTTATTTTTCATTTCGGTTATTTTTGGTAATTTTTTTGATATATATTCATGCATTTCATTTATTTTCATTTTATTTAAATTTTTAACTTCTAAACCTAATGTTTTCGCTTGTGAACGTACCTGATTACTGGCTTCAGAGAAATGTTTGAAACGATTTTCACCATAAATTTCATCATACGTACTGTTCATACGAAGTGTAGCCGATGATGATGATGATGAAGAAGACGATGCGGTACTAGGTGTTTTTGTTTCTTTTTCTGTAGTTTCTGTTTTGAAAATTTGTAATTTACCATTTGTGATTTTATTTCCTTTTTTTGTTGATTGAATTTCTAATTCACCAGCACGACACTTGAACATTTCTAACAGAAGACCAGAATAAATTGCTGGCGTTAATAATGTTGATGGATAATCTTTATTTCGATCAATCAGAATCATTGCACTAAAATCAGATTGTTGATAATTTTTTGTTTCTTGTTTATTATTAATGTTTAACGTTAAACGTTCACTCATTTCTAGAATTTTTTCAGAATTCTCACCAAAACATAATATAATATCGGGTTTACCAATTATCATATTTAATATACGAAAGCTATGTATTAATGATGATTGAATTAATAAATTTTTATCCATAAATAATTCACTAAAAACTTGTGGCATTTCTAAACTCATGATACCATCATCTAAATAAATGAAATCCCAATTGAATCTATGCAATGTAACGATATCGTATAATCCTTCTTCTTCTAGGAGCGTATGAAAACAATTATATACATTCGGAAATATAATAACATGATAATTTGATAATCCTGTCATGTTTGTTACTGATAAATTAATTAATGATGATGATGATGACGATGAAATTGTTGATCCTGTCGATGGTATTGTTGCTGTTGTTGTCGTTGTTATTCTATTATTCTCATGTTCATGGATTTGATCTAAAACAAATTTAAATGTTAAGAGATTTGCATTTATTAAAAATACTTGAGTATTTTGTTGTTTTGGTACAGCAATTTTTTGATCAAATTTAAAAATTTTTTGTACACCCTTCGATCTGTAATTAAATTGAGAGATGATAAAATTAATTAGTAAATTTTCAATGTAAAAATGTATCAAGTCAAAAAATTCACTTTATCCATGATGCAACACATATATGTTCTAATGGCTTAATTAATGCTGGTTCTATAATTAAATCTTTTGGACTTGGTATCGAACATAAGATTGCTTGTAATTTTTCTTGTGCGATTTGTTTAAAACTTTGTAATTTTTTATCTAAAGTATATTCCATTGTGCATTTATTGTGTTAAAGAGTTACACAAAAATAGAAAAAAAAAATAAAATAAATAAAAAATATAATAAAATAAAATAAATATTTTTTATTTAATTAATAATCGTAAACGTTTTTCTTAAATTAAATATTTTTTTAATTTCAAATTGTTTAGCGACATTATTGCACTGGTAAAATTTGGTTAACTTAAAACATTTATCAGAATCCAGAAAAATCAAATAAATATTCTAAAAATCAGCTGATCTGATACTCTTCTAAACTCTCACAGCACAGCTCACACTCTTCTATATGTAAGTGCTGCCATATCTGACTGAATATGTATTGGATTCGAGGAGGGGAATTAATTATGAACCGAAATGAGATTTGAAACTCGAATTGAAACGGAAAATGTAAATTCAAATTTTAAAAATATGAAAAAATCGAAAAATCGTATATTTTTGATTTGCATAGTTTAAGGAAAATTTTAACTGAAAACCTGCAGATAAAAATGAATTTTCTTCATTAATTGATGCCATTTTAAAATGTAATATCCATTAAAAAATTATTGGAAAAATTAAATAAAACATTTCTACTTGTTTTAAATAAAATCTTCAATAAATTATTGAAAATTTGAAAATTAATGTTTTGTAATTTGTAATTTGAATTTTTGTGTGTCTGTACATCTTATTTACAACACCAAAATTCACGTATATGATTGAATTAATATATGGAGTAAATTTTATGAAAAAAATTTGTATATGTTCATATATAACTATACACCTCTTTACGTGTATTTACTTCACGTTACCATATATAAATGCATACTTGAAGTGTTAATTTTGTAAATTTTAAAATCGTTATTTTTCTTTCAAATTAACAAGAATCACGCAATATACGGTATAAGTGAATTCAAACTTGCATATGTATTTGTCTTCTGTGTTATGATGACGATGATGTGATGTTGATATGTATTTGTATGAGGTATGTGAGCCAAATTGCATGTATAAATGTATATTTCGGTATAAAGTAAGTATAATGTAGGATGTAAGTAAATATATAAATATTTTTAATCAGGATAGCTAATGTTATTTATACACATTAATTTATATATTTACACAAAGTTTTTATATACGCACACAAATATGTATAGAGTGTTAATTCTTAATTGTGTGAATTTATTATAAAAATTTGATTACATGAGTAAGAGTATTATGTATTTATTTTGTATTATATACACATGTATAACATATGTGCATGAGTATTTATATATTTACTTGTTGTAGGTAAACAGTAGAAAATTAACACAGAAAATTTGAACTTTTTTAAAATTATTGTATTAAAATGTAAAGTAAATATGCATATGTGTATCTTTAGCTTTGCATAGGATAGATGTAATACGCATAAGAGATACATATGACTATTATATATACTGTAATTTTAATACATTTAATAGAAAATATAAACATGAAATGTAATTATAAATTTTATGTACTATAAAGCTCTGGCGCGTATAAATATTATAATAAATAGAAAGTGTATGAATAAAAGATATAAAAAAGTGTATACGTTAATATGTTCTTCTTCTTCTTCTACTTCCGTGGCACTGCAGTACAGCTCGAGGTGGACCATGGCTTCTTCTATACGATTTCCTTCCATCGACTTCTATCCTGAGCCTTCTTGCTTAACATATGAAATTTGAATCAATTGAAATTTTCTATACACAACATTTTACATATTCTTCTGCGATATATGTATACATTTATATATAGAAATGTACGAGTATATATAAATTAAATATGTTTACCCATTTGTCTGTACATATATACTCGTATGTCCGAGATAAACGTATACATATATTGGACAAAAAGACACCTCTTTCATATATAAGTATAGTACAAAGTTGGAAGGACAAATAATAAATTTATATATGTACCTATATAGACATACATATCAAACTATGTACGGATATACAAAAGATCATCGATATATAATGTGACTATATACATAAATATGTGCCTAATATTCAACTCACATTTAAAAATATCAAAATTTGCATAAAATTCTTGAACTTTTGTGAATTTTATATACATTATATGTACATATAAGCTATTTCAATCAGTATATAAATGAACTCTGCATATATTCATATCCCTAACATTTTATATATACACAAACTTTCACAAATTCAGGTGCTATATACTCGTAAGTGCATATATATGCCTGTATAATTGAAAGAAGTGACCATAGAACTATTGAATTTTCTATTTAATTTAATTATCAATTACTACAATATTGAACTTTTAAAGTAATTAAGAAATTTAATTTCATATACCAAACGAACATATATCTATTTTTATGGCAATATGAATATGTATACACATACAGATAAAATATTTAGGTAAGGTAGGTACTTATGGTTGTACTTGTTTTTGGTCAATTAATTTAGAATTTAAAGTTTTTGATCCCGCACATACACTTTTTTTGTCATTCAAAAATTTTCAAAGTCTTTTACAGTAATGTGTTTAGAACAGAAAAAGTTGCCATAGTGAATTGTCTGTGAACAGTCTGATATAGCTAAGAAAAAATTGGGAGAAATGTAATGCGACATCATGCGATATAGGAAATGAGTTGGAAGAGCTCTGCACAACAGGACGATGACAGCAGAAGAGACCGATGAGTTGAACAGAATATTCTAAGAAAAAAGTGGAAGAAATGTATGGTGCAACATAATGCGATTGGAAAAAGAAAATAGTTTAGAAGAACTCGGTACAACATTGGGAGGCGGTCTATGATGCATGAGAGACTGTATGATCAACAATTGAGTTTACCAGATGCAGTTTTATAATTGTTGTATAATTTGTGTCTCTTCTTGATGTTATTTGGCTTTCTTTTGAGCTCTAGCTAGCTAGAATTGTTTATTAACAGAATTTAGTTAGTGTCTTGTTCTCTCTCTTTATACTGGTTTATACCAATAACGGATTAACATATTTTTTTACAGGAATGTGACATGTAGAATTTAAACCTCTCGAAAGTCGAAAATTCTATATAAATCGAATTTATTTGCATCTCCCTTTGAGTTTCGACTAACATCAGAGGTTCCACTGTATATATAACTTTCCATATCTTCTTATTCTTTTTTCCTTTATCCTTTTCCCAACTATTCTACCATATATACTATCATGAATTTGTAGTCATCTTTTATAGGATGGTCATTCTCCATATAATATTTATATTTATTTTTTAATGTATACATTTCTATAGAATTTTTCTTTTATGAATAGATATGTATACATATTTATATTTTTAAAAACTTATATACAATAAATGATATAAAAATAATTATAATTCTTGCATCAAAAAGAAAAACATAAAAACCGATTCATATAATAATTTTCGATTTGATTTCTTGTTATATTCTCTTTTTTTTTTTTTTAAATATTTGAATATTTTTGTGTGTGTGTGTGTATGTTGTGTTTGTGTAGTACTCAGTACTCGTATACATAATAAATAATGAAATCGGAAATAATTAAAAGTGAAATTTTTATTTTTGAATTTTCTGAATAAAGGAAACGAATATAAAACTTGTATAAAAAGAAGAAAATTTATATACAAATTTTATTTGTGCATATGCATAGAATATGTATTTCGATAGATAGCAAATGAATGAATAAATAAATAAATAAATGAATGAAATACAAAATTCAATAAATCATAAATGTATATGTATGTGTACATTCCTTTATTATTTATGTACAAATACATATAGTGTCTTGTCTACTCGTATATATGTATTTGAATGTATAATATTTTTTATACTTTTATAAATACAGTGTTGAACATTTGTTTTTTAAGCAAAAACTTTTCATGAAAAACTTTATTTATTTAAAATTCAATACAAAATGAAGGAAGACTAAAAAAAAAACAAAAAATTAAAATAAAAAATAAATTTTTGAGTTTCGCTTTTTTTAAATAAAAGATGAAGAAATATCCATTTTATAATACAAACCAATGTATATAAGTACCTATGTTTCTTATCTCTTTCTATATTCAATTTTTTATTATTATAAATCGGTCAGCTCGCTCTCCTATAAATGTACACACAACACACTATATAAATACCGAGTTTACAACTATACATATCTATACATTGCTTATAATGTTTTATTAAACTAAAAATGTGAAAAGTTCAAAAGTGTATAGTAAGTATATATCGCTATGGTGTATACTCTTGTTTTATTAAATTTTTATAAAATGATTGTAAAATGAATATAAAACTTTTGTATATAGTACATATGAAATGAGAGGGGAGGTTATTATGTATATTTTATGTACAGAATGTTTACAACTTGCTGTTGTTGTTGTTGTTGTGTTATTATTTGTTATTGTATTCAAAACAAAAAATTATAAAAAGTTTTGTTATTCTTTATTATTTATTAATAATAGTGTGTATTGTAAATATAACACTGAAAAATTACATGATATAAAGTACAACATACTCGTGGATATGTATCTTTTCAAATATCTATACATAATATACTACATATACACTGATTCGAAAAAGTATTGGAACGCTTATTCAGAACAACTGATGGCCTACTGTATTGATTTCGAAGTGTATGTTCGATTCGTGTTCTGCTCAAGACGATAAAAGTAAGAGAAATAATTTTCAATTTTTCATTGCCTATTTTCAAGTTTCATTTCTTTACCACTAAAGTTTACTCAGCTTTGAATGAGTACCAGTTTGCTGGGTGGGAAAAAGAGCTTAGAAATACTGAAGAATATGAAGCTTTACTTTTGCCCAGAAAAGCTTTATGATCTTTATGATAGGACTATACTTGCTGACAATAAGTAACACAAAATATTTAGAAGTATTATCATTAGAATCATTCTATAATAATTAGACCAGTCTCTAAGCCCTAACATGTAAAAGAGATTGCTCCTCTACTACCAGCAACTCATTGGTTTGCTGTCCACGTTAAATTTCCTTTAAAAAGGTGCATAAGAAAAATGTCTTTCTCTATTAGAACACGACGTCATTTCTACTTATTACATATTTTTAGACGATTTTTGGGTATAGTTTTTACTCTACGTTGCCATTTAATATTTTTTCTTTTGAGGGAGTTGCCTTTCGACAACTTTCTGTAGCGAGTTGACTACGTGCAGAGAATGGATAACAGGCGTATTACGAAGAAAACCTTCACGTTGCAAACGATGATTAGTGGTGTAAGGCCATTTGGAAAACCGACAAAAGATAGGAAGATGCAATTGAAAAATATGCAGAAAACCGTAATAATGTTGCAATGGATGGATCGATCTAATTGGAAAAGAGTGATTTTGTAGAGGCCAAGTTTCCATTAGATAAAGAACAAGAAGAGTACAATGAGTGAACAAAGTAGCGTTTCAATACTTTTTTAGATTAGTGTAATGGTGTAATGTAAGTATATGCATATCGCAATTTTTTTTTCAAAAGTAAAAAAAAATATTCATATTTTTTTTCTATTATGTATTTTCATTATTATTATTATTATTATTATTATTATATTACGAAAAGTTTAAAGTTCAAATTTAGTGAAAAAAATATTTTTAAAACTTATAATTTGATCATTAGCTCAAAATAATATCTATACATACAAGAATATATACGCGTGCGTATGTGTTAGATTTATGTATTGAAGTTTTTAGTTCGCTGTAATGTATGAAAAAAAAAACAGGACAATTTTTATGATTTTTATGGTAGTACTGTACGAGTATGTACATTATGTATTGTGTGCATCCATATAGAATTTTTTTTAAATTTTCCATAAACTTTAATAATAATTTTCTGTGCTCAGTATTGGGTCTGTATGATTGACAAGTATGATCATGGATAGGGACATGATTCAATAACGCGTATAGAAATTATTCGAATTTATTATCAAAATGAATCTTCGATTCGCTGTAACGTTTCGTGAATTGGGAGAAGTTTGCGGAGGAAGCGTATTATTTGCTCAATTAGCCCAAAACTGCGAGATTCAGGCTAAGTAAAATTCTCTAGCTATTCATGACTGGCCTCTCCACACTCATAAAATTACTGTGTGAGCTCAAAATGTGGTTGGGCTGTGTGGAAATCACGTAAGTGTGAATGTCAAGCGCTGTAGGAATATGATAACTGAATATTTTCGATTCAAAATAGAAAATGTTGATATAAACATTGTTTACGTTCAAAAAAACAGTGGTGCAACTTGTCAAACATCTCATCAAACAATCGACTTACTAGTTACTGCAAGAAAATTTTTCTGAGCAATCTGACACTCCTGGACTTTTCGGCAATTTGGACAAAACATTCAATGCGGCGCCATTGAAAAATTTATAACGCGATAAGTTCATATATATTATACGAATACGTTAATATTAAACTAATTATATGTCTATATGATTTATTGGAATTTTTGGCTAAAATCCAATCTAATTTTCTTATAATATGATGATTTGTTTTTTATTTTTTGCAATGATGATTCTGCTACACTCTTGTTCTTGTTATTGTTGATGTTGATGGTGATGATATTGGACTTTTGTTTTGGTCTCCGCACAGTAGATACAAACAAATGTGTACTATACTTCTTCTTCATTGTCCTCTTTTGCCTCTTTTATTCTATAAAATTTTATTACACACAATATGTAGAAAATAAAATAAATAAATTTATTACAAATAAATCATATAAAAAGAAAATGTATATAAATGTATGCAAGTATAACAGTGAGGGTATTCATTTCAATTCGTAAAAGTACGAAACTTAACTCTTCACAAATTCTTATTTTGTTACTCAAATTCAACAATTCTGTCAAAACACAACCAAACCATGAATTCACATTTCAAATTTCAGCTGGTAAAAATCACAAACTGGTAAAAATCACAAGCTGTCAAACCTTGGTTTACACAAAGTTCACTATTACTAACTAGATTGATCTATGCGAATAAAAGGTTTTGTTCATTTACACAGAGTAGAGTTCGTAGATGGTTCGTAGTTCTCAAAACAAAGGAAGAAATTTATGAAGTTTCGTAAAAATACGACCATCTACGTCAGACCTACGTGAATTACGAGACTCACGAGATTTGAAATGAATATCCTTAATATGTTTGTGATCTATATTATGGATGTATCTGTGTTTGAATTCATCTCAATTAAATTCAATGGATTTTATTGCAAATTTCTGTATAGATTTATGTTTTTCATTATTTAAAATTTAATTGCTTGCTCTGGTAAACTACGAGTAATGAGTATAACATGCAAATCTTGTATGAAATCTACTCTAATACCACATTTTGTGTTTATGTGTTATTCGTATTATTGTGTTAGTTTTTGTACAAATAACCTAAAGGCTACAATACAGTTATTGAGGCTACATACATACATACAGCTAACAATTTTAATGTGATAAAATTTTTAAATTACTTACTTTACATATTCATGATAATGAACCAGTTTAGGATACAAATTTCTCGCCACCATATGTATGAGTATTTGTTTGTGTATAAGAATAGGACACATTTATGAATATGTTTTCATTTAAAAAGGATAGTTTTTGTTTGTACAGTACATTTTGTTGTTGTCTCTGTATCATCTTTTTTAAGTTAATCATACATATATCCTCTCATACGAGTATATAACTTTTTGATCATATTTTATAATTTTTTGCTGTTTTATTTTTTTTTTTTACAATAATTTCAAATGTTTTTCGCATTTCCTTATACCCATAAAAAGGATACATACATATATTTGTATTTGTACTATTTACATATATACAGTATGTGCTCGTAATTTATAAAATAATACAATAAAACTTTACAAAAAAGGATAACAGCAATAATAGTGAAAAGAAATATATAGAATAGATACTCTCATGAGAGCTATAATTTATATAAAAATTAATTGCAAATTTTTCTGTGTGTGTACTCATTCGTATATGTTATTTGCATATACTCGTATGTACATATATAGATGTAGCATCCACACATACATACATACATGTACATGCGTTATGACTTAATAAAATGAAAAGAAGTTATACAAAGTTGTTCAAATTTTAAATATATTTTATTTTGAATTTAAGATTCCATTCAGAGTTTTTATGTTTAATTTGAATTTGAATTTGGAATAGAAAAAACCAAAATTTTAAATGTAACAAAACATTATATATGAATTATGGGGACAAAACTATATTTTATTGCATACCTATAGGAAAGTTGGGTGTGGTATGAGGTTATAAGGTTGATAATAAAATATTCTAAAACATTTTATTCATTTTTTTTTTTAGAAAAAACATTTTCAAAAATTATTGTGGTCATTGCAGATCTGTTGCCCAGCCCAGATTAAACCAGATTGAGCTATTGAGATTAGATTCTATTTCTAATCTGACGCTGATAATAGCGAAAGTTATATTGGAAGCTTGTTTCAATATAGGAAACATCAATATAGCAACAGGGGCCAATGTACTCTGAATTTTGAATACAATTTAAAAACTTCAATATATTCTGCTGAATCTATGTTGGATTGTAAATGACCGCTCATAGTTTTCGATGCAACATTGCGTATATAATCGTGTACAAAATCTTATGTCATCTTAAGTTTGTATTAAGACGATTTATAGTTAGGGCTAGTGCACTGTGGTAAATAGTGGTAAATACGAAACTTCTTCTTAACCTTAACATGCCTTAACCATATTTACTAAATCCTGACATGACGAAGAAAACGTAAATAATCTTTATAATAACTTGCCTTGAATAATAAATCACAACGAATAATTTATGGGGATAGATTTTAATTGAACGAAAAGTCGTTATATGTATTATTAGTTTTTATTTGCTATAGCCTGCTTTGATTGTGTCTTGCTAGAAATGCAAATGCACTCTTTTGTTTCTGAAAAAATATGCAATATCCATGACAAAAAAATTTAATAATATCTAGAAAAGAATGTAATCATACACTCGTACAGTACAAGATAGATGTATAGTATATGATAAGTGAATCCTTTTTCGTATATATTTTGTTTAAAATATTTTTCAATTCATATTTTTTTCATGAATGAAAATAATGTGCATAAGCATAATACAAGTAAGTATATACAAAGTATTTTAGAATTTTATCTTTCCTTGTGCATTTTTATATTTCATATCCTGCATTACATATTTTCAAGAATTCAAATTAAATTTTTATCTGCGTATGTGTAACTGACATTCAAAATTATTACTCAAGAAAGAAAAAATCATTTTTTTTTTTACCTAAATATATACATATAGGTAAATATTTCACAATAATTTTTTTCTAAATTATCTTATAACTGAGTGTTTAAGTTTAAGTATAAAATTTATTTAGATTTCCTGAAAAAAAAAAAATAATAAATTTTAGATATTACACTGCATAGCTATAATACCTTATCTTGATTGCATAAAGTGTATAAAGAAGGCATAAATTTAATCAATTTCTGCATATTGCTTCCATTTATCTCATCATATATATACTTGTACTTTAGTACATTTTTTTTTACATAATTGTGTACATAAGAGGAGTAAAATGTATGTAGGTATATATCTATGTATCTTATATACTTACTTGCTTTGATATCGTAATTAATAACAAGATTCGATAAATCGATATTTTTGTGGTTGATTATCCTTCTGTTCTAAAATGGAAAATGAATGAAATCAATAAGATTTATCCATTTCATTCATTATTTTCAATTTTACAATATGTGTATAGGATAATTATTTGTAACGATATGAAACGATGCACTAAAAATATCTACCTCTCTGTCTGCATACATGCACCCGACCACTATTATATACCTACGAAAATAAATTTACTTTTTTCATTTTTTTTTTTAATTTGACTATAAAAGAAATAAAATGATTTAATTAAATTGACGCTACGCTCTACATGTTATATTATACTGGAAACAGAAATTTCGTATATTGGAATATGCTTTAAAAACAAACCGTTTAAGATATAAAAAGGATGCAAAATTATATTTTTTGTTGTATTTTTTTTTTCTCTTGATATTATCAGATTGCTGCAGTATCTTTCCTTTCTTGATTATACCCCGCATCCACCCATAAATATTTCTTAACATATCTTATACACAGATACAGTATATATGTAGATAGGTACTTCATTTAAATTTCAAAGTGTAATCAATTTCCTTAAAAAAGCAATCTGTTTTGCTTGCACTTCATGATACGAGTATATAAGTATATGTACATCATATGTATATGTATACCCACTCGTATCACATAGATAGTATATACAGAACAAAATTCAAAAGAACATACAAAATGAAATGAACAAACACACACAAAAAGCAAAAAGCAAAAAGAAAACAAGCAGCAATCAATCGACTTTATAATTTTTCATTCTCATTTTCAATTTTTCTATCTATAATATGTGCATATGGGAATAGGATGCGGTGTATCCTTTCAAATTTTTTATTTATTTTTTTTCATTTTATTTTTTTACATTTGTATGAAAAATATTTTTTTGCATATATAAACATTATTTAAATAATGTAAAACACTTTCACACATCATTTACTTTGATTCATATACATATATAGTATAATATTTAAAATATGCATTCGCATCGAAGCATATGAATTAAAGCATTTTATACAAATTTATGAGTATCCTAGAGAGTATAGTTAGTACGATAGGTATGTGCGTGTAGATAATATTGAGAAAGTTTAAATTTGATTCTTTTCTTCTATATACATATATTCATGTATAGGAAAGAGACTATAATGTATGAACGGTGGTAGGTTGGAGAGGGTGTGTATGTACGATTAAATATGCAATTTTTTACAACTACTCGTATATGTACATACTTAATGTCTAAGGAATATGAATTACATATTGTCTCAAGAGTTTATAATGTATGTACAACACAGTGTATGCATATAGTATACGTATCAAAAGGTTTGTAAGTATACATATACGAGTATATTCACATTGATATATGATGGGGATGAATGTAAACATTATCTTGAAATTGTTTGTTCATTATTATCATTTATGATATATTCAACTTTAGAATGACTTTTATAATAATTGCAGAATAATATATAAAGGATATATTATAAGATAAGTATATGTACTTTTTTTGTGCACGTATAGGATATAATGTAATGTATCTACATACATTTTTAGTATGTGTTTGTATGTGGATGAGTGATATAAAATTCAAACACTTTCTATATATGTATAATGTACAATGTACATTTTACAATAATAATTTAAAAAATTTAATTGTATAGTGCACATTTTATTTGTCACTCTTGTACATGTACGTTGGTGTTGGGTAGATAATTTAACAAAAAGAAATTAAAGAAAAGTAAATAAAAAAATATATAATAAAAAAAATTTAAAAGAATGTAGGTATTACGTATTACATTGCAATCTCTATACAACAATAATTATAATTGTGTATACATACTTACTTCAAATGCTTTTGTAAATGAAATTGTAATAATTGTAAACGTACGAGTACATAGCATATGCAATGCATGTACACGTACAGTATGTGTAACGTAAATGTAGCATTATACATATATGAAGAATATGCACAATCCTTGTTATATTATTATATGTACATAAATAATTATAAATGCCCATATATAAATAGATATTCTGTTAGGCAATGCGGTTTCAAAAGTTGTCACATATAGAAGACAAATTAAAGTACGAGTGCATATACTTAGTTGCGGACTTTGAAACAGAGATTTTCTATTGTACTTGATCAAAGTATTTTTTTTTTTTTTTTTATTTATAAAAATAAAAATACTTTTCTCAAGAAGTATGAAAAAAAGGAAGTAAAAAAATTAAATGTTATATGAAATAAATGAATAAAAGTATAATTTTCCATTTAATTCAGTTTTAAAATATGGTGGACAAAAATGTAATAAGATATTAAGAATTATATAGACGTAAAGATCAGAAGGAAAAGGAAAAGGAAAGTGAATTAAGGGTAGAATAAGGTGATAGATAGGTCACACTCTGTAGAAATAAGAGGAAAAGATATGTGAAAAAAATCCTGATTTAGAACCTCTGAGAACAAAGGAGTGAAGGAATACCAAGAAATAGTTGGAGACGCCAACTGAAAGAAGAAGACGTAGCAGACTCTGAAAAAACATGAACAAAAATAAAAACAATCGCCTTGCATCATGCACGATGGACATGCCCAGTTCTTTTATAGGTTGAAATGGTTCACTAAAACCGGTCGCCAAAATACTATTCCCGTATCATTCTACTTCACCTTCAAAATCCGTGTAAACAAAAATACCCGATTAATGTTTTTTTTTATATGTTCTTGCATTATTTTTGAAAAGAAGAGAATTAGGACTACTTATCTCTCGAATCTCGAATACCTCTCGAAGTTTAAAATACATAGTAAAGATTCAACGTAGTGGGAGAGAAATTTAGAAGTGCATCGTATATGAATGAGTACAAAGACTTTATAAGCCATATCATGTAAAAGAGCTTGCTTCTCTACCGACAACTCAGAGTTTTGTAATCCATGTTAAACTGTAGATGCATTCATCATAGTAACAAAGTCTGGAAATCACTCCAGTGAATGTCCTGGTTCACCTAGGGCTGTAGCTGCAGTGCTATTGATGATGTTGATGACGTTTTACTAAAAGAGGTAAACTATTGATAAATTGAAATTTGATTGAGTGAGTACCAGAGTTTCTACTCTCCTTAAATTTATCGTATGTCATTTATCTGTGTATTCTTAAGAAACATTTTCTTTTATTTATTACATATTTTAATCTTGTGAAATTAATTCAATATTAATTTATAGTTAAACACATTATTATGATTTTAATGAAAAATCAAACAGATATTACGTTAGATGGTAACCTTGCAATAATAAAAGAAAATTGACATGTGGTATGAATGTATCCATGAGAATACCTTATACACATTACAAGAAATTTTATTCATCAGTTCATAAATTACAAATTGAAAGAAAAAAAAGTTGAAAGTTGAAATCATACAAACATACGAGTTCAAGTTTATTATATAAGCGTTGTAGGTAGGTGATGGTGGTAAAGGTAGGAAAAATAACACAAAATCTTTCACTGTACATGCAATAGTAATGATGAATTGAACCTTGAAATTTTTATCAGTTTATTGATGTATCTTTCTTTGCACCAGCACCACCACCACCATGAACAGAAAAATGTACCACATGTATCCGTAAATATAGACAAGAAATTTTATATTTTTTTTTTTTTTTTTTTTTTTTGAATTTTCCTTAGTGCTCTTATACATAATATGTACTACATTACATATGTCAGTGCATAGATACATAACGTATTGAATAGGTGTAAGTATTTTTATTCTCCTTTATTATCCGTAGATATGGAAAATTTACTATGGTTTTCTTATCCACATACCCGTATGTAGATGTATCCAATAAATAATATCGATACATTAAATTCTCATAATTTAACTGTAAGATATATTCTGTTTGTTAGAATGTGTTGCTATGTTATTATGAAGAATAATATGTTGTACATAATTATTATATGGAACATCTCAGATTGAAATAAAATCATTTTATTTATTATTATTTTTTGCATGAATGATACAATAATAATATTGTGTAACATAGGTTACACATAATACATCTGTCCTATATGCATTTATGTATTTATACAGTGGACATCGAAAGTCCACTTTACACTTTCAAATTTAAACTTTGGACACGTCTGTAAATAACTCTGTAAGTCAAAATCAAATGAATACATTTTTCAATTTTTTGCACCAAATGAAACCCTGATTGATATGTTCTTAATATTATTTCGGAATTTCAGTTTCACACATCTTGCCTGTTCACTCTCAAGTTAATAGAAAAATAATTAAAACAAATCTGAAAATTACGAGTCAAAAATGTTTGCAGACTCATATTTAATCCCATACAATCCACATAATTTTTTATACGATTTTTCTGTTTAATGTTACGAAAATCCTCTATTATGTAAAAATTATTTTTTCGATTTTGATGGGAATTAGCATATTTAAGGAAGACAATTTATCCTTTCATATGCAAATCAATTGTAAATTTTATTTGAAGAATAACAAACTTATTTTCTACTATAGTACATTAACGCAAAAAGAACATGTTTTTACTTGTCAAGCGTTTCTTAGGAAAAGAGAGGATTTTATTAAAATTTGGAGATGTACAAAGACTTTTGGCGTTCACTATACGAAAATATCGCAATATGTACTACCCACCATAAGTATATTACATATGTACTGGGATAATATTGATAATATTTATACATATGAGTACAAGAATATTGAAAATAAAATAAAATAAAAGAAAACTGAAAGTGTTTTTTTTTTTTTTTCATTTCCTTTTAAAATGTTAAAGGTGTCATTGAAATAAAGACAATATATACGATAAGTAAAAATGAAAATGCTATATACCTTAATGTACACATATATTGTGTATGGTGTAGTATGTGTATAATGGTATATATAAGAATGGAAAGAAAATAAAAAATTAAATATGCATTAAAATTAAAAGAACATTTTCTTTATTACATTAAATTGAAAATATATCATATCATTTTATACCATACTACTATTAAACTCGTATCTCGTTTACTATATATATTTATATTGCGATTATACTGTGTGCATTATACATACAAACATGCATCTACTTCTACCTACACCTATATATAAGTAATAAGAAGGGTATTTATTTCAAATCATTTAAAGTCTCGTTATTTGCACAAGTAGTCTAATAATTGATTGTATTTTTAAGAGACTTAGTATCTTTTTTCTTCGTTTTGAGAATCACGAGTTCTATGAGTAAATGAACGAGACATTTTATTTTAGTCTCTAGCCTTATTCTGGTATTGTGACTTACCACAACTCACAACGAAATTGTGACTGGTTTTCTTGTGATTTTCCTTGTGACCAATCAGCTGTTTCGTATTCTGAATAAATAATCACAAGAAAAATCACAAAAATTTCACCTCTTAGTGGTGAATTTGAAACATCAAACTTTTTCAAGAAAAATGATATATTTTATATTTTTCACATAACCTTAAAAATTATTCTTGTGACGACTGAAGTAGCAGATCACAACTTGTGACTATCTGGCATGTTGTGACTTTTTACCGCGGAATACAAAAAGTCACAACTTGTGACTTATATTATAACTTATGACTTTATGACTATAGTCACTGATACTCAACAGAATAGGGCTATTAGATCAAATTAGGAAATAAATTTTGTATAAAGAAAAGTTTGACAGTTTGTCATTTTTATCAACTGAAATTTGAAAAGTGTGAGCTTGTGATTATAAATTTTAAGAAGATTGTTGAATTTCTGCTGTGACAAAGTAAGAATTTGTGAAAAGTTCAAGATAACAATAATTGCGATTAGTGATTTACGAGGAGCTTTTACGTCATTTTGACTTTACCTAGGTTTGAAATTACGAGTTGGGCTTGGGTACTTTTACGATTTAAAATGTTTACTCTCAATATTATAAAATTACGTCACGTTACGTATTTAATGTCTATGTTTTTTCTTTCTTTTGTATATATTCATATAATTATGTATTTCTTTTACATATTTTTTTAATAGATTACAGTATAAAAATATACATAATATGAATATAATGTGCATGTGTGTAATATGAAATGTAGGTCATATTTATAAGTTTTCAAATTAGAAAATGAAATTTTGATAAGAAAAGAAATTTTTCTGTGTAAATATTATAATATATGTACACTTAGTATACCCATATCTATAGGAAATAGAATTTTTTTTTACATGCATGCATATTATATGTATATATATTTTAACACCAAAGCCGTTATATACAGTATACGTAGGTATACGTAAGTATAGTAAATGCAGACGATGTATCATTTTTTATGCATCATTTAATATTTAATATACATCATGTATTTTATAAAATATGCACATATGTATAATACATGTTTGTACATAAAGTACAGTGTATGTAATATGAAATAAATGTATACAGATATTTTTCTGTTTTTTTCAGCAATTTTGTTGTTATATGTATGCATATGTATATGTGATCGCATTTTATATCCTTTTCCTTTTGAGAATATGTGCATATAATAATAATGTGTTATATATTCATATTTATATAATGTTGTGTACATAATTATGTACATATATACATACACCATTAACAAAATACGTTTATTTTTTTCTTTTCTTTATTATAATAATTTTTTTTTCTTTTTAAAGAAAAACTAAAAAATCATTAGTATACACAGATTTTAATGTGTGCCATATATCATATCAGTATCTGCAGTAGTATAGTAAATACACTTACCGTGGATGTACGTGGATGAATTTGAATTTAATGCATTTATAAAATATGTATGTATTTTCTTAAATTTGATAAATTTTTTTATATTACATACATATGTATGTATGTATATGTATATTTTTCTTGAAATTTTAAATTTGTATACATGCATCATCATTTATATGTATATACGTATATGTAGAATTTATCAATAGAAACGTCAGAACTTTCAAAGGTCACAACGACAACCGCACTGATCGAAAAAACAAGACAATCTTGCAAAATGTTTATTACTGTACTCATTATTGTGTGGCAAATGAAGTGATTATGGAAAGGTACACATGACTCAAAAACGCTTAGAAATTATACGGATTTATTATCAAAACTCATGTTCGATTCGTTGTAAGTTTCTTGCATTACGTATACTTACAAAAATTTATGGAAAAATTTGTAGACCTTTACATTATGATCTTCATTTGATTTGAATTGAACGCTTCAATGAAAATTCAAATGACTCAAGAACTAAAACCAAATGGTCATGATGTTTTGTATCGAATTTTCGACAATTGGATTTTAGAGCATTATAAGAAACCGATCCAGATTTTGGAAAATAAAATCATCTTTACGGATGAAGTGTATTTCTGGCTTTCACTGTCAAACATTATATATGTATACTTATCTTAATATATATAAATTACGTGTCACGTTGTTTGTCCGCGGTAAACTACGAAACTACTTAACCGATTTTAATCAAATTTGTACACCGTGTGCAGTTTGATCCAACTTGAAAGATAGGATAGCTTACATCTCAATTTATTATCGCAATATTATTTTATTGCAAATTATTTGTAAAATAACATTAAGGCCCATGTTCAAATGGTTAGTCTTAATTGTATGTTCACATCTGCATTAGTTGAGATTTTACTACAAGTCGTAATAAAAGTTAATAGTAGTATCAGCGTATTAACATAGATAAATAAAAATAAAAGATATGAATTGTGCATTTCATTGTGAATTAAATTAATTTAGAAAAGTAATTCAAACAAATTGAATTTTCATATTTTCATTGAGCTGATTTTATTCATTCTCTACATTGAACTCAAGAAGATAATCAAATGTGTATGTGAAGGATTTGAATGCCGATTGACGTTCCGAACGAATTTTTTTTTTATTTTTTTTTTTTATATCGTCGGAAGTGGAATTAAAATCGATTTCAATAATTATCTAATGGTTCTCATTTTCTAAATTTTATATTTCGTAGTTAATGTTTGACATTTCTTAGTAATTATTATTATTATTATTTATTACAAAGGGTGGACAGTAAACTTTGTAATAAGTGGTAACGGTAGTAGAAAATCAGTCATGAAGGTAGGAATGTTTTTTTACGAATGGCATCTATGTAAAAAAGCACGGTGGTGCCCATGTCTGATGTTCTCCTACCGTTCCCCTTAAATAGTTTAAAACAATGTAATATGACACAAACTTTAGCCACAGCAACGCATGGCCAGGTCAGCTAGTATATGTATAATATTTGCAGAATATACAATATTTGCACTTTTAGGGTAGCACTTGTAGGCATAGTGCATAGTTATCATTGTGTTAAAATTTAAAATTCTGACACTCTTATTGGTAAACCCTATGAATATTTATGTCTATAATACTCATAAGAAGAGATACGAAAAATTATATGAAAATTATATAAAAATGTATAATATGTATGCATATACTCGTACATTTATGAATAAACATTTCAAATTTACAACTGAGAATCACAGTCAAAGTCAAAGCAGCAGCAATGTGCAATCAAATCATTACTATCAATACATACATACCATGGCCATGGTGTTATTGTTTCATAGAACAGTAGTATGGTTTTGAAGTTTTTAGCACTTTGAAACTTTTAAAATTTTTATTTTTCTGATATTTTCAAAATACACGCATTAACATCTTGCCACATTTTATTCTTTTCTAATTATACGGTGAGTTAAAATTTTTTTTTTAAAAAATCATCGACAACAAGGAAACATAATCCACTTCTAACACAAGTATATTAATGCAAATTACAGAAAATTTTTTGAATTAAATATTTTTGAAAGTACATTATAAACAAAATAATAAGTTTTGATTGTTTGTTTTTTTCTTAAATATTGTAAAACACATAAAAACACAATACAGTATACAGCTTCTATAACTAACCTAACATATCCTGTATTTTATACACATAAAAATATAAGAGTAAAATTCTTTCATTATAAAATCATATTATTGAACTTTAATCCCGATGTTATATTATAAATTATGTAAATCAAAGTTTATGTAAAAAGGATATAATATGATTATATAAAAAATTTTTTTTATTTTTTTTTTTGCACATGTATACTTACATATATAATTCTGGTGTAATCACAAAAAAAAATTTTAAAATTTATATTTACCTGTACATATGTATGAGTATATAATACATTACTCTTATACTAATATGTATTCATTATTTATATAAATCTGCATGTACCTTTTATACTTAATACTTATATAATAATAAACCTAATAAAGTTTTCCTTTAATATAAAAACATACACACACACAATGTATATTAGAAAAATATTAAAATTTATTTTTGATCCCAAAAGGGTTTATTATTTTATTGGTACACAAATACGTATGCACACTTATTTATATGAATTC
The DNA here is from genome assembly GCA_951394055.1 of Villa cingulata. Lineage (NCBI taxonomy): Eukaryota > Metazoa > Arthropoda > Insecta > Diptera > Bombyliidae > Villa > Villa cingulata. Next base: position 5,635,535 of record OX596023.1, read on the forward strand.
AAATTTGAATAATATATAATATAATATACAGTAGAACACATATAAAATAGTGAAAGTATATAAAAATAAAATTTCACACGTATATTTTAATAATTGCGTATACATACATACATACAGTGTGTTTCACTACAGAAAAACCTCGATTTTATCTACAACCTTTTAGTTACAGATAAAAATTTTTGTCTATATAAGGAGCAATCGAATCTCTAATTCGCAGTATAATTTTTTTGCTGTAAGTGGCATTAATTAGTTTTTACAATATTAAAAGTGAAATGAGTTCATATTACAAGGTGCGGTTTGAAGCAGCATTTTTAGTTAGCCATCCTAAGGGACCAAAAATGACCGTATCAGAAGCAGCTAGGTATCTGAAAAAATCAAGATTCTTCATTAGAATATGGATTCAACGTTACCTGGAAACTGGTTTTGTAGATGACGTGCATAAAAAGGACAGGCCTCGATCTACAACAAAGCGCAACGATAAGACAATAGAGAAGATATTTTTAGAAAATCCTTCAATATCGATTCGACAAGCACATGAAAAGTTATTGAAAAAGGGTATAAACATCTCCACTTCAACTATTCAGCGATGTCTCAAAGAATTTTAAATAAAAAACTTGTCAACGATACAAAAACCTTTATTGACAAATTCCCATATGGAAAAATTGTTACTATGGGCCCGAAAGAATATTAACCGAGATTGGAGTAATGTAGTCTTCACGGATGAGGCTTCTTTTCTCGTTTCAAATCTTTTGAGACGTGCTTGGACGAAAAAAGGTGAACGGTACATAGAACATACTGTAAAACACCCTTCAAAGGTACACGTTTATGGGGCCTTTTGTCAAAAGGGGTTCGGTTATTTGATATGCTTCACGGGGATACTGGATGCGAAACGAATGACCAAAATATATAAAAATGGGTTGTTACGATCAACAAATAACTGGTTTGGACACGGAAATTGAGATTGGATTCTTCAAGAAGACAATGACCCCAAACATCGGAGTCAACTTTGAACCCAGTGGAAATCTCAAAATGGGATCAATACTATGGATTGGCCTTCACAATCCCTAGATTGTAACCCTATTGAAAATGTGTGGGCTTACAAGAAGCAGAAATTGCGGGGCGGGGGTTAAAAATAAAAAACACAAATCATTTAATTCGAGTACTAAAAAGAATTTGGAAGAACCTTAGCGAGGAGTACGCCAATAAATTAGTGGAAAGTTGTGATGAAAGATGCCGCCATGTTATTGAAGCGAGTGGAGACTGGACGAGCTATTGAATATAACGAATTAGAGTTTATATAGCTGATTAAAATAAAGTATATACCTAGTCAAAACAATCATTCGTTTTTTATTTTTTGATAACTTTCTGTAGTGAAACACACTGTATATATGGCAACGAATGGATTTGATTATCTTCCATATAAGTTCGAGAAAATGTATATTCAGGTACACATGTTAACTAAACTATACTTTAAAAGGATAACATTTTTAAGAAATAAAAAATTTACATTTTTATATTTTGTAGTTAAATTTATGTAATATAAAAAAAAAACCAACCTTTTATAATGATTATCGATAATATTTGGATTAAAATGAAATGTTCTTGAGAAGTTTTATTTTTGATATTTTTTATCAAATTTATTTAATATACATACCTACTTCGAATAGAAAATATTTAAAAAATTCAATTAAATATAAGTATTTTGTTATGAATTTTTCTTTCAAATTCAAATACAAAAACATTTTATATTTCCGAATTTTGTTAAAATTTTAGAATGTACGAGTATGTATAAGAGTTAGCAAAATGCTAATTTAGTAAATTTTTGTTATAACACGACCAAAATTGCCTTGAATATTCATTCATTTTGATTGAAAATAGTTAAGAAATTTCCTTTTTTTTCCTTACAAAATAAAATCTGTACACATATTAGCTAAATTCATTATGATTTTTCTTAATTCTAAAGTTTATTTATTCATTTATTTGTTTTTGTTTTTGAATACCTAAGTATTTTTGTGAAAATAAAATAAACTTATTCTTTGTTTTGTGTTATTTTTGAAGATATTTCCGTTATAATTTTAATAAATATGCAGTTTCCGAGAAATAGCTATTTGCGCCATCTAAACAACAGTAAATGTTTCAATTTTCAAAATTTCCATTTTCATGAAAAGAAATATTCATTTCTTACGAATAATGAGAATAAATGAGAATAAATGGTAAATGTATTGTTCATTTCCAATGAATTATATTTTATTTGATTTAGTGGTAACACTAAAATAAACAAAACTCATATTATAATGAATTATATTATATTTTTTTTTTGTTGACTTTTTCCTTATAAATGGAAACAGAAAAAATATGTTCATTTTTCTTGTGATTTTCTTTCATAACATAAAGTGTCTGTCTGTATCTTGTGTTTGGATCTGTGTGACTTATTTAGGTTATGTACACGTATGCATATTCATTTTTCGCGACTGCACACTACATCAATGAAATTTATATTCATTTTGTACATATATACAGTAAACAGTAGACGGAAGTATGAATTTACACGTTGAGCTGACGTTATATAAATGCAAGCAAATGTTCCCTAGTAAGACAAAATGCGATGATGAAGATGATGATACATGAATAATTGCATATATGATACGATACATATCATATCATCATACAACAATTTTATTTGAATGAATTGAAAACCTGTTTTATTTTAGATTAGTTTCGTATGTGTATATGTTTTTGTTTCCATCATACATGCATTGTTACTATTTTTATATCGTATGTTCATCATCCATCGGCAGTTGAGTTTATATGTATGTATGAGTAACCAATTTAATTACGAGGAAATTGAAAATAATACAAAGGTAGTAAAAATAAGTACAGGTAAAATGGAATGAAACGAAAACGAAATAATGATAAATGAAAAAGCAATGAAATACCAAAAGAAAATAAGATGAAATCAAGAGACAATATTCATCATAATACTAGAAAACAAATAAACAATTTTAATTATTTGAATTAAATGATATATTTTGATGTTAAAATCAATTATTGAAAAATTAAGAATTTCTCAATCATTTAAAAATTTACAGTCTGCGCCTGTATTGGCGTAAAGTATAGTGTATGCAATTGTAAATAAAGTAAAATGAACGAACATATAATATGAAAATCAAAGAATGAACAGTAAAGCAAACAAGTAAAATTCAGCATTTAGTCAAAACAGAACTGTATTCAGCCAAAACATTTATTAATACCTTAATGCCTTAATACGATGAGCTGCTGATTTTTGGCAGTTTCATTGCATCTTGCATGAATGAAAATGAACATTAAATAATGAACACAGCTGCTGAAGTTTATCATGAAATGAACCACCAGAAATCATAATGAACGAAAACGAACATGAAGATGATTACATTACAAACAACAACGAATGAACCACATACTGAACATACTATACTGAATATGAATACTGAATATTGAATTGAAATTTATATTGAACAAATGTTCGTACATACATTAACATCACATACGAGTACCTACATAAAAAAAAAAAATATAAAGACTTGACTTGACTTGAATAAATTGAAGAACAGTGATGTGGTGATGTGAAATAGTGAACAGTCGCATAGAAGTAGTGGTGGATTTAAGATGTGAATTGTGGAAAAATTTAAAAATATAATAAAATTGAAAAATTTTTCAAATAATTTTAAAGAAGTGCTTAGTAGAAGAATACCTATACTTGAAATTGTTTTTGAATGAAATGCATCATATTGAATTTTAGAATTTTAGAATTTATTTTTCATTGAATGAAAATTGTATTAATGAAATTTAATAAAAAATTTCAATATTAAAATTAAGTATAAAAAGTGGTATATAATTCATATTACCTATATTTAATTATTATAGCAAATACATGTGTTATTATATGCTGTATGTGTAATGTAGGTATATAGAGATTCAAAAAAAATAAATTTTATTTTTTGTTCAAATTTTCAGTGTTATTTTATGTAATTTTTGCTGATTCTATAATATATACATATATATAAATTACGGAAGTGAATATTATTATTATTATTGGAAAATCAATATTTTAAAATTGTATATTAAAGAGAAAAATAATAAAAACAAAATTTATAGAACTAATAAAAATTTTAATTTTTCATTTCATAAGAAATTTTATTTCTTCTTTTTTCCAAATAAATGAAAAAAAAAAAAGTATTATAGTATAGCTGAGTAGTAGTTGTGTATGTGAAAATATAAATAAACAAAAAAAAATAAATAAAAATATTAAAATAAAAACAAATAATTCTCTAAGAAAATTCTTTGAAAATTTAGTGAACTGGTGTACTGTAAATTTTATTATAAATTATTTATGATGATGATATTCTGATTTGTTATTTTTTGTATCTGTGTTTTTGATGATTTTAGTTTAGTCAATTTTTAGCTTATAATAAATATACATATACATATATCTACATTACCATATAACCATCATATGTGTGTATTTATTATTACATGTGCAACGAGAGACAGATAAAAACAAAAAAACAAAAAAACGCAACGGGAACACAACACAGTGGGAAAAAAAGGTGATATTATTTATTTATTTTTTTTTTTTTTGTTTTTTTGCATTGAAATTTATTTATATAATTTTATAACAAAATAAATATATATATAAGTAATGTAATGTACATTCATCATATGTTATGTAGTATGTAAATAATGTTGGCTCCACTTCTGACTGACTGTTTCTGTTTGTATTGTATGTATCCTACATTTACATATATATATACGTGTATGCAAACATTTAATAATAAACTACATAAATTGATTTGACGAAATTGAACGTCAAATCATCAATTCGCGACGAAGGAGTTTTAAGTACCAATGTACATACTTGTAGTAGATAAAATTAACATTTTGATTTTGTTATTATGTATTGCGGTTTTAATATATATGTTCACCAGTCAGTCACAGTGCCAGTTTGTGTGGATGTGGTGTTGTAAAATATTAATTAAATTATATGTACATTATGTACTTAAACACCTATAGAGATCTGTTAATATTTATATTTCTTCCGTATAAATTTAAATATTTATCTACACTGTACTACTGTGTAATCTGTATAGTAATTGTGTCGTGTATTACTTTCATTTTTAATTTTAATTTTTTTTCTTTTTTTGCATCCGTTTTTCTCTAATATTTTACTCATATATTTTATTTCAATTTTGTGTAATTCAAGTAACCTACTACAATATACAACAACAACAATAACAACAACAACAATTTATGTGTTCATGCATGTAGATAAATATGTGATGCGGAATTTTTGTTTGAAATGTGCAAAAAAGTTGTTTTAATTTTAAATGTATAAATAATAATATTAGAGAGTACATACACATATGTACGATTATGTAGGTATAAAAAAGTTTTTATTTAGTGTCGAATAAAAATAAGTATATATAAATTCCATACATACATATTACACATAAATATTAGTTTTAATTACATGTACGTACATAAATGTAAAATCAAAATAAAATTAAATACATATTGCAATAAAAATTATTATTATAAACATTCATAATAAATACTGATACAAAAAATAAACAAAACATTTTTATTTTTCTTTTTATTTAATAGGCATATTTAAGTATGATGCTATATTATGATCTGTAATATAATACTTATGTTTATTATTTTTAAATTAATATTTAATAACATTGAGGCAATTGAGGGTATTATAACTTAATGTATAGTAAAAGGCATCTATAAATGTCTCGGTTTAGATGCCTTCTATTCTACTGCATTAAATATTGAATGAATAACCTTATTATATTTTTTACACACTTCATCTTTGATGATAGATAGTCTGAATGCAGTAGAAAGCAAAAATACGTAATATTATAGTAGTCAGACTTTTTCATATAAGAAATGTGTCTACATATATGTACAAACAACATATTCACATTTATGGTATTTTTGGTATAAGTTTATATGATTTTACAAATAAAATATTTTATAATTTCAATATTATTTTCTCCATACAAAATATACACAAGTCCAACTACAAGTTATTAGTAATCGTTTCGATATATAACCCACAAATCTATTTATATGTATCGAAATCGAAAAATTCAATAAATAGATTAAGTATAGTTTCGTTTTTGTTTTTTTCATAAAATAATATTTTATTTATTTGTCTGAATTTATTTGACGTGAGTGTAGTGTAGGTACTTGCTTTTTTAACACATATTTTTCTTGTTGTACGACAGAGGTATGTATTATACGAAAAATTAAAACTATAAAGTATAAAAATATAGTACACATAGTACACACATACAATTCATAAAGTATAGCGAGTGAGAAATAGCAGAATACAACAAAATTAACAAAAAAAAACACAAACGGATTGATTGAGTTGAGACCTACATCTACAAATACGTCAATGTTGTACGTTGTAGGTACCATACGTAAACAGAACGAAACGTACATACGTATAATACGTTTCCATTCGACTCAAAAATACAAAAATATTCGTATGTATATCTATAGACATTTATTATTTAGAGAAAATAACATTCAAAAATACATATGTACATGCATACGTACTTGTCTTGTACAATATACATACAGTCATACAGGTAAATTTATAGACAGATAGCTTACATACATATGTATTTATAGTTTTGTATATTTTTTTCTTTTCGAAAAAATTTGAATGACACACAGAGAAAATTTTTTGATAAACATAAAACAACAAAAATAATAAAACAAAAATTATAGAAAATATAAATAAATGAGTATGTATACGTACAAAATGTATACTACAAAAACTAGGTTATATAGTACATATATATAAATGTATAATAAACAGAATAATATTATTATAAATGTTTTTTAAATGTTCATGTATGTATGTATTATATATTTTTTTTTTTTTTTTTTTTTTGGCTAATAAATTTCATATGAAGAAGTGAAAATTTTCATATTGACTATTAATTCTATTATTAGAGTTTATCGCGCTTCATTTAATTTCGTTTTTGTTCTGTTTTACTCATACATTATACATATGTAGATATTTTATTAAATGTACACAAGTACATTAGATACATATTATGTATGTAATGTACTTAAAAAAAAAAAAAAAACAATTACATACTTACATACATAAATACTGTTTATTTTACATACAAAATAGACAGATAGGAAAATTTTTAAGTGAAAATTGTACAATATACCCGCAGTAGGTATATAAATGATGTATGAACATTTTTTGAATTGCAATTTTCACAAAACAAAAAAAAAATGAAATGTATCTACATCAATAACATATGTGTACATAAATAAAAATTATAGTACCTACATACTTTTTAAATATATTGAAGGTATTCATTTTAAATCTTAAAAGTACTTGTAACGCGTTAATTTTATGACATCGTATAGGTATGTTAAAATGTCGTGAATGCAACTTGTACAATACTTGATTGTAACATGATTGTAACATGATTGTAACATGATTGTAACATGACTGTAACATGATTGTAACATGATTGTAACATGATTGTAAAATGAATTGTAACTAATTGTAACTTGAAATATGAAAAAATCCTATTTTTTTTTACACATACATCATACAAATTCAACAATCTTCTTAAAATATATAATCAGAATCATAAACACATTTTTCAAATTTCCAGTTGGTTAAAAATGACAAGCTGTCAAACATTGATTTAAACAAAATCTATTTACGAGATTGATCTAATGCGAGACTAAATTAAATAAAAAAGCCTCGTTCATTTTTTTTTATACAGATCTATCGTCGTAATTCTCAAAACAAATGAACAAATGTTAAGAAGACTACTTTTACACTAATTACAAGATTTATGGAATTTGAAATGAATACCCTTACCATCACTTTTGAGTTTTTTAATTTTATTTTTCAAATTATAAATGCTTAGCTACACATCATACCACTTACGAGTACATATATGTATAATTTTATACACGAGCAAGTACATATGTATACGTTCATATTAATGTACGAAACTCATATATATATGATAATTTATTTCGTTTATGTATTAATGTATTTTGTGAGTGTATTGACCTTGTTTTGATTATTTTAAATTGATTATTTGTAAAATATTTTATTTAATTACACATCAAAGAAATAAAATATATTTATTAGTATATATATGTATATATAAATAAAATGTACATACATAAGTGTATCTGCGTGTATATATGATTATCTCAAAAAAAAAAAAAAAAAAAAATTTTTTTTTTTTGTTTGTTTATGTATGATTTTATATTTTGGCTCAATTTAAGATGAATGAATAATGCGATAATGTTGTGTATATATATTTTCCAAGAAATAATTTATACTTTCAATTATAATGTGTACATATATGGTATATAGTATCTATATCTATTGTATGTACGATAGTAAGTACATGTGTACTTTTATTACACACATGTTTTTTCCAATGAAAATAATTTTGATGAATACATTTCAGATAAAAAAAAAAATTTAATAATAAACAGTTGTAGCATATAAAGTAAATTACATATTTGTATAAATGTAATGTAATGTAAATGAAAATGTAAACGTAAAAATAAATGTAATGTACATATACATATGTATAAATGTATATACAGGAATCTGATTGTGTATATGTGATATTGATTAAAAATATGAGGTGCCTAAATTTTTATGAGTTTTCATTTTTAATAAACATTTTTTTTGTTCTTGCTGTTGGTTTTGTATTTCTGAGATGTTTCTATATATATACCCGGAAATAGCATTGGAGTTTTATATTTTTCTAATATACAATTTTTTATATATGTATACCTACATATGTATCTATTTTAATAATCGCAGAAAACACAGAAACAAAAACAAGCTTTATGAAACGATGAGAAGGCAATTAATTTAATTAAAAATTAATTTATATTATTTTATTAGAAATAACACTTAAATAAGATTATCAGACACTTACTTACATGTACTTTGTGTTATAGGTTATATTCTTATGTCCAATTTCAGAGTGATAGTTTATAAGCTCAGGTTAAGGTTTAAACTTTTGCTTAAGAGATGTTTTGATTTCACAGTTTAAGTTAGAGTTTTAAACTCTGCTTATCAAAATAAACTTGAGCCATATAGCCATTTAGGCCTTTTATGCAAGTATGCAGGTTTAAATATAAGCTCAATAAGTTTGAACTTCCACTGTGAAATTGGGCATTAAAGCTGCATTTTATATAGCTGTAAGTAGTCTATTGTCATTGTACATTTATGTATTGTAATTGTAATCATTTAAAAATTTTACAAAATTATCATCAACAGTGGTATCCTACAGTCCTTTCTGAGCTTTGCAACAAGCTTCAACAAAAGTCCCCTCCAGAAATCACAATCATAAGCCTACTTCTTCTAGTTCTCTTACACCGAGTGCTCTTATATTGTTTTCGAAATCATCTGAGTACAGTTCGCTTTTCCTGCTTTACGACCTGCTTATTCCATATTCCATCAAATTTTTGGAAAACTACCTATTTTACTGGGTTATCGTCTTCCAATCTTACCATCACTAGCCCGATACATATTAATCTTCCACATTTTATGTACAGTCCAGTCCGTTCTGTTATCTTTATATTGAAAAAAGCCAGATATAAACGGTTTAACAAAATTATAACAAAATTAATTTTGAAAATTTAAAGTTCCTCAAAATTCTTAAAAAGACCATTATGTAATGTGATAATTATCATAATTGTAAGATATATTTGTACATTACATAATGCACATAAAAACTTATAATAATAAATGTATACCTACATCACAAAATACATAAATTTGAATACTTACATTCTACATATAAAAAATGTTAATTAATCTCATGTACATTTATGAAAAATTTACTAATTATCCGTATGTGTGCGATTATGAAAATGTGTACGTACATCCCATAATATATTTTCTGGTAATTAAATTTAACATTAAAAAATTTTTCATAATTCTATAATTACTACCACATTATTAAAAATATAATTTCATTTTCAACCATACATATTTGACGATTCGAACAATTAAACGGTGAAATAAAATAAAAAAAAAAGAACACGGAAAATTAAAATTACACATTATATATATACTTGATTATCGCAAATTTTAAAATTGAAAAATGAGAAAAAAAAGCAAAATAATGAAGAATAAAAACAATTTGATTTAATTAATTGACCTTTGAATTTAATTTCAGATATTATTGTTTTTAATTTTTTCATTTACTTAGTTTCGTTTAAAAAAATTTTTATTTATGAGGAATTTTGAGTGATGAATAAAAAATATTGAACTTATTCCAAAATAAAAAAAATGTATATATATATGCAGATGCAGGGCAGGGGTACATTTGTTGTTTGTTGTACATTTGGAGACAGAAAAATCACAATTTTGACAATTTTAACACCCTGTAAAAAGGAAACAAGGACATTTTTCGAAAAAATATTTATTTTAAGAACCACAACTCCTTTCAAAGTATTTATATTTTAAATTTCATTGAAATCGGTTGAGTAACATCGGAGATAATGTGGTGCAAAAGAAAGCAGATTTTGTGCTAGCTATATACTCTAAAGAGATAAAATTGATATACTACTCGTATATCATATGAAAGTATGTACATATTTGTAATTAGAAGATGAAAACTAAGGGAAAAGAAATATTTAATTGTTGTCGTCATCAACATCATCATCATCAGTTGTACAACCTTATATTGGTCATAGCTTCTTCCAGTGTCCGTCTTCATTCTCTATCTTTATCATGGGCAAGTGTTCTTCATTTCCTTATTCCGAACTTTAGATATCTATTGAATTTTTTATACAATAATTAAATTTGCTTCATGGAAAATAATTATACAGATAATGAAGGAGTAAATTATAAGAAATAATCAAATCTAAATAAATTATTTCAAATATCTTTTCTTTTCTAATGATTCTATATTTGAATTAAAAGGAAAATCAATCATTGAATCTAGTTAGAGATACGTACATACATAGATCTGCGTAGATCTACGTAGTACATTTATTTTTCTTAACTTTGTTCATTTTAATAAGTTATTCAGAGGAAAATAAAAATGTTCATGCATAAAATGTATGTACCACTCTGTACCTATCTACAAATACGTGTATATAATGTATATACATATCATCGTATGATTTATGTAAATCAATATATGTAAGTTTATATTATCTGTCATTTACATACAATACATATATATGTACGTGTATGTGTGTGTGTACACTTTTGAAACGATTAAATTTGAAAATATATCGTATTATCATAATATCTATAATATTTACAAAATATGTAATTTGTATATGAAAATTTGTACATACATGAGTGTACATACATATGTATATAACACTGATTCTGTATGAAATACAAGAGCATATATAACATGTATAGGTATATGCACAACATATTTAATATTTATGTAATTTGAACATGTAGCATCTGGCTTACGTTAATTTATTTGAATCAGCTCCTTATGTTCAACTGTACTCGTATATACGAGTATGAAGCGTTAATATACATAGGTGATATACAGTGGACAACAAAAGTCTTTGTATACACCTTCAAATTTAAAATTTGGACACTCTTGTAAGTCAAAATTCAAATGGTTAACACATCATATCCCATTGTTTGCATCAAATGAAACTTTGATTTGTTCTCAATATTATTCCAAAATTTCATTTTCACATCTCCCCCATTCATTCTCAGATTTTAGAAAAATAATTGAGACAAGTCCCAAAATTACGAGTCAAAAGTGTTTGTATATCCATTAGGATGAATCTTACCCTACGTTTATTTTACAATATCTTGAAAAAACGAACGTCACATGATAAATTACAGAAGATACGCGTATAGAAGAGCGAAAAAAAGGGAAGTCGTGAATGAATGAGAAGAATAAATGACAAAAAATACTTGACAGCAATAGCTATATTTTTTGTACTGTCAAAATTACCAAACTAACCACACGGCATAATTCTTCAACTATTTATTACGTTCCAATGTGAACGGAGAAGAATCTCCAATTCGAGACTTTATTTTATTCCGTTCGAAATTCGTACTAAGTTTTAATGTAAAACAAGCTTTTTAGGAAGAGTTTATTAGGAAGAAAGATAGAGAGAGAGAGAGCAATTTTACAAAAATATTTGAAGGTATACAAAGACTTCTGATTTCCACTGTATGTACGTACATATGTTATATGTTGTAGGTCCTTTATGTAATTACATATTTTTTAAAATGAGTAAATGTAGTTTATCAAAATGACAGTATATCATATATGTACATAATATGAATGTACATAATTTTTGATACATTTAAACTGTATATTTCTATATAAAAGCTTAGATATACATACATTATATGTATAGTTAAAATTATATATTATATAAATTGTAATACTATAACATAAATATCCATCAATCTCCGACATTAAACAATAAGATACATTACAAATACACGAGCATTTTATGAATTTATTTTATTTTTTATTAAATTTTTCCTTTCGCTTCTAATATTATAAATGCATTAATATATAATAATTGTTCAATACGACACTCTCTTTTGATTGCCGTGTTTATACAGATTATGTGTATAGGTGCAGAACCTATGCACTAATAGTTGTATTCAGGTGCAGTACCTGGACACAATCAAAGGGTAACAATTGTTGCTCAAGTTCACTACTTGGATTAAGATTGTTAAACAGTGCTCTTGCCAGCCTCAACAAGAGTAATAAAAAGGCTTAATTCACTGCTAACAATAAACTGAAACTTTTATTAATTAACTTCTTATTTATAGTACAAAAATTGCTTATTAATCAATAATATTATTAACTACATAATGTTCTAATTCTAATTACTAATATTTAAAAGTAGGTCATGTCGTTTACCTTATTTGTATATTCAAATTTCATAACTTTTTTTTTGACTTTTGTGATTGGTTTTACCTATTAGTAATATTCATATTCACATGATATCAAATTTCTTAACATACTTATACATGGGAAATGAACTTAAAATTATGCTGATCTTATAAAGTTATAATGTTTATTACTACAATGATTATTATATATAATTTTAACATAACATTGAACATTCTCCCGCTCGTTGAACTATTAGTTCAACATTGTTATGCTGTTGTTTGAAATTCAAAATCTCCACCTTCCTGTCGATGCGCTGGAGTAGGGTGTGATTTATGAGGTCGGATGTTGCACCTTTTCCATATCAACCATATCATTATTATGGTGACTGCGCTCAAACAAGCATAGCTGACTGTTAAATGATGTACCTTGTGCAGTGCATTAATTGGTTCTAGATTTTCGTTAGTCTGCAGTTCCTTGATGCGTTGACGTAATGCATTTATATCATCTGTAATATTGAGTTGGTCTATTGGAGGTAGAAGTAACCTTGTGAGTTCCTTAGTGGGTAGATTAGCGGTGATATTCTTAGTTGGAACAAATGATGCTGCTAGAGATGTTGAGACAATATTGTGTGAGTGAATAGTGGTAGCCTCGTCTGTGACTATACATCCTTGTGTTATGGTCATTATACCGGCTCCACTAATCGTTGTTCTATTTAACGTATGACCACACATAACATTTACTATAGTTTCTTCGTTTGTTACATACATCCATTGATTAGTGGCCAGTAGTTGTGTCCATCGGGGAACCCTTTCTAGTGGAATGAACGTGCATGCTGGTGGTGTTGACGATTGTGTTAATAGATTAAGTTCACATGCGTCCTGTTGTGTATTTTTGCGACCTAATAGGTGGTTTAGCTTACAAACGTGCACTGAATTTTTCATTAGGTAACATTGCGATAGCTCTTCGCCTGAAAGTGGGTAGAATACGTCTCGATGCAAATTTGTGATCAAGTATGTACTTCGAGTTTTTAATATCAGGAATGTTTGATTGATCATGGTGGGAATCGGAACCAAATGGAACATTTCAAATGTTTCCTGCATTAACAATGGAAGTTGCAATCGAAAGATGATTTTGGTTGAAGTTATTCTGCTTTTAATTGCCATTAATTGATACAATTCTAATAATTGACTATTGGCTGCTGGTATTTGCAAGTTTGGTGGCAGATGGTCCTTGATTACGGCGAGTTGTTCTCTCAGCTGTTTAGGTGTTAATAATATGGGATTGACCTTCCCATGGTGTGCATGACTAACTACATCTAATAAGACTGACTGCATTCTCTGGAAGTGAGAGATTGTAAGGAACAGTCGCATCGAGAGTTCGTTGAAAACCTCTAAAATATTTTGCCTTTGTATTTCTGATTCAATGTTGTTTACGGCTATTATTGTCTGATTTATACGTTGGTTGAACTCGGTTACTTGTTTTTGAATACCTTCTTGTGATTTTTGAATAACGTTAGTGGTAGAATCAATTAACGTGGTTTGGTTTTTAATCAACATCATCAAGTGATCCTGACTATTTCCTACATTAGTGATAATTTTTGACATATCTTCTGCATAGGTTGAATCTAACACCCCAAACAGTGATCTGGCGATGCTTCCGACGAAGTTGAATGGCGATCTTCTACGTCGTCCTGGTGGATGTTCGGATAATAATTCATTGGTGTTATTAATTTCTGTTATCACCCTGAGAAACTGGATAACGGTGTCATTGCATGCGGTATGATCTAGCTTGGAGCGACAAATCGCTTGTAGTTGGTTTACACCGTGTGCTAAGAATTCCAGTTCCTTCCAGTATGGATTCATGTTAAAATACACTACTAAATTCCAATCACTAGATGTTAATTTTGTAGTCCCCATGCCCTCGAAATAAAGTCCTGGTTGGTTGTTGAATGGTTTTACCGTTATTTGTCCGAAAACTATGAGAGGCAGTAGGAAACATGTTACGAGAAATAGATTCACAGGATTAAGTCCACCCATCCGTCGTCTCTTTCGTGGTTGAGTTTCTTCGTGTTTCGAATCTGCATCTGATGGAGGTTTTTTCATCGATTCAGCTTCTTGTGATAAACATTTTTGTTCTTCGATTCCTGTTTTGATTGGCAAAGGTGCTAATCTGGCAATTGGTCTGCGAAATATTCCCGTAGCTGTTTTTACGTCTACTACTCTTGCTAGCCCATCATTTCCTTTTATTACATTGATTATCCGGCCTAAAGGCCATGATAGAACAGGAACATTGTCTTCCTTTAAGACGACCATCAGTCCAGGTTCTACATTGTCGTTTATTTTGGTCCATTTATGACGGTATTGTAACTCACTTAAGTATTCCTTCCGCCAACGATGCCAGAATTCTGTCTTCAACTGTGATACTAATTTCCAGCGGTATAACAAATTTCCCTTGGTTGGATTGGCGTGAGGATCTACCAATGCCGTCAATGGTTCTCCAATGAGAAAATGTCCAGGGGTTAGAGCTGCTAAATCGTTGGGATCATTAGACATTGGCGTCAAGGGTCTTGAATTTAGAATTGCTTCTATTTCAACCATAGCAGTTGATAGTTCTTCATATGTTAAGGCAGCGGCTGCTAGACTTTTCTGGAACAAATGCTTCGCAGACTTAACGGCGGCTTCCCACAGGCCTCCGAAATGTGGAGCACGTGGAGGAATAAAATGAAAATCGATATTCTTCGATGTGCAAAATGTTGAAATCCTTTCTTTAGCTTGAGATGAATATATGGTGTCTTGTAGTTCAGTTAATTGATTCCTTGCTCCGACAAAATTAGTGGCGTTGTCGCAGTATATATTTCTACAGTATCCTCGACGTCCAACAAATCGTTTCAACGCTCCTATAAAGCTTTCCGTTGTAAGATCACTAACTACTTCAAGATGGATAGCCTTTGTGGAAAAACAACAAAATACGGCTACGTATGATTTCAATGGTTTCTTGCCTCGTATTTTCAGATGGGTCCAAAATGGACCACAGAAGTCTACACCTGTATTGATGAATGGTCGACCGGGTTGCACTCTAGTGGATGGTAGGTTTCCCATGAGTTGAGTTAAAAGTTTTGGTTTAACCCTGGCACATCTGACACAATTCTGCACTACATTTCTGGCGGTCGTTTTGCCCTTGACTGGCCAAAATCTCTGTCGTATAGTCGATAGTAATCCCTGTGGACCTATGTGGGCGTTGTCAATATGGTTGTCAATGAAAATTAACCGTGTAATGATATGGTTATATGGTAACAAAATAGGGTGTTTCGCATCGTATGATAAATTAGCCTCGGCTAATCTTCCCCCTACACGTATGAGTCCATTTTGATCGATGAAGGGCTGTAATGATGCCAATGAGCTACTTGAATTAATACTTCCATGCTTTCTTAAATCTGCAACGTCTTCTGGAAATCCTTCTTCTTGAGTTTCCTTGAGTATTAATTTTGTTGCCTTGCTTAGCTCGTCGACTGTTAATGTATCTAGTTGTCGTTTCTCGTAATCTCGTTCCCTGCTGTTCGAGGTGAATCGTACCATATACGCTACAATTCGTTGTAGCCGTTTCCATGAATTGTGGTGGTCAATCTGTGCTACTAATGCCTGACGTTCTTCACTTATGGTGAGACATACCTTGGACCTTCTCTTTTCTAGGTCTGGTTCTACACCGGTTGGTGTGGATGGCCAGCTTGACTCTGGTCCACTTAAGAACAGCGGGCCATAAAACCATAAACTGCATTCCTTGAACTTATCAGGCTGCATTCCTCTTGATACGAGATCTGCCGGGTTGACCTTGGACGGAACATGTCTCCACTGAGTTGCCATCGTTAGTTTTTGTATTGTAGCAACTCGATTTGCTACGAAGGTTTGGTAGTTTGTTGATTGAGAGTTAATCCAGCCCAAAACTATGGACGAATCTGTCCACAGGTAACATGGATGTTGCCATTGTAAATCCTTCTTTACTCGATCCAATAATTCTGCGGCTAATTTTGCTCCACAGAGCTCTAATCGTGGCAGAGTAACTTGTTTCACTGGTGCGACCCTAGATTTGGCACATAGTAGTCGGACTCGAATTATTCCATCGTTATGAACTGATCGTACGTAAACCACAACACCATATGCCTTT
Organism: Villa cingulata; assembly: GCA_951394055.1. Classification (NCBI taxonomy): domain Eukaryota; kingdom Metazoa; phylum Arthropoda; class Insecta; order Diptera; family Bombyliidae; genus Villa; species Villa cingulata. The sequence continues at coordinate 5,652,607 of OX596023.1, forward strand.
TCTGACGCGTCGCAAAAAACATGAAGCTGCATATTATCCGTTGGACTACCTCCTATGACATGTCGTGGTATTTTAATATTGTTTAATAATTTTAGCGATTCTCGGAATCTCATCCATCTGCAATGTAACTCCATTGGAATGGCAGCATCCCAATTTAATTTGAGTGCCCACAAGTTTTGTAGAATTAATTTGGCCGTGATCACTATCGGACTCATAACTCCTAATGGATCGAATAAATGTGCTATTTCTGATAATATTTTTCGTTTGGTCACCTTTGATTCTTGCTCTGTTATGGTTGTGATTTGAAATTCATCTGTATGCGGGTGCCACAGTAAACCCAATGTTTTTATTGTACAATTGTCATCATTTCCAATGTCTACTTGTAATGCTCTATCCTCAGGCGGAATATTTCGTAATAAGGCTGGGTGATTGGCACACCATTTCCTCAGTTTAAAACCAGCTGCGCTCAATATTTTGTTTACTTGATGTTGCATCTCAAGTGATTGCGTGAGACTGTCAGATCCTGTCATTAGGTCATCTACGTAAAAATCTCTTTTCAAACATGTAGATCCTAGTGGTGCCTTGTCCTTATTTTCTAGGGCCACTCGTTGTAAACATTTTATCGCAAGGTATGGTGCTGTGGTTACGCCGTATGTAACGGTAGTCAATTGATAGCATTTTATTGGCAGTTGTTCATTTTCTCTCCACCAAATCAATTGATACTTCCTGTCATTGGGATGGATCAGGATCTGGCGATACATCTTTTCGATGTCTGCTGTAAATACGAATTGAGGAAATCTAAACCTGAGTAAGATGGATAGTAGTTCATCCTGCAATTTGGGACCTGTATGGAGTACGTTATTCAATGAGATATTGCTGGAGGTCTTTGCTGACGCATCGAACACCACTCTGACCTTGGTGGTCGTGCTGTCTGGTTTGATGACACAATGATGCGGTAAAAAGTAATGTGGTTTTGTTATTTTGTTGTAGTCTATTTTTTCCATGTGTCCTAACTCTTCATATTCCTTCATAAACTCAACATATGCCGCTTTTAGTCCTGGATTGGACCTTAATTTTCTCTCTACTGAACGTAGTCGCGCTAGAGCTACTTCTTTAGAGTCCCCCAATGCACTTGGATCCTTCAAAAATGGTAATTTAACTACGTATCGTCCATTTGGATGACGTTGCACATGTTGATTATAATGGTCTTCACATTGAATCTCAGCTTGTGTCAAAGGGTTTGATGCTTGGTCCCCATCTTCTAATTTCCAAAACTTTTCCACTTGGTCTTCTAGCTTGCCTTCATCGTGCGTACAAATTCCACATACGGCTTCCGACGAAGGTATATCTCTTACCTTGCCGGCGACAATCCATCCGAATACAGTGTTTTGTAACATGGGATGACCTTTTCCAAGTTTAATTTGTCCGATGGATAAGAATTCGAAATAGTTCTCTGCTCCGATCAGTAAATCGATGCGTTGTGGTTGTGCAAATTGTGGGTCTGCTAGTTGTATATTATTTGGTATGGACCATTTTGACACGTCGATTGTAGTAGTGGGCTGTGGCTCTGTTATCTGTGGTAGAATATGCGCCTCCATGTTGGTCGTAAATTCATTGATTTTCGATTTTATAGTTATATTGACTCGCCGGTATGCTTGTTGTACCTTTTGACCTATTCCCCTTATCCTTATTTCTTCCTTGCTCTCCTTTAACGATAATTTTCGTGCCAATTTATCAGTTATAAAATTAAGTTGAGACCCGGAATCCAAAATGGCTCTGCATTCCATTGTCTTTCCGTCTTGACCTATGATGGATACAACAATAGTGCTCAACAGAACATAGTCAGTCTGGGATGAATGCCGTTGAACTGATAAGGTAATCGATTTAGATACTGGATTGTCCCTTGCCTTGGATGTATCAACTGTTGGTTTCGCTTCTGAATTCACCTTCGGTGGTAATTGGTTCTTTTGTGGCAGTTTATCGTCTGGATGCAACAACGAGTTATGTTTTTTGTTACATTTGGTACATGACCTCAATGTACAATTGGCTGCAATGTGACCTTGGCGTAAACAATTAATGCATAAATTGTTGTCTCGTACCAGCTGATATCGTTTACTTGGTGATTTGGCTAGGAATGTACTGCATGTGTATAGTGAATGATTTTGCTTACATAAAATACAATGGTTATCTGGTTTTCTTGTGTTAACTAGTGAGGTTGCTTTATTGAACAGATTTGATTTTGTTCCAAAATTTCTTGTTCCAATGGCTTCTAGAGACTGAAATCTGGTTTCCAAGAAATCGAGAAGCTTGTTGATGGATATCAATTCCTTTGGTGTAGTCAGAGATTGTTCAAATAGAGTATGGGTTGTCTTGTCAAACTTTTTTATTAAAAGATGTACCAAAATTGGATCCCAACTATCAATGTCTATTCCAAGATTTTTTAATCCTAGTAAACACTCCTTGGTAGTGTCATGTAAGGCCTTGATGCTTGCTGCGCTTTCGATTTGATAATTGGGTTGTGATAATAGCTTGTTTAAGAAGGCAGTGACCAATAATCGTTTATTGTCATATCTATTGTAGACTATTGTCCATGCTGCATCATAATTCTCGGTTGATACTGGCAAATGGTGTATCAGACCACGCGCTTCTCCACTTAGATTTGCCACTAAATAGAACATTTTCTGTGCATCACTGATGGTATTGTTGTGATGAATGAGCTGAGTATATAATTCACGAAATTGTGTCCAATTTAAGTAGTTGCCGTCAAATGTTGGCAGGGTAATTTTTGGCAAGTTCAAAGTAGTCGATGGTGCTACTAGCGTTGGCTGGACTCTTGATTCATCTGTTGATTTTAAATTCCGCAACTTGTGATGTAACAAGATAATGGTATCTTGTAACCAATCATACAATGTATGGTATAGTTCCATGGTATATTCGTGAAATTCACCGGCCTCAGCTGATTCCCAAATTTCTTCATTATTTTTTCGAACATCATTCTCATACTGATTCAACAACTGTAGTTTGAGTTCATAATATGACAGTGACTGATCAATGTGTCCTTGATCTTCAATTCCTTGTAATAAATGAGTGATGGTACTCATTAATGCCTTCTGCCTTTTAATCAATCTAAGTACTTCGCTGTTAGCCACACTCTTCCGTTCAGTGTCGTGGTCTGATGAATTTAATGTGGATGATTTGGATTTCGATGGTACAGGTTGTTCATTCAATCCTTGTTGCATGGATGTAATCATATCTTTGAGGTTTCGGTACCTCGTGTTGCATTCATCGTAAAATTTGTTAGCAAAATAAGGATGTTTCTTTTCTTCTTCTGGAGTCAATATAATTTGGTCATGGTTTGACTTGAATTCTAGCCACAATGCATCTAAAGAAACTAATCGTTTCTGTAAATATTCCCTTGTTTTTCTGGAGATTGAATCCTTTTTGAAATTCACAAGCATTCGCTCGATCTCCTTCCCAATCTCACTTTGTCGTAAGAAAACGTCTGCATATTCTGCCATTTTGACTTACCTTCTACCGAAAGATCACGTCGGGGTCACCAATGTTCAATACGACACTCTCTTTTGATTGCCGTGTTTATACAGATTATGTGTATAGGTGCAGAACCTATGCACTAATAGTTGTATTCAGGTGCAGTACCTGGACACAATCAAAGGGTAACAATTGTTGCTCAAGTTCACTACTTGGATTAAGATTGTTAAACAGTGCTCTTGCCAGCCTCAACAAGAGTAATAAAAAGGCTTAATTCACTGCTAACAATAAACTGAAACTTTTATTAATTAACTTCTTATTTATAGTACAAAAATTGCTTATTAATCAATAATATTATTAACTACATAATGTTCTAATTCTAATTACTAATATTTAAAAGTAGGTCATGTCGTTTACCTTATTTGTATATTCAAATTTCATAACTTTTTTTTTGACTTTTGTGATTGGTTTTACCTATTAGTAATATTCATATTCACATGATATCAAATTTCTTAACATACTTATACATGGGAAATGAACTTAAAATTATGCTGATCTTATAAAGTTATAATGTTTATTACTACAATGATTATTATATATAATTTTAACATAACATTGAACAATAATAATATTGTATATATGTATACTTGTATATACCATATATAAGATACTGTTCATATTAGATGCTAATATAAACTGGCGTTACATCAAAATCCGTGTACAGTACACACATGATATAATAATATAATACTCGTGTCGGGTACATTATAATAATTTTCATTTTTTGTTCTTAATATTTTTCAATGTTTTACATTTTTTTTTTTCATATATTTTTGATTCACTTTTAGTTTAATTTGTGAATAGTATATTTATGTATATGTATATGTATATTTTGCTATACATAATGTAATTTATTTATGAGATTTTGCGGTTTCTCTTGTACACATAATATACGAAGTATACATAACGTATAATACTGGTATTTTTATTTAATAATATTATAAACACATAAGCTACTCGTTTATTTATTATATTCATACAAACAAATATATTCGTATATAATATGTACATATTCATATTTTTTCAACGCACACACATAATAATATCCGTAATGTTATGTTATGTTGAAATAAAATTTGAAAAAAAAAAATAAAAAATTGCCTGTTTTTCATCCAAAAAATCTAAATGTAAACAAGAAAATTTTTGTTCTATAAATATTTTTTTTTTCATTTAGTCAGTATGTGTGTTTGTATTTATCTAAAGTACATTTTTAATATAACATGCATGCAAGGTATATGGTAAAGTTAAAAGATATATTGACGACAGAGAAAAATCTATATAATGTACATGAATGTACAAAAATAAAAAAAAAAATTATAGACGGTATTCATTTCAAATGGTAAAAAATTTGTTACACAAATTCAAAAATTTTTTCAAAATATATAATCACAAACTCACCTATCAAGCAGATCACTGGTCTGCGGGAGAACACGCAGCCAGTCTGGGTCTAGATCTACCGATTAATCTGGGTCTACACACAGTAAAAGCTTCAAGGACAATTTGAAGAACGAAAATCTCTTATATTATCTTTGCAGGTCTCCAGCAATGGCTAAAACCAGACTAACAACTTTTGGTAAGTCTTTCATCCTAAACCTCTCGGAGGTAGCCAATCTATGTATAGGTAGTCTGATTTACTATGGCTATAGTTTAGAATTGAACAACCAACACCTACGAGTTTGTGGTATAACAAAATGGCACGCAAATTGTTAATTGAATCTGTTTCTAGGAACTGAAACGGACTACCACTGTAACTAACCAATTAACCACTTATCAAATTTCATCTGGTAAAAACAACAAGCTGTCAAACCTTGATTTACAGCAAATTTATTTAAGACATTGATGTGAGTGACTAAAAAGTTTCGTTCATTCATACAGAATATCGTCGAAATTCTCAAAACAAAGAAAAAAGTTATGAAATTTCGACAAAAATTCGATCAATTACGCTACTTACGAAAATTTCGAGAAGTACAAGATTTGAAATGAATAGTGAATACCCTCATAATTTCATATTGCGGAGTGAGTATGTTCATATGTACATTATTTTCCGCAAATCATTTTACAGAAATGTGTATATTATGGTGTTTTTTTTTTCACTGTTTAGAAATGTGAAATATAAACATAATGTATATGCACTTACATATTCGTATATAAAATAATTTTATTTTTTCAAAAATAAAATAAATGGATAGTCTTAAATGAAATTAAACATAAATTACATATTTTTGTGCTATTTATACGTATACGTATGTATATAAATGTAGAAAAATGTATATGTATATGTTTACATACATATGTATTTATATTGTATAATCATGTAAACTATAGTTTAGTAGATATGAATGTTATTAGATTATATTTATTTTTATATACACATGTAATACGAAAAAAAGTTTTTTTTTTGGAATTAAATTAAGTAGTAACTGATGATAACAAAATGACTTGAAAAATTAAAAAAAAAAATAGTATGAATATACACGTAATTACTTAATGTTTTTGCATGTATATACTACATAAATACATGCTAGATCATGCATATGTTTATGTGTAAAAAAAATAAAAAAGGATGAATAATTGAATCGGAAGGGAAGGAAAAGACAAAAAATACATCTCGAAATGATATTTAGTGTTTAGAACAAAAAAACAAAAAACATGTAAAATTAAGAAAATTCAAATTAAATTGTATAAAGTCTACTATAATTATGTAGGTATAGGGAGATAGGATAGTCTGAAGGTTATGAGAAAAAAATTACATGAAACTTCTATTTATATTGTTTCATTATTTTGTTATTCTATTGTTTTTCAAAATATTTGCCATGATATTTTTTTTGCACCTATCCGTTCTTTTGAAAAAAAATTTTCTACCAGTATCCAATCCAAGCCATTTTTAGGTTGGATCTATACGGTCGGTCGACTGCGGTATTCATCGAGTGAAACAATTTCTGGTTACCTAGATCCGGGCTCATACGTAAATGCTTACTGAAAATTGTCTGAATTTGTATCCGACCTATTCCCAGAGAAGCTTAAATATTATCCCATATGCATCGTTTCTCTTCCGAATGAAACACACATTTCTTACAGTCTCGACATTTTCTTCAATAATCGCAGTCCTGGAACGCACTCTTCTCTCGCATTATATTTTTTAAACTTTAGTTCGTTCCTTCGTTTGTTTCAAACTTTTAAACGATGTACATACCGTTTGGTTTTGGATGGTGCTGTACCACCAAAAGCTTGAAAGCTTGGATTAGTTGATTGTTACACTGTTGCACTTGATTTATTTGAAATCATGATAGATTTTAATTCATTTTTACACTGAACTTCTGACTTATGCCATGGGAAAACTATAAGTGATAGCAATAGGCAATTAACCATCGAAATAATTATATGACAAAACGACAAATCTTAGGCGCTAAATACATTTCAAAGCAGCTAGTAGAAATTTGCTACAATCGGTACATCATTTAGTGCTTTGTAAAAATGAATGCTGATCCAATGGCGGCACAAGTTAGTATACTTTTGATCGTCTTCTATATACATAAATTATTTATTTCTGAGAATAACACAGCGGCAGAATTATATTATTTATCGTGTTCTATACTAATCAATGAAATGTTTGTAAATTTAAACATTGAAAAATATTTTTTTTTTGCAAAAATTTATTATCTACAGTACAGTCTGTACCCGTATGTAATTCGCGCTTATTTCGCGAGTATATATGATATGAAAATTTAAAATTTTTGGTATGTATTACTATATACATATAGTCATAATGTATTATGTATTATTATTTTTTATTATCTCCATATGGATTATGTAATTTAGATAAATAAAAATTTGAATATAATATACAATAACACTGCATGTACAAGTTATTATTTGTGTATAAATCGGGGTCATCGAAGAATAAATTTATATTAAAAATACATGCCACATATGTATACAATACACCATATCATAGTAATGATATAAACAATGAGGGTATTTACTTAATGCAGTAAAAGGTGTGTGAAACGAGTAAAAGTTATGAAAACTGCAAATATTTTACACGATTTTACACGGTTTACATGCCTTTTACTGCATGAAATGAATACCCTCAATATAAGTACATATGTAAGTATATCTGCGTCTACCTACATAATTACACATAAGTATGCGCGCGTATTTATTCATTTTTTATATAATAACCTTGAATGTAAATAATTTTGATAACCTATTGACATTGTTACTGGTATTAGTATAATAAATAATTAAAAAAAAAAAATATATTTATATATATACTTACATGCATGGAAAATTTAAGATACGCATACATACTTAACTTACAAATGTACATAAAAACAAAATGTTACATACAAAATATCGTACATACATATGTATTAATATGCATATAAGATTTCTTGCTTTAAAAAAAAAATTAATTTTAAATAAAAATCATATTATTACAATCAAAGATAATAAAACAGTTGATATATTACTTGTATAGTAAATTTTTGGTTGGTTGATTAAAACGAAACAAAATAGATATTTTTTATGATAAATTTTTTAAATGATTTTTTTTTTTTTTTTACCTTATATAGAAATTTTATTTGCATGTACGAGTACATTTTAATGTTTACATTTAAAAAAAAATAAAAAGGGCATTCATTTCGAATCGTAAAGACAAAATGACATAAAAGCACTTTGTGAAACACTAATCATCGTAATTATGTTAATTGAACTCTTCACAAAATTCTTATTTTGACACAAAAATTTAATTCTTCTTCTACGACCATTCAGACCTTATCCGGTCTCTTATATCTCTTGGAGAATGCACTTCCAGTTCTCTCGATCCTTTGATACCGCCAACCAGTTCTTAATATCGAGTTTGTTAATGTCTTTCTGTTTAATAATCTTTTCAAAATATATTTATTTGCGCACAAACTCGCTTATCAAATTTCAGTTGCTAAAAATGACAAACTGTCAAATCTTGATTTACACAAAATTTGGGTATGAGGTAGATCTAGGCGGCTAAAATGTCTGATTTATTTACACAGAACTCGTAATTCTCAAAACAAAAATGAAACAAAGTTTCGTAAAACAAATAAAGTAGGTACACTATTTAAGTGAATTACGAGACTCACGACCACAAGATATGGAATGAATACCCTCAATGTCAAAATCATATCTTTGAGTTTTTAAAATGCGGTCGGTTTAGCAGTATGTCGTATAAATCAGTATAATAAAATCTTTCTAATACATACATACAAGCATATACACATGTACGAGTACTTACGTAAATTATTTGGATTTCCTGTTGTGCATTCAAAAAAAAATTTTTTTTGCGAATACTTAAAATAATTTTTTTATCTTTTTTTTTTAGATAAATTTTTACAAAAATAACAAAAAACAAAAGAAAATATTTGAATGCTTCGCAGATCGCAATATGTAGACGAAGAAAATTATTTCGATTTTTGGTAACATTTTTTTTTTTTAAATTTAATACACTAGAGTTATTTAGAACATAAATTCTCAATATTTCTACCAATTATAATACAACATACATACTTTCATTTCTATCCTTTATCTTTGTGACACTGCAAATCCTAAAAGGATTTGCGTACAGTCTTCTCAATAATATTTCCAATATTTCTATTCAAACTTTTAACAGAAAGAACTGTTGACCTATTTGTACTTTATAAATCGAACTTCTAAACCGAAATAATCGCATTCTTGTAAAAATATCGTAAAGAAAATGAAGAATAAGGATATTTCGAGAAATTATTCAGATTTTAAGTTCTACTAGCACCTAATATATTGTGTTTCTAGTCAAGTTTTATTATTTTTCTTCTTCTTGTTCCTCAACATAACAGCCCATGATAAGCCATAGCTCTTTTCATAATCCGCTGCAATGCCGTTCTGTTTTGTTCGCAATTCCCATCACCCTCAATAAATTCTTCCTCTACAGCTTCCCTACACCCTTTCCCAGGCCTTTCTTGCTGCCACGATCCGATCACGTTACTGCGGTAAAGACACTTTTGACAGCTCTGTTATCTGGCATTTTTATTAAATGATCATGGTGCCATAATAAAGCTTTGAGCTTTTATGAACTTTATGATGTTTTTTCCATAGTTTACCAAATTTTCAATTTCATGATTATTTTTCAATAAATTTAAAAAAATGTTCTATTTTTGTTAATGTAATTTTATTAAAATTTGTGCGTATTTAAACAAAAAAAACAATGCATCAGTATCAGTTCAGTTTTAAATACCTCTCTATCTATTAATCTTTAATAAAACCAGCATTTATTATTTTTTTTTGTTTTTTAAATGGATGATATTTTCTATGAAAAGTTTTTTAAAATAATAAATATTTGAAGTGTAAATATTTTTTTTGATTTGATTTTAATAATTAAAAATACATATGAAAAATGTTTTTTTCCACATCAACAATAAATAAATAAAAAAAGAAAAAAACAAATGTATGTACATATATATACCTATGTATGTATATAGTTTGTATGCTTTTTTTTGAATTATTTTCTGTATAAAACATACATTTATGTGTGTGTGTTTGTATGACAACAAATTGTTTTTATTTAATTTTTTATTTTTTATTTCTTATTATTTTTTCATGTAAGTACATATATAGTACATATAAATATGGAAATTTTTTTTCGGATTAAAATGCTACTTAAAATTCAATATTGATTAAATAATAAATATATGCATCCACGAAACGATTCTTGTGTATGTAGAGTACATACAAAATAATATATGTCTAACCAAAACAGATGGCGAATGCATAATGCTGTTCTACATTCAATACAGTGACTTAAACTTAGACTTTGACTTTCGAGTAGTAAATAAAAAAAGCAGCTGTCAAGTCTATTGCATTGAATATTGAATGTAGAAGTTTTAATATACATCCATTAAATCAAAGTCGAAGTTGAAGTCGCTGCGCAGTGAATGTAGAAGCGGAAAAGATATTTACACATTCACAAAATTAAAAATAATACTAGAGTGTAGAAGATCTTAGTCCTAGATCCTAAATAGATAAAAACCTGATGGAGAGAAAAGACTTCCAGGCCGCCTGAAAGAGAGATGGGTGGATAAAATACATAAAGATGCAACCACATTGCTAAATTGTAACAATTGGAGAGATGAGGCATCAAATCGTGAAAATTGGAAGTAAAGTTAAGGGTCGGACTGGGTACGACTTGGCCCGTAGCACAAAGAAGAAGAAGAGTGTAGAAATAATCTGAGCATCTTCAGTTCAAACGAACAATTCATGTACACAGAACAAACAAAACGTGTTGTGTACATATGATCGAGTGAAGATTTCTAGCAGAAAGTATAGAAGCGAAGTTTAACACTTTTCTTATGATCAAAATCGTATCCGTCCGTATGCAAAAATTTTACTAACACACATATAAAGCATGTACAAATATTTGCAATTTGCTTTGGCGAACAGTATAACACATAGGTGTATGCAGCAATTTAAAATCGTACATGATTTTTTAATAATACAAACATATAGATATAATATAGCATACAAATATATCTATACTTTTGGCTGTACATATCTGGATTCGTGCATATATGTAGCTATTTATTTTTATATTAGCGTCATTTAGTAAATAATATTTTTTTCCATATTTTTGTTTTGTTGTACAATTGTACATACAAAGGATCAGTTGATAGAAAATATGTGTCAAAGAATTAATGTTTTGCCTCGCATGTTTCAAAATTCAAATAAAATATTTACTTTTGTGTATATGGTTTTCCTCTAAATTCCTCTGATATACTCGTAATAAAGTACACACACATTTTACACGTGTATATTTAGTTTTTCTTTTTTTAAAAAAAAAATATTTTTTGTTGGTTTTTTTTAAAAAAAAAAAAATAATAAAATAAATAAAATAAAAAATAAATAAAATTTCAATTTAATATAGAATCAAAAAAAAAAAAATTTAAAAATTTTTCAAGTACGTGACTATGTAGGTATGTATTTATCTATTGTGATCTGTGTAGTGGATATTTTTTATTTTGATTCTTCGGAAACAAAATACAATTATTTTCACTGGAAAAATCTCTTATATAATAATCTGATTATATTTTTTTATAAAAAGAGAGATGAGATAAAAATACATAATGAAATTGGGGGAATTTTTTTTTTTTTTCGTTAAATTGTGTTTGTAAACTTTTAATAATTTAAAAAGGAAATTGTTTGATTAAATTCATGTGGATACTGTCCATAAATACTTACAAGCATAAGTTTACTTATGAGTATAATATGTAATATTTAAATGTACTTACTGACAATTTAATTGAAAATGAATTTATCAATTGATAAAAAAATTACTCTGCCTGCACACTTCACACACATATTCTGTACTTACATTTCTTATATTGTGGATACATCTACATAAATAGATAATTTCATTTTAATTATTTTAAATTACTTTTAAATAATACAGATGTAAAATACATACATGTAAATGTATGAATGTACACATATGAATTTTAAAAACTCAATACCATACCATATAGCATTCATAAATTGTAAAACATAAATTCCTGAAGTCGTTTCCAGACAACACCATGGTAAATAAGTATATTTGATTTATCATACACCGAATTATGTGGGTGCATCACAGAAAAAATTGTTCGTAAAGAGCGTACATTTTTCTTCGTCTATTTGACAAAGTCTGAGTAGAAGTATTTTCGCTATTACCGGCATGCGATTGAAAATATAACTTAATCTAAATCTCATTTTGGTGAAATCTACGCTATAGAATTTCTTGTGTTGAAATGCAGGAGGTATGAAACATCTATTCTGGCACGAAATCTAAATTGGATTATGAATGTAACTGCAGTAAAAGTAGAAATTATGCCAAAATTTCTTTATTTTGAAATTGCATGCATTTATGTAAAGTGCTCGCCTATATTGTACAAACAAAGTAAATTTTTGGAAAAATGCTTAGGTTGAAGAATATTGGATATTAGTGTAGAAGCTAGGGCTAATTCAAAGGAAATATTTGATGAATACACAAACGTTTATCTCCTTCTTCTTCTTATTCTACAGACATGATGCACTGTCCAAAGAAACAGTTCTCCAATTTGCAAACTCCAATCATTTATTATTTATTAAATACCTACACGAAGTGTATGGGACTGTCTTTAGGCAATTTAGGTACCTACATAGAGTATACGTGTACGCAAATAAGTATACCTATGTATATAAGTATTTTAGATTGTTTAAAACAGGAAAGTAAATAATAAAACATTTTTTTTTTTCTTACAAATTATTTTTCCTTTTCAAATTTCCTTTTTCATTTTAGGTTATGTACACATATATAATGGTGTATGTACAAGTTTTTATACTCGCAATAATAAATACACATTCCTATACATATTGCGTTATATGTTTTCATTATTTAATGTATGTATAAATTTGGAATATTATTTATCTTATATCTGTACATAAATATTTGATTTTATTACACATAACATAATGTGTATGTACCAATGTAAATACAAAAGTATATATATGTACATATATATATTTAAACTGCTGCCGCTGCTGATAAAATAACAAAAAAAAAAACATAAAAATTAAAAAGAAAAGGCAAATAACATACATAACACAATATTTAAAGTTTACTTACAGGTAGGTAAATTAAAGAAAATGTATATACATATTATTATAATATTGTTGGTGTGTTATTGTTCTTATTTCTGTCTTCTGTATGTTTCTTTGCTAGTTGTTTTTTTTTCTTTTTTCCTAACATTTTTATGTTATTTTCATTTCATTACATTATTATTTGGGTTTTTATAAATAAGTACGTGTACTCTGTATGTAATATCCTGGACCTTGGTCTGGTCGTAATCGTAATATATGTACATAATGTACGAGTACGATTATTATTATATGTGTGATTCTCGTGACTTGTTGCTTCGTTTATGGTTTTATACATACGTTACGTAGTATACAGAGATTTCTTCGTATTGTTTTTGTTATAGTTTTACGGTGAATTTAGTATTATTTTATACATGAAAGATATACACGTTTTTATTATTGCTAAAGCAACAGTCCAGTCATCAGAGCATATGCACATATAGTATTCTCCTTAAATTCAAGTTAATTTTTTCCTTAGTTAGTTTATATAATATTTTCTTGGTTTGTATTTTAAGCGCAAGGAAAAACATATTAAAAGTAAAATAAATATTTCAGATACTCATATACATAAATATTCTCCTCAGGTATGTTGTATGTTGTGTTGTGTTGTAATTCCATGTATGGTTGTTTATATAGTATATATGGTCACATATACGAACATAACATAACAGACAATACATATTATATTCGTATGTGGTTAGCTGTTATAATGTGTAATCTTTTCTATACACTTATGTTAGTAAGAAAACAAAAATTCTTATTTCTTTTTATCTTATTTTTGTTCTGATGTTTTTTGATTTTTATAACATTTTAGATGACGATTCTTTCCATGCCATGATCCATCTATGTTGAAGTTGATGTTCACAAAAAAAAAGGAAAAACAAAAAATAATGTAAAAATCAAAATAAAATAAAATTAAAACTGGTATTTCCTATATACGTACGTACATAGATTCTTCTGTACATGCATGCATACATTTGTATGTAAGCAACGTATATTGTACTTTACTTTTGTCTGTGTGCGTGTGTGTGTTATGTATTATTATATATATATTTTTTTCATTTTGTTTTTCTTAAAAAAAATTCTTATGTTGAATGAATTCAGCACGTCGTCATCTAATAAAATATATCTATCTAATAATATATTACATATTACATAAAATATACATAAATAGGTTTACGTGTAAGTATGGTATGGTGCATGTAAATAAATTTATTTATATCTGTGTATATGTAACTACATATATTATATTTTTGTATTCAAATATCATATAATATACGAGCATACGAGTACATACTTATTTATAACCTCTTATACCTTTCCTAGACCTACATAATATATGGGATGCATTTATACTGAAGAAAATTGTAAAAGTTTCTACAAATTTGTTTCTATATACATATTTATAATATACAATCGTAATATGAATGCATGTAACACAAACTAACGAAATTTTCTATAATAGTGTAATGTGTAAAGTAAACAAAAATATTGCAAAATAACAAGAAATGCTCAAAAAAAAAAAAAAATGTAGGATGCCATTGACTGCATTTCATGAAGTTCATTATTATTACCCCATATATAGGATAGGTGATGTATAGTACTTCTTTTATGTGCACATAGATTGTGTATATTTATATACATTTCAACATACATATATGTATATAATAATTATTGTATAAATTTACCAGAAAAATGTATATTGTATGTATCTACCTATGTATTATTTTGTATGTTGCGAAGCTTGATGCTGTGTCGTGCCAGATAAAAAATTTATATTAAAGATATAATATACATACATGAAAAATATAAAAATAAAAATAAAATATAAATGTTCATCAGAAATATACATACAAGAAAAAACATAAAAATGTAAAAGAACTGAAAAACTGAAAAAAAAAAAACAGGTATATGTATATATACATTATATACTTAGAAAGAATAGTAGTGAAGAAAATATTGTGATTGTTACTTTTGATTACGTATTGTATTTTATTATAATGCATACAAGGTATGCAAAGAAAATGCATTCTACCACTCTACAGATATACATAAAGGTACATATATTATGGTGTAATATGTCCTATACCTATTATAATTCTATCCTATGTAACTATTATGTGCAATTAGAATGTATAGACTTTTAGATAGGTAAACAAACTTACAATGTAAAAATATGTAAAAGGAGAATGTATATGTTTGTATTTCTTTTAAACCACATTAATACGAATACTTTTGAATTATAAATCTAACAAACAAAGTCATTTAAGTCATTTATTCTCGTATATGTATATAGCGACGCATTAACTTTATGTGAATGTATGAAATGAATGCGTTCCTTGAAGTATATTACATGTATAGATGTGTAACATGTAACATATAGCATAGAAAAATATACTTCTATGTGGTAATATATAGGGATTTGAATATGTATACTTTCATCAGTATATTATATGCATTGTTGTGTAAAAAAAAAGTAAGGAAATGTGTTTTCTTTTTTTTTTCATTAGAAACCTGTTCTTTTTATGATAATGACTCAGGTATTATATGCATACGTGTACAGCACAGTATACAACATATTTCTTTTTTATACACAAAAAAGGTAGATTCATTATATTGTCTAATCTTTTAATTTTTTTTATATTATTGTCCACAATACTATATTCTGTGGTGTCTATATGTTTTGGTTTTGCTACACATAAACATTACATATATAGGTACGCGGTTTTATTCGTTTTTATTGAATAAAAAGTATAGGAGGATAGATGATATTATAGCACAAGGAAAAGAAAAACCTCGTAATATTCTTATATCCATAACTACGGTGCACTTTACATATAGCATACCTGTGTAACATATTAAACAGTAAACACAGATACTACTGTGATCAAAAATACAAAGTGAAAAATCGTTATTTACTTATATACTTCCAAAATCATCTCTTCGCTTTCAAAGTACTCCTCGTCCAAAACAAACCACTTATTCCAACGTTTTTCCAAATCCTCGAAACAATCAGAGAAGAAAGAAATCGTGTTCCTAGTTGGTATTCAATATACTTTCTTCGATTCAGTTTCCTTATTATCTCCTCAATCGAGTTGAAACTGTGTCCTCACAGCGGTTTTTTGAGTTTCTCTACAGTCAGAAGTCGCACATTGTTAAATCATTCGAATACGATGATTGAGGAACGATCATAATCATCCCTGACGTTACAGTCCAGAGTGAACTTCAGCTTCACTTCAGGTCTTATAACAAAAGTTTTTTTTTACATAGTAACATTGTTAGTTTCGCGTCTAATCTCCTTTAAGAGGACAAATGCCTATTCTCTTTGTTTCTTCAGTTTCCACGGGAGTTTATTAACTTATCAACAACTCATCAGCTGCTTAAGATATTGGCATGAAATTTTGTACAAATGTCTGTTACGTTACTACTATTCTACGTAAAGTGCAAAAATTCTAATCGTTTGGATTACTTCCCATAATTTAAATGGA
Source organism: Villa cingulata (assembly GCA_951394055.1). Lineage (NCBI taxonomy): Eukaryota > Metazoa > Arthropoda > Insecta > Diptera > Bombyliidae > Villa > Villa cingulata. The sequence continues at coordinate 5,669,298 of OX596023.1, forward strand.
AAATTCACCTTATTTTTTGATTACAATATTACATGATTACATCTCTATATTATTCTTTCTATAAAAATGTGTGTAACTCTTTTGTTGTAAATGTATACGCGTGTATGTGTTGGGTTGAATATGTATGTATTTTCATCTTTTACTTTTTTTTTCTGTTGCAGTACGGAAAAAAAAATTGTGTACATGTCTATTGTTGCATTGTTGCATTATATGTTTTAACAGCTATTTCTGCAGTTGCATATATGTACATAATATTATAATTCCACGTACATACAGTATATATGTACCTATAATACGAGTATGTACCTATTTAGTTAATTTTTACTTGATTTTTATACATAGCAATGTGTATTGTGTAGTGTTGTATCCGCGTATTAACCGTATAATATGATAAATTTAGATATTGTAGATATAAAAAGAAGCCAGTTATGTACGAGTATCTAGATGAAAGATATTATTATATGATGGCATATATAAGAAGTTTGTCTATCTATCTATCGTTATATTAGACGCCACAGATGGATAAATTTATTATCCCTCTATAAATATGAATGCCATTATTTTATTTAATACAAATCCGTGTTATGTACACAGGTATGCATATAAATACTTATTTTTTTTTTTTTTTTGGTTTGAAATAAAAGATAGACAGGTGATTATTAGTCGTACAACTAAAGTTGACATTTTTCTATATTTTCAGATTACAAAAAAAAATATCTTTATATTGATGAAACCAAGAAAAAAAAGAAAAAAACAGTAACATGAATCCGTTTACAATTTATAATAATTATTACAATATTATTGTGTTACATTCAAAACATATGACAAATATACAAATCAACCAATATATTTTTATGCTTTATATACATACAAGTAGATATTTCTGTTCGTATTATTAGATTGTGAATGTTGTCGCCGTTATTAAACAGAAAGTTAAAGATTAAAATCAATAATAACATTTTATTATTAATATTATTGTATTACCTTGTCCTTCTGTATACAATATAATCTGTTCATTTCTGTATATGTATGTATGGTAAGTATATATGTATGTACATACGAGTTTATATGTATAATTGTAGTATGTACATAAAAATCATAAATTGTATAAAATATCATCAGAAGTAATCTAAGATTTTTATAATCTACTTATTTTTTTTCTTATATTCTGCGGTTTTTTATTCAATTTTTATTTTACAGTTAATTGTTGACTATATAAATGCATTTATATACATATATGAATATATATGTTATATATACGTACATTTATATGTATAATTGACTTTTAGAATTGTCTCGTATTATTATTATTATTCGTGCATGAATCTCTATATGCATACATCAAACTGTGATATAATCTAATTTATTTATTTATTTAATATTTTTTTCTTAATAAATAATTTATGAAATTAATGACTGAATATTTATATTTATTTGATAAAAATAGAAAAAATATTATTATTTTTTTATTTGAATATAATTATAACAACATACAAGTATGTTATATAAAATGTACTAATTACGCGATTAATGTAGTCGTAAAATAGTGATAAAATGAAAGTAGATAGATATGTATTTAAATACACATTTGTGTATATCATAATAAAAATAATAGAAAGATATTAAAAAATGCACTATGAGTATAGTGTACAGTGGTGGATAAATATAGACAGCCTAATAGTGCTGACAGACCAAAAAAGCACCTTTTGGGTTCAGCTAAATCAGTTTAGAAAAAGCTTTTCGTTAAGAATATTTGTACTGGCAGAGATCGAAAACTGGGTTTAGTTGTCATTTGTACGATGGATTATAAATATAACTTTAGGCAGGACATCATTCTAAACTTATTTTATAGCGCAATCACAATTTAGTAATGTAGACAACTGGCAAATAGTTGTCGTTTTGAAAGCCAAATTATTGTGGTTACGCTATTATTGTGAATCCACATTGGAAATTCCTTCAATTGTCATTAAATTTATGTGCAATTATGCCTTAATAGCTCTTCAAAAGCACTTGAACCAAAAATTCAAAAGCAAATTAATAAATGACCTTCAACTAAAGGCTAATCAGCAAACTTTTAGTCAAAACTTCAACAAAATAATAGGAAAACTCAATTAAATTTTCACTAAATTTTGTATCTAAGTCAAATTAAAATCTGTTTCAATTTGCTGTAACTATTCACTATACTTTTACTTAGAACAAAATCTTTCACAAAAATAAACGTACTTAAATATTGAACATTTAGTGAGGTCATTTATATTTCCTCCACTGTATAACTGAAGAATATTATGGCATTTTAATATGCAATTAACTAATTTTAACTATTCAATACTTTATCGTAAATACAGTGTATTTAAATTTAATTGTCATTTTATACAAAATTATTATATTTTATGTATGTATGTACATTTATGTATGTGCACATAATTACATATCACATCACAAAACAATTTTTTTACATTTAATATCTAAATTAAAAAAATACAAGAGCAAATAAACATACACGTTATGCATATGTATATAGATACATATAAGTGATATGTGTCCATACGTTTATATACATTCAGCATTTTTCAACTATTAACTAACAATTATATAGGTATGTACAACTACAAATACTATGATAAATAATTCAATCATTTCCTGTAATATTTTATTTTTATTTTTTTTAGATTTTTCTTTATCGTACACTTATATGTATCTTTATTATTTAATTTAAAAAAATTTTGTAAAATAAGAAAATGAAAGAAAAGAAAAGAAGGCAAAAAGAAAATGAATAAAATATTTTATGTAGCTAGGCGCTTTTCTATACATATCTATACACAAACATACAAGTACATATGTTTTACCATTGAGTATTATATGATAATGCATTAAAAAATTGTACGTTTATAAATTACAATGGAGGAATTTAGTATTAATAGTGATGTTAAAAAATGTTTATCTGTAATTATTGAGGGTATTCTTTTCAAATTGTAAACGTATACGCAATTCATAATTATACGATCTTTTTAGCTGAAATGACATCAAAGCATCTCGTTAAATACTAATCGCAATATTGTAAATTAACTCATCACAACAAATTCTTATTTTGACACACAAATTCAACAATCTTCTCAAACACATAATTACAAAACTCACAGCCATCGCACAATTCCAGCAACAACTACAGCGTATCGCTGAAAGTTCGCACAATTCAGGTGCAATTACAGCGTAAAATATGAGTGAATTTTACATTTTTGCTTCTTGCAAATAGATTACTATACTACTGCAAAATCCAGGTCGTGAATGGTTCGTTGTCGCTGAAAAATAGAATAGAATTTATTTGGGCGGCAGCTACAGCGTAAAGTTGTCAGCGTAAAAAGTCCCATTTAATTACTGTTATATACGCTGTAGTTGTCGCTGGGATTGTGCGATGGCTGTCACTTTTCAAATTTCAGCTGATAAAAAATGAAAAGTTGCTAAACTTTGTTTTACATAAAATTATTTATTTACGACGTTAATTTGAGCGACTAAAAAGTCTCGTTCATTTTATGCAGACCACTTCATAATTCTCAAAACAAAGGAAAAAGTTACAAAGTCTCATAAAAATACGACCAATTACGTCAGACTCACGCGAAATGCTAGACTTACGAGATTTGAAATGAATACCCCTATTATTATCTAAGGATATGTACAATAATATAGTTATAGTGGTTTTAGTATATAAAACGGCATTTAATAATCTGACTTCTTTCATACATTATCAGAATTATACATACAAACTGACATACACACACTTAAGGGTAATCTGTACATAGTAATTTTTTATTTTTGTTAGTTAATAACATCTTTCCGGATTCAATTTTTTTTTTCAAGTGATTAAAGATAAATCTTCATATACTTTTCATTTAACAATATTAAAGATTATCGTCTTTGAAGGTTTTTCGTTTGCTTTGTCTGATATGATGATGAGAAATTTTCTAAGATATTATATTATTGTATGTTGTATAATAGTCTTGTGTATGTGAATACATTTTATACATAACAAGAATTATATCTATATAATTTATATATCATATTTATTTATAATCATAAAATTGAGTTAAGGATTATATCATTATGAGTGCTTAATGTATCAAATTTATCAGATTTATATTTTAAATATTAATTCAAAAAACTTCAAAGTATACGTATAATCACTCATAATTCTATTATTTATCATTTATTTCCAATTAGCTTTTATATATTTGCGTAATATTATTTTTCATCTCTGGGTATTCTGTACATTTTAAATATTTTCCCTAAAGTGATTATGAAAATACATACATCAATTATTATTTTCAATCATATAGAGATACTCAATTTTAACTTTGTATACATTTTTGAATTTTATTTAATATAAATATTTAAATTATTTGAATATTAAATGTGCATAGGTTGTATATAGAAAATCGAAAAGTGTTATTTATTTATATTCTATCCACGGTCATTTCACAGATGTTATATAAATAAGTATGATGTATTTATTTATGTTTATATATATGTCAAGTGTAATAGTATATAACCTTTATTTATTTATTTCTTTTTTTTTTCTATTTAAAATTTTCAACTCATAGTATTTATCACATTTTTTAATGAATATGAATCAATCATCTTTACTATTTTTATGATAAAAATAGATGTATGACATATTGGCATTTTGACATTTTTTTTTTTCATACATAACGTACAGTAGAAAAAAGAAGATGAATAGAAAAGTATTGTAAAAGTGCCTTCACATTATTATCAAAACGATAATGTGGAAAAATAAAATGCTACACATTTAGGTAGCGCATAAAATGAATCTAATGGATTTATATATATTTGTTTTTTGTACAACACTTTGTGAAATTGACGTATGTGACTTTGTGTTCAAATTGAGATTACGCAAGGCACTAGACACAATCGAAGCAACCAGCACAAATATTCTATACAATCAGCATATCGTTTGTAGCACTTTATAAATTGCTGCTGACACGATGACATTGTCAGAAGCATCTAAACTCTAAACAGAAAATCTGCTGTGTGTCGTGTTTGAAAAATGTTGAAATTTAGTTGTGGATATCTGCTGGAGTGAGACAAGTATGACAAGTACAATTTACTTTGAGTGTGTTTATAAAGGTGTTTTTGCCTACATCAGCATATTTCTGCTCCTTTTTGATGCTAGCTGTGTTGATTGTATTTAGCACTTAAATTAGGTATCGAATAGAAAATACAAATTATTGTTGCACTACAAAATTTTATTAATTTCTAAGAAGAATTCACTTAGTGACAATCAAATTTATTCAACGTATATGTACAATCCTTTTAAATCATACATGCAAATGTTCCTTGTAAGTTTCTATACAATGATTGAATATTGTGTAAACACGTGAAAAAGAATTAAATTGAGTGTATCATTTAATGCAGAAAAAATCTTGTAAACCATGGTTTACACATTTTACTCGCGATTTACATGCGTTTTTCATAATAGTGTAAAGGTACTTTAAGTAATACGCATATAGTCAAACTTTTTCATATATGAAATGTACTGATATCTATACAAATTTATGCAGAATCATTTATACATTATTGTATTTGTAAATTTATAGAATTTTTTAATAAAATATTTTGTGCACATAAAATATGATTTACACATTTTGTATAAAAATTTTCGATATTTGCATGTATAATTGCTTGAGAATGTTATTCATATACATTATGTACATACTATAGTTAGTAAAATAATTAAATATTCACTCCTATCAATTCTATTGGAGTCATTTTAAATAAAGATTATTTTCGATTTATTTCAAATATTGTACATAAATTTAAGTTAAACGTTGAATAGAGAGAAATTAATCTAGCAATAACCATATAAGTATATTCTCACGTATACATAATCGTATAGTATGTGTATTTATGAAATGTAAGTAGCGATCATCATTATTATCATCATGATTGGGTTCTATATTTTTTATACATAATTACATATTTTATTTTATTATTTTTTGTTTGTTTTTAATAAAACGCGATAGATACTCACATTCACGCATTCATTATGCATGCGTGTATAATAAATGTATTTTTTTTTTTAAACAATGCGAAAAAAAAATAATTATTATATTATTATAATAATAAATAACAATAAACATTGAAATTAGCATTGAAATAAAATAATAAATTGTTAACTACTACAAACGAGTATAAAATCTATTTTTGTAATAATATTTTTTTTTTCATATTTTAATGTTAAAAAAAAAAAATTAAAAAATATATATATTGTGTGTATACAGACAATTATGCATTTATTACATATTTTTCGCATTTAAAATGCATATTGAAATATGAATTCATATTAAATCGGTATGTTTGAGGATATACAAATGTAAATACAATGTAATAAAATTTATATAGGTCTGGTCAAAACAGATGGTGAGTGCATAATGTATGTACAGAACAAAAGATTAGATACTTACGTTACATATTCACAAATAATAATAGAGACAGAGAGAGTGTAGAAATAATATGAGAATCTTCCGTTCAACTATAGAAATGCGTATGCTCAGAACATACAAAACGTGTTGCGTACATTAAATGTTCGAGTGAAGATTTCTAATAGAAATTATAGAGGCGAAGTCTTAAGATAAAAATTTTCCTGTCTTAAAATCAAAATCGTATACGTACATGTAAAAAAATTTTTACTAAAACACATAATATAAAACATGTGCAAAAATTCGCCATCAGTTTTGGCCAGTATTATAACGTATAAATGTATGTACGTACGTCATCTATGTAACATAAATAGGAATGTATCATACATACATATATGTATATATAAATATGTAAATGTACAGTGCGATATATGCAAAATTATCATAACATCAAAATCATCATCATTATTATAATCAAAATCATTATGATTTATTGTGATTTATCTGATGATTGCCTATTTATTATTTTCATTTATTTATTTAAATGTTTGAGAATAAATTACATCAAAATGTATGTCAAATATTACATTATATGTATTTGAAAAAGTAAATATTCTCGCATACAAGTATAAATGTATGATAGGGGATGGCAATTCAATAAAATAAGCAAGGTCTTTTTAAATTATCAAGTATATACATATATCCACAGGCATAAAACTAAAATGAATACTACATACTACTTATATACTATGTACCATAATAAAATGTACTAGACTGCACTCATAAAGTTAATAGAAATTTTATGTATGCACACATACTATACTCGTTTGTGGATAAATAAATGATATCCATATTATTCAGTCAAGCAACATAAAAATAAATTCTTGTTTATATTTTACATCGATTTTATTAATTTACTACTCTAGCCTTTGTAACTATATACGTCGTGTTCGTTATTAACTTTTTATAAATGTTATTATGAGATGAGATGAGAGTACAAAATTTATGAAAATTTCAAATAAATTGAAAAAAAAAAAAATGTACACCCTGAAAAAGTAATTATAATTGTAAATTATTGGAAAAAAATATCAAACGCCATGTGTATCGTATATCTGTTGTTCTCGTGTATATTTAATATGCAAAATATCGGGTGATCATATCAGTACTGCATATATATTTTTTAAGCATCATAACAGTCATATATAAGTATTTTCAGATATCTTTAAGATTGTGTTCAGTATTGTTTAGGAAATTATTGTGGTAAAAGTTCAAAATTGTACCAAAGAGTAATGAATATAATCGGATAATAGATTTCGCGAAGAATTCAAAATGTAGGAGAATCCAAGTGTAGGAAGATCAAACGCTTCCTAAAGAAGCCTTATAAAGCCTATCAGATTTTTTTCACAAACTAGGAAGAAAAGACCGCGGAGCAGTTGGTCAATACTTTAACAGAGCATGATACCTGTGGGTAGCATCTTGCCATCATACGAATTATTAGGGATTCTTTGTACGCGGCTTGTGGTGAAAAGGAAAATAAAAGAACAGACCACCTGATTTGATTATGTTGTTGGACTCGAATCTTTTAGGCCCAAATGTCGGGTTAAGCTTCTTTATTACTTGAGTTGAGATCGACGAAGAAGTTTGACCAGACGGAGGTCTTCAAGCACAATGGATAGACCTGTCTAAGTTGAGTGCTCAGGTTCGCTTAAATAATTTTCAAAAACACGATTGCCGCATTTGCATTGCGTAGAAAACCTGCACTATATGTCTACACGCTGTTCATAAAACACACTTAAATCTACAATAGTTAACAGTTTGGTGTGGTTTATGGTCTAGAGAAGTGTAAAAATAAAAAATGATATTGCAGTTACCAATCAAATTGTAAAACATACAGCTCTTATTTGATTACCCTCCGTAATAAATAAATAATTTAATAGATTTTAACGTTAGTTATTGCCTTGTTTTTGTGTACATATTACAATTAATTCAACTATATGTAAGTATATAGCGTGTGTATACATACAAAAGTACATAATTTAATTTTTATATGATTTTAAATTAAAAATATTTTCCATTTTGTTTTCAATAATAAATTCATTCAATTTAATTTATTTATATTTGGATTATATTTTTTTATTTCTTTCACAATTAAATTATTTATCAAATAAATTGATTATAAAATTTCTTCTTTCTTTGCGTTCACATAAATAAAAAAAAAAAAAATTAAAAACGTAAAAAAAATAAATTGATAAAATGAATTATAATAAATAAAATGTTTAAAGCGTTTTTCAAAGAAAACAAAAAAAAAAGAATGAATGTTAAATGTACAAAAATTATGAATAAATATGAGCATAAAATAAATTATACACGAATGAAATTTAGTGTAAAAGTATAAAATAAAATATTCAATTAAAATAATAAAATAAAAATGAAAATACGCAGCAAAAAAAAAACAAATAATAATTATGATTACAATTTCTTGTCAGATGTACATTGTATATGTAAAATTGTATTCGCATATTTTCATCTATATAAACAATAAATTTATTGATATTATCATAGAATATGTAGAATATGAATACATAGAATGTGTGTTTGTCTATATGATGTACTACAATAATAATAATAAATATAAGTATGTATGTCTAGTATCTGATACGCATATTCCTTTTTCGAATGAAATTTCAATTGAAAAGCCAAGCATATACATTATTATACTAAATTATTTTTATGAATGTGTTACTAATTTATTACAAACATGTCGATTCTATTTGATATGTGATTTATAACTAAAAAATGTATAAATAAAAATAATGAATAATAAACTTATTGATTTGTTTTATAAACAGTCACTTAATGTGAATAATAAATAGCTATAAATAAGATAAAAGGGTATGAATAGGCGGAGAGTGTTAAATAAATCAAATCTATATAAAATTATAATTAATAATAATTTTTTACATGATACATAAACGATCATATATCTACACAAGCGTCAAAAATGTATGGGACAAGAGCAATTTTTCATAAAAAGCCCTGTTTGGAAATATCAAATGATTGTCAAAAAATTGATTATATTGTCATACTTATTGACTGTCTTTTGACGATCTAGTAAACTGGTAATACTTGTTATCTGCATTACTAAACAAATAACTGCGAATGCAGTCTGCTTGTAAATGACGTTTCCAAACACAGCCAGAGAATACGTAATTGTACTGATATAAATATACAATTCGATAATATTTAGTGATTTATCCACAGACAAAAAGAGAAAACATACGATTCTTCTCATGTGATGAGAATTAACTCCACAAAGTCTCGACTTAAATCAAATTAAATATCTTTTGTCATTATTTAGAAAAAAAAAAATTGAACAGAAATGTCACCATAAGTCAGTTGCTCAATTTAAAAAAAAATTTCAACAAGAAAAATTAAATAAGATTCTACAAGAATTTTTTGTAAAAATCCTGTTGAGTCAATGCCAAGACAATTTGAGGAGGTCTATAATAGACGTAAAGGTCATGTAATTTTAATAAATTTTTGTACTATGTTCCATGATTTATTCACAGTAGTCCTGATATAATTTTTCCTTTGGAATGACGGAATTAAATAATGTGTCTAGTTTTTGTTGTATTCTACCATATGAATATGAATTGAATAAAATATTTTGTTAGAAAAATTTTAATTCTTCTTCATAACATACGTTTTAGAGTAACTTTATTTCGAAGAATTATATATGTTTGTCCCATAATTTATTCACGGTTCTGTATGTATGGGACTGTCATACATATGTGCAAAGTGATGTAAGTATCTAGCTACGTACTGCTGACTCTGGAACAATACATTTTCTTTGTTTTCATCACAACATTTTAAAGTTAATCTTTTTTTATAAAATTTAAAAATCAATTTTCAATTCTATAATTTTCAGTTTTTAAATTTTATTTTATTTTTTAGTTATTCATTTGATTTTGACGATTTTTGTTGTTGTTGTTGTAAAATATTTTTAATCATTTTTTTTTTGTTCAATTTGTGTACATATTACGATTATTTTTCTCCCTTTCTTATAAATAAATGTACTTTGCGGTGTAAATAAAAAATTTTCGAATTGATAACATTTTCTATATACATATTAATATTGATTGATATGTGAATGCATTGATAACATACTCGTACATACAAATAATACAAAAATATTTTATAATTGAATGATAAGATAATTTGACCTTATTTGTAACGTTGTAAAATATAATAAAATCTGCGTCACACAGTATTCTGTATAGTTTTTTTACACTCGTAGAGTTACTAATTTGTATATGCGAATTGGGCACAAATCATATGTGAATTTTATAATTTTGTTTTTTACAGAAATATAATTTGAAAAAAAAAAACATTTCATTAAGCTTCATTTACAATTCAGCCCAATTACATGTGTATCAGAGAAGATTACATGTGTATCATACTTTATTATATAGGAACATTGGAATTGGTACACAAACTTTCAATATATAATTTCCCCTATCGCTGGTGTCAGATTAGAAATACAACCTAATTTCAATCTCAACTTGGTGTATTTTGAATTGAGCGGGGAAAGGATAGCGCTATAGAAGTTTTTGAAAAAGGTGAGAAAAATCGAATGTAGAACATAGAAGAACTTAATCTGGACTGAATTGTAAATGTGCGTTTACAATTCAGATGAATTTGTTTATTTAATTTTTCGTTGTTGTTGTCATTAAAATATTAAATTTTTAAACTTTTCTTCTAAGAAATCTGCTAATAATTCTTTTTGATGTCTTTTGATGATGATGAATAACATAATTTTACTCATAGTGTTCTATATAATTTTCGAGAAATTTTATTACATTTTATGAATTTTCTAAATTACTTTTTCTAAGAATTTAAGTAATTAATTGATAATTATGAAATAAATTTGCAAAAAGAAATTTATTGGAACGTAATTCTATTGAATTTTATTTGTATTTTCTGTCTGTTTTTTTTTTATATTTTTTGTTGAATTTTAATTTTGATTTTTCAATAAGATTTAGATAAAAATACATATAAAAATAGTCCAAAGTTTTTAAATGATTTACTACTCTGTCAAAAAAGTATCGGTAATTCATAATATTAAAAAAGTTATGTTAGGAGTTTTCAAACCATTGCTTAAACACTGTACTCGATTACTACACCAAATATGATTACAATCTGACAACTCGCTTGTTTAGAGCTGTTAATTTTGTTAGTTTCTCTCTCTCAGTTTCCTCTCACGAATTTTAAACTTTTTGACTTTTTACATGTCCAAATTGTATAAACTCGTGTCATCGTCAACCATTTTTTGAAAGTAACCTCCGAAATAACTGATGCAAGCAGACATTTTTTTGCGATACTCTTATTGAAGAAAACTCAAGTCATTTTGAACTTAAACGTGCTACGATACGTCTTATGTCCAAAATATCAATCAACATCGAACAAGCAAAATATATTATGAAAGTCATGAGCTTTTTGGGTAATTCTAAATTGGCGATTACTGAGCACAGTTTTATTTACTTTATCAATTTATAACGTGTAATTTTATGATTGTGTTAGTTAAAATGATGTGAAAGTACCTCGTCACTAATCGCAATATTGTAACTTCACTTTTCACAAACTCTTATTTCACCACACAAGTTCAACAATCATCTCAAAATATATAAGAGCACAAGCTCATTTTTCAAATTGCAGCTAATATGATAAGCTGTCAAACTTTGGTTTACAGAAAATCTATTTACGAGGTTGATCTATGCGACTAAAATAAAAAGTCTTGCTCATCCACTCAGAGCTCTGAGCTCTTTTTCAAACGAAAAAGTTATGAAGTTTCGTTAAAATAAGAACGCTACTTAAGCGAATTACTAGAACTACGAAATTTGAAATGAATACCCTAAATATAATATTATAAAAATATATATTCAAGTAGGTATAGTATCTTTGGTAGTACATTATAAGTAAGTGAATTATTATGTAGTGAGGTGCATGCAAGTATTATGATTTTTTATTTGTAAACATAATGAACTTTTTTTAGATTTGATTTTGAACTTGAGTTTTATAACATTATGAAAACGATTATAAGTATTCGACTCATTCACATTAATGCTTATTACATGTTTATATAATTTTGTAAACAGGAAAATTGAATATGTTTATTTTTCATGTTCATATTATATTTAAGATTTAATATTGTGTCTTGTGTGTGCACATAAATAATAATTCACTGTAGGTACTGTATACGTATGCAGTATAAATGAATTTCTATGTACCGTGAACAAAATTCAAATCGTAAAATAAATGTGTAATTTGAATTTTATAATTTCAATGGTATTTTTTTTTTCATTTTTCTTTTTCATTTTAAAATAAAAATACGTTATTTATGATTTAAAGACGAAGTCAATATATGCCTATATGTTATATAAATTAATGTGGTGTTCATATGGATATAATTTAAATGCTCATTCATCTATGTTTTTAAAATGAACATGAAATAATAATTTTTTTTCCATATAAAACATTGTAAGATATTGATTATAATACACGTTCAACTCATGTATAACTATTTACTATGTAGCATATATGAATGTTAGGGAGATGTAGGAGACACTGTACGTGTCTATATATTTTTTTTTTTTTCAATTTTTTTTCTATTATACATATTTCATTATTATATCATACACTGTGGTACGTGCAATTTTATTTAAAATTTTTTCAATTTTATTCTTCAAGATTTCGCATATATAAGAAAAATAAAATAAAACGTGACCAACACTATAGCTATTATTTCTTCTTTATACTTAAATTCTAATATACGAGTATTTATTTTGCAGGTACATACATGCACATTCATGTGTATTTGAAATAATATCCACCACATACACTTTTATGTACATGATATAGAGAATACATTAAGTATACTCATATGGTCATGATGACGTGTATAAAATAAGAACATCATGTGACAGTAGAATAAAATGTACATACATATAGATACATACATTTATCGGTACATATAATCATATAATTTTTATTCAGATCTAGTGGATAGAATTATAAGAAGGATTTATTCTTTTTTCTAGCTATGACCCGCATGAGTAACACCTCAATGTTAGCACAATCAAAATGAAACTGTATAAATGCTAGTACGTTACATAATTGTGTAAGCACAGATTATGTATAGAATTTACTTTATTATATCTTCTGGTCATAGTTCTGATGAAGGTTTTAATTCAATTCCTGTTGTATCCTATCCTATGTAAATCACTGTGAAAAAAAACAACACATTTTTTAACTACTTATCATAAATAATAAGAATCAAATGTTATCGATATTTCATACTTTATTCAAGTTTTTGTCAGAAGAAGAAATATAAATCGATTCGAGAGATGGTTTACGATTAAGATGAGAAACACAATTAGAGATTTCCTTCCAGCTTGAAGTTTAAATAAGTGCATTATATATCCAAATTGAAATCGAAGATTTTCAGCTAGTTTGAAAATGATCGTGAGCTTTACAAAATTCAAAATTTCCTGCCAGCTTGTTTCATTTTTATGATATTTCTGTTTCTGAAATCTGTCACTTTCAAAACACACCTTCTTCTTTTGCCGTAGATCAGTTTTTTCAGTCATATTTTCAGGTTACTTGATGAGATTCAAATTGATCGTCTCCAATTGTGTTTCTCGTCTAAAGTTGTGAACTCCATTTGAATTTTCGAATTAGAATTATTCGAATCTAAATTGACTTTGACAATGCCAATTATTGTCAATAGGTACTTTAGTACATATATATTTTTCATTGAAAAAGAGATATTTTCGTGTTGGCTTTGTAATTATCCTCCAGACCGTATATGATTTCTCTTACATTATTTGTTGATTTGATCATAATTTATAATTATGGAATTTTAAAATTAAAATTAAAAAAAATCTAATGTTGTATTATTGGGTGTACTTCAAATCATTCTTCAATAATCTCATTAAAATTCATACTATATGTAAGAATTTATAATGAATTAAATGATTTATACTAATTTTCATATAACATTTAAACATGAATATAGAACATGAATACGAGTATATTTATGTATTATATCTAATACTGAATTTAGATGATATTTTATGTTACAATAGTGTCGTATTAAAAAAAAAAAAAAATAAAAAAGCTCTGAACTGAAAGAACGCGAATTGTTTGTAAATTATTGTTTTGCCTTCCCTTTTTTTTTCATTTTCACTTTTGTTTTCTTTTTTTTTGTAATCATTTTCTTGGTAAATTTGAAAAGGAAAATTGGATACATTTTTATATCCTATATGTTATATGTATATAGGTTATTTTTTGTCCACAAAAATTTATAATACATGTTAATTACCTAACCAAAAACAACAAAATATAAAAGAAAAAAAAAATAAATATAATATATACTCGTACTACTTATAAGTACATGTGGCTATCACATAAATAAATTAATTTTTATATGATATACCTATAACGATAAATAAAAATTTATACACGAACGAAAGATAAAAATAAAATAAAACAAAATACTCGTACACATACACATTCATCATAAAATAATATTTTAATTTATATTATAGAGGTGTATTTCATTTTAATGACCTACTTTGAATTTATAATTATGTACTAAATTTAATATTTTTCATTTATAATTTCTTCTATATATTTGTATGTGCATTTATATAGAGTAAGAATATTACGTACAATGTATACACATACAACTACTCACTAGTATATCACTATTATTAGTGGTACAACAGAAAGAGAGATATGTAGGTACTTAAAAAAAAATATATAAATGTACATAGATACTATACTATACCTGATCACTACAGAGTGTAGATATATGTACATACATTTATATCGTAATCGTTGTTTCTCTGTACAAAAACTATGCACATATATTCCAAGAGTCTGTGTATCTGTGTTATTTATGTGTATATTAAATTCTCTTCTATAAAATATCATATATAATTTACGATTAAAATTCAATGTGAATTTATAAGTAAATAATAAAATTTTATCTGTCGTTTAGTTGGAATTTTTTTTCTCTTGTTGTTGTTGTTGTTGTTGTTGTTGTTGTTGTTGTTTTTATTCTTATGTGTATCTCTTCCATAATAATTTTATATTCTATTCTATATTCTACTTCTGTAATACTCTAAAATATATATGTACAACATGCATAGGTACGTACATACATTTAATGTCTCCTTTAATGTTATCATGATAATTTGATATCATTTTATATACATAGTTAATATTTTATAATTATATAAAAAATCTATGAATTCTCTATACATACATACATACATATAGTTTTATTGTACATTTCGTATAGGTATGTAGTAGTACATTTATCTTTAATTTATACTTCAGTTATTTTTAATTTAGATAAAATGTAAAATTAGCTTCTATACTACTACTTTATATTGTCTTTAAATACAGTAGTGGTAATACAGAGGTACACGAAAAAAAAGTTACATACATAATTTATGATTTTTTTTTTTTCATAATAATTTTTTAAATTTATTATTTAATTTCGCTGTTTTGTTTGTGTTGACGATAAATTTGTATTTATTTTATTAAAAAAATGAGTTATGATGTATATGATTTTTTCTACTTTTTTGTATTCAAAATCTGATTTTTCATATCTAATATGGTAGACAGACGACAGAAAATCAATGATGACAGTTCGTTGCGAATGATTACTCAGTTAAGTTAAAGTGATCATTACACCATTATTCTAACTTCATAACTTCATTTAAGTAGATAAGTTTCAATGAAGTTTCAGGAATTTCATTCGGCTATGAATAAAGATGGTGAATTGGAAGTTTCCAGTGGTGAAAAAAAAAAATGACAGCAAAAGCTATGTTGATATACAGATTATAATAATTCAAAATTAACAGTAAATACTAAAATTTAGTGTTATCAGAATGAAGTATGTAGTGGCCTGGCCGCGCGTTAGGGGGTTTTTGAATGATTATTATTCACACAAATGAAGACTGGAAGAATTATCATTGATTTACTGTCGTCTGTCTACGACAAAACGTATACGTATACTCACTCGTAGATATTATTCTACAGATAGATATACGAGTATTTGTACAAATATGAAAGCTTTGAAATGCATATAAACTCTGTGAATGGATACTCGATTTTCTATATTTTTGAAAGTGAGTATAAATATCAAAAAAAATATTTTTTCTCTTTTTTTGCTTTTGTATTATTATTTTTTTATTTATTTAGTACAAATATGTTATGTAGCTGGAGTTGTTTTGTTTATATTATTATTCATATAATGATGTTTATTTCTTCAGGTTCTATATTTACGAAGTATGTTATGTTGTTATGTCAAGATAATTTCCTAATTGACTTCACATCTGTTTTTTTTTTTTTTTGGAAAATGATTATGAAACTTGTTTTGTTTTTTAAATTTTATTTCTTTTCTTTTTGGATTTTTCATCAAATTTTATTTTTTGTATAAAATTTTAAGAGAAATAATTTTGCTATGCATGCTTTTATTTTCTTGATTAGTTTTAATGTTTCTCCAGTAATAATTATGTTCCTGAAATAACAGAATATAGAAAATGAAATATTTTTGTTGAATATATAATCAAAATTGTGCAACTGCTTGTCATGTGTATAACGCCGCATATAATAAATAAATTTTGTAGGTACTATACTTTGTGTTGTGTGAAAATGATTATACAAAGTTAATCGTTACTCAAATTGTAAAATTAATAGCTAACGAAGTAAAGTTGAATCAACAGAAAATTCATTCAAATAAATTAATTTTCTTATACTATGGAGATAAAGACTTAAAAAATGTCTGGATTACTTAAATCAGAATTGTCTCAAATCTAGATCACTCCTAATACGATCAGCTGATCAATTGAATTTGTGTAATTTTCATGATACTTGTGATACTTTGTACTGGAACTAGATTTATCAGGGTTAATACAGTTTCCAGAAATAGATTTGAATAATCTAGTTCTCCGACTGGATCATCTAAGAATTGTGATGATGACCCACAATCATTTTAATCTAGATTAGCGACCTATTTTAGATTAAAATGCTTAATCTGTCAATGATATACTTATTAGACTTTATGTTCATAAGCTTCGCATTTATTTCAATGAAAAGTTAATAAATTCTCATACAAGCTATACGTTAAATTTGAATTTGAATATTACTTTGACTAAACTTTACGTTGACTTAACTTTAGTGAGTTACTTTATATAATCAACACTATACATCCCAAATTTGTGCAGGCCACTTGACATGCACTTTATTTAATTTGTTATAGAAAATTATGATTCATATTCATCGTCCGTCAGTTAGTTAGTTACACAGCTACGTTTCTATCTCACGATTCGAGGTAAATATAAAATTTGATACATGCGCCTGCATCTGCATAAAACCATTTCTATACTTCAACTTCAATTTCAATTTTTTTTTTTTTAAAAAATTAAAATAAAAATTAATTATCGTTACATTCATTCAATACCGTTAGCATAATAGTCAGTTGCATATTCTTATAGAATTCAACAGAAAATAATTCATTATACGATATGGTATGCCTATATTTTTATTGCTTATTGCGCTTATGGATGCATTTTTATCAACATAAGAGAGTTAAAATGATGGAAAATACTCGTACATAATATTTTTTTCCATTTTTTCTTTAGTCATACTTGGTACATAGAGTCATACCTCATACAAACACAATAATATTTTTATGACTATTTTTTTTTTCCACTTTCGCTATTCAACAAAATAAAAAAAAGGAAAAATGCAAAATAGTAGAAGAAAAATCAAAACATTTTTTTTTTGCTCTCTCACTCTGTTTTCTCTGTTGAAAATGGAATTTAGGTCAAAAATGAAGGAAAGAATAACAAAAAAAAAATATATATGGACACGGAACGGATTTATGAGCTTTAATTAATGCTATATGCTATATATATATTTGCACATATCTCTGTAGGGATATATAAATACTTATGTAAATATTTCTATATATATTGTACATACAAAAATGCATACATATACCCAGATTTAAAGTTATAATCGAATGTATATAGAAGGTAGAACCTACCTATATGTACGAGTATATGAATTTAAATATTCTTTGCTCAGTTCAGTTTATGAGGATATGTATACTTATTAAGTTAAAAAATTTTATTGGAGTACTATAAATGTAAATGTAAGTATGTATGTGTGGAGCATAATATACGGAGTATGCAATTGTAACGTGAAAAGAAATAAAAATATAAATAAAAGAAAATATGAAAGAGGAAAAATATTTTTAACAAAATAAAAAACACAAAAAAAAATAGAAAAAAGGAAATTTTTTATATTTGATTTAATTTGATTTTATTCTATTTTTTTTTTTTTTTTGTACACAAAAATGGATAATAAAGAATAAAGTAAAATAAAATGAAAACAAAAAAAAAACAATATTATGATTTAAAGTATGTATATTCATTGTTTTAAAAATATACTATATAAAGAAAGATTTTTCTTGTTTAATATTTTTTTTTTGGTTTTTAATTTTCTTTTTTAAATAATTTAATAATGTAATTAAAAGACAATACAGAAAATAAAAAAAAAATAAAAGTAAATAAAGGAGTAAAAATAAATTAAAAGGATACAAAATTAATGTTATGCTCTATTAAATTGAAATATGTATATTCTTTTAATAATTTATACATTTTGTCAATTAATTGGATACCGATACATCATATAACCTGCAAATATGTGTTCACTATGTATGTAAATACATACATTTCGTGTATATGTATGCATCAATTGTTGTGTTCCATTGGATCAAATTAACTGCTCGCAACTGCTTGCAAGTAATATCATCTACCCATATTCTTATATTTGCGTGCACTTTACTCGTAAAAAAATCTGAGCATAGTTACGCTAAAAATTTCTGTAAGAGAGCTTTAGTTCTACTATTTCTCAACAGGTGGATTTGATTAATTGAAGGTTAGAATTCAGAATTTATTAATTGAATAATAATTTTATTACCATTTTTATTTTTTGTTTATAAATCACACCTATATGCTCTCATCTGACTTTAGCTGGTCAATCAACTTTTGAGATTATATTTTGCTACTTTTTCATGAAAAGAGAGTGTTCCATTGACGAACCAATTGCGAGTACTTATGCGTAAGTACTAAAATCAGTCCAATGGAACACAACAATTATTCGTTCATACAAATTCAGAAATAGCTTTAAAACTTGACATTTTTCAGATATCCTTTTTATTTTTATACAACCATTTATTTTATATGCTTTACACATATGTACAAGCTACACATACTACCTACATATATGTGCTACATATATAATGCATACTTTATTTAGAGTCCTAATTCCAATTCTAATTCTAATACACATATCCTTTCATTGATATTTTTTTTTGTATCGGAACTCATTTAGATTCTCTTTATGACTGTGCTGTGTAGATATTAAAAATGTTTTGTTCTTCTTCTTGTTTTTTTGTTTGTTTGTTTGCATTGTTGTCAATAAAATATTTATCCTTTAATAATTGTCAATCATTTTTTTTGCGATTTGTGTAAACATTTTTTTTTAGAATATTCTTTTCTGATAAACAAATAAAAAAAAATGTTCATTTTATGATACATTATATCCTTTACATCCTATACATATATCCTTTTTTTTTATTCGAATGAAAAAAAAATTAAAATAAAAAATAACACAATGAACAAAATGTACACAAGAATACTCTATATGATCCTGAATATGATACTGGTATACGCTATTCGCATCAGCAATTCCATTTTTATTTGTTGATTGCTTCTTCCTTTTTTATCGTAGTTATGGTCGAATTCGTATTGAATGATGGACTATATATCACTGAATGTATGCATATATCATCATATAAATATTAAAAAAAAAAGAAAAACAATAACAAAGGAAAGAAAAAGCTATCAGAAATTTTTTGATTATGAAAATTCCTATAAATACAGTACAGTGCTCAAAAAAATAATTTTCACAGAATTTTTTTGTATTTGAAACGCGCGAAAAACGTGCAAGTATTGTGTATAAGATTGTATGAGTATTTTAGCGTAAAATTAAGGAATTTTTTTTCCTTTTTTATAACAAGGATATTGTATATCTGTATGTAATCCTTTATACAGAAATCAACATTTTATTTCTGCTTCTTTATTTTTTTTTCCAATCTTTGTACATATTTTTATTTTCAATTTTTTTTGCAATTTTTATTCAAAGAAAATATTTTGACATGTAGTATACAGCATTCATATCATTGTCCTTTCAAACAGTTCATAAATAAAAATACGAGTAAATATATACGTATATAAATATATGTGTCGAATGTACATACGTATTATGTATTCTCAAATATGATTGAAAGATTGAAATATCCTTCGTTATGTATAATATGTATCTATGGTTATGTTGTGTATGGTGTATGTATGGGAATTTAATATGTAAAATATTATATTTTTTTTTTTTGAGTGAATGAAAATGAATTTTTTATAAATGCGATAAGTGAAAAATATATAAAAAAGGAGGTGTACACACATATGTAAGAGATTATGTAGAAATTGAGAAAAAAAATGAATGAATTCTTTTTATATTTTCTTTATATTTATTCATTTTATTTTTTTTTTCTTCTTTTGCAAATTATTTCAGTGGCAAAAAAATGAAGCAATGAAGTATGAATGAGTGCGATAAATTGAATATTTTATTTTGCATATCACCTATACTGTATGATATTCTCTACAGATAATCATATCTTCAGGAGCCCATAAACATGCAATAATATTATCTGTAAAGACAGATAAGATGAAGTTGGATGAATTTTGTATTTTGTATTGTTTGAAGACAAATTGTCTGACGGAATAACAGACAATTCGAAAGTCGACCGTCAGATCGTAACAAAATCAAAAAAATTTTTAAATTTTCGGAGTATGACTTCAAGTTTGATAACTTCTATGTTGGTTGTTATGTGTGTCCAGTCAAATCTCTGATATTATTTTAAATTTTGATCTTGTAGGAAAAATGTACATATATTCTGACAATTATTTTAATTATAACGTTAACGACGTGAAGTTCAAAAAATATTATTTCGAATGTAGTCTGTGATAAAGTCGAAATGCTGCTAGTTGTAATGTTTGTTGGGTAGAGAACTTACATTTCAGTATGTCAATTGTCAGATACATTATATCGTATGTTTATGGGGACCTTTATGTACCTAGTACCTACATATACAGATATTGAATACAGATTAAATGCATATTTTGAAAAGAATTTATCAGAATTTTCTCGTTCTGAATTTTTACACATTTTTAATATGTAATATTCGTATATTAAGGACTTCTATTGTCAATAATATTCTGAAAGTAAAAAGTAAAAATGTTAAAAAAAAATTGTATTTTCATTTGTGATAGATGTGGATACAAAAAAAAATATGAGAAAAATGATTATAAGAAAGTTAAAGGATTTAAATATTATTTCTATGTAATTTAAATGCTATTGATGACATACTGTATTGTATTGTGTGTTGGATATTAGCATTTATAGGAATGTATAATGAGTAAATACATATTTATGAAGTACATTTTATCAATAAATTGACGTATAAGGAGGTGTGTAAGTAAAGTGAAAATAGTTTGAATTCCTTTTCATGATTAGCTCTTAAACTATGTTCATATACATTATATAACTGACTTAATAATTTAAAAATAGTGTTGAAGGATAATATGTAAAGAACACATGCATCATATCTCTATGGGTTCGGGTACATGCGTATATATAAGTACTCCAATATATAATATTATCTATTACAGCGTTTATGAACAAAATTTAATATTGCTTTAACGTTAAATCGATCTAACAACCGATGAACTCAAAACGATTAAGCAATGTTTACGACTCTTAACGATTAAATCGATCTAAGTTGAATGCGAAATGTCAACTTTATAATTTTATTTTGCTGATGTGAATTTTTTGACATTTAACAGATGATAGATTTAACGTTTTTGTATGGTTTTATTGGCTAACTTGTTTTGTTCTTAATTTGTTCTATGTGTTTATTAATTATTTTTTATTGACTTAGAACTGTTTGCAACGCATAATACTTACTTACAATCGCCTTGAGTTAGATCGATTTAAAAACTTTACATCGATTCGGTGATTGGTGTGTATATGTATTATTATTTGTCATATCTCACGTCCTCTCACGTCATTCTATCTCAAATCGTTTTAAGAGGTGTTCAATAAACGCAGTGTATACTCCTATGTATATTTGAATAATAAATTAAAAAAATAAAATGTTTTGTCAAGAAATATATTTATTATGTTCATTCCTATGAAAGTGTATGTCTACTATACGAGTGTATTTGTAGTACATATTTACGAGTATAATATTTGATTGTAATATTCAATATTGAAAATTTATAGATGTATAGGTACACTTATCATTATGTGTATCAGTATTGTCATTATTAAAGTATAAAACTGAAACACACATCAGGTAACCACAAAATTTAATTAACTTTTCTCTGTTTTAAGTATCTACATATACGAGCAGATTTGTATGGAATGTCAGAAATATTTGATGTATTCGATTTAAATTTATACTCTAACCCAACTTACATTACATAAATATGTAATATTATTACATCTTATGATGCATTCATTGTTATTATATGTATATATTTGTAGAAGATGTAATAAAACTATTATATTTTATATACAACATTATAAATATAATACACGAAGATGTGAACAAATGTACATATATACATAAGTACATATACATATAAGTACGTATGTATAAATTTAATCAATTCAACTTTATAATTTTCTTGACAATAAATTAAACAACTTGAATACTTTATTCATTCAATAATTTTATTTGTATCTGTTATGTATACATTATATAAGGTAGTCTGAAAAGTTTCTAGCTTGGGACATGAACTCTTATTATCCTTATCTCGTCGAATTCATTTTGTTACATGGATGATGGTATATATATATGCCTTGCAAGATGACTATGAAAATTTTAGGGTAGCCATTTTGAATGGTATTTTGTTGTTTGACAGTCTCAATATCAATATTGTTTTTGTAGAAATGGAAGAATAACGAATATCGTCACACATTTCACCGGTTGCTATATAGCGAAAATTCATGAATTCAGATTTCAATTGGTTGATCATTCGTCGTATTCTCTATAGTGATTTGTTTCTATTTCTTAAACTCAAAGTTTGGCTCCGAAGGTATAGAAGTTTTCATCAAATGAAGGTCATCGTATCCATGTATAGAAATATATTTTGCAGAGTATAAGATGGAAACTATTATTTGAAGAAATTAAAGGGATGGGAGCATCGTTAAGAAAAGTGTACATATAGACTTAAAATGAGACAAATGTTGAAAAATAAAACATAATTAGGCCAAATACTTTTCAGACGATCTTTGTATAAAATATGAATTTATATGCACAATCACATTAAATATGTACGTAAATACATTTCATTTACATTTACATTATATAGATATATACGTAAATGCATATGGAGTATATTATGCTTAATAGAATTTACATGTTAAGATGCCATCCGGTGTCAATATTATATTATATAGAATAAAATTACATACGAGTATATGCATGTATTACATACACATATGCAATTTCTTGTTATATTTCATTTTACAAGCAAAAACATTATAATATAGAGAGAGACAAATAAGTTATTGTTAAGATTTTCGATTGCATTTAAATTTATCCGATTATGATTCTATACAATTAAGTAAATACATACACATTAGCATATTTATGTACCTACTACATATTACATATGACAATATTCTTAACAATATAACTGATGCATACATACGCAAAATATGTGTTCATTGAATATTTTAGGTAACAAAAAAAAAAAAAAATGAAATAAAATCAAAAGTGTTTATATATGCACAATCATTTTTAATTATATTTATTAAATGCTTAATGCAATAGAGCACATTTCTATGGTACATAAGTAAGTATTTTGTTATGTAATATATTGCAGATTTTATTTTCTTTGTTTTCTCACATATGTACGAGTATATAAAATCAAAAATTTAAAAATACACGAATGTATGTTGGTTCATGCACAAAATATGTACATATTTGATTGATGGACAGATTGATTTATTTATAAAGTGATTTGAAATTATGAATGTTTTATTCAAAAAGAATTTTGGCTTTTATAAATATACGACGAAATATAACAACACTATTATAGTTCTAATAAAAAACAATATATTAAGCGAATTTTTTGGCGTAACTAAGTATGTTGTTCAATTCGAATAAGAAAAACGTACAAAAATTTTTTATTTGTTTTTTTTTTTTTTTCATTATTATTAGGTGTATGCATGTGTGTGTATGTATTTTAAATTAAAATTAAATTTGGTTCAAAAGTAATATTTTGATTCATTTTCAAGGAGAAATATAATAATGAAAACATTTTATCTAATGTTACGTAAATAAATTTTCTAAGTATATGTATGTGTGACACTGTATGTAATATGGAACTACTATATTCTACGTTCATTATATGTGTATGAATAACAATTGTACAAATGTAAAAGGTATGGTAATGTTAGCATAAATAATAATAATAATCAGCAACATATGACTGTCAGCATCATAACCTAAAGATACAACACAATAACATGATGATGATGATGATCATTATCAAAATTCAGTATTCACTGGAATGGAATATTTATATAGTAGTCTACTTACATTAATTGGGTCAAAGATATAACAAAAACACCTATCTTTCAATTGTTTTAAAATGTAAATACGTAATACTTGTATATGTGTACAGTGTATATTTAAATTTAGATACGTATGTTATATGAATTTAAATTTTTGATGATATACGCATGATATTTGCTAATATATACACATAGTTATCTATTCGTACGTAAGTATAACAATATGATCAAATACTGTATACTCGAAATCATTAATAACATTTAAATAGTCGTCCTTATCCAACAAATTTATTTGAGACAATAATACTAAAACATTTAAATTAAATTTTTGTACATATATATGTATATGTAGAAGTATGTATATACATTTTACAACATTTATTTTTAGTTTCATTTTCATTTTATTTATTTTTCTATGTCATATGTTTTTACTTTTGATTTTAATTTAGATGTTTAGTGTTCAGTTTAATTTATTTTTATAAATTCATTTAATTTTTTTTTATTCTCGTATGAAAAAAAAAAATACAATTTGCTTTTGTTTATTATAAAAATTTTATGTCACAGTATATAGTATTTTTATCCAAAATACGCAGTAGATATACACACAGTAAAGTCCTGTCTTATTTATGATTTTTAAATTTTAAAATGAAAAATTACTTACCTTGAAAATTACTTATTATATCAATATTGTACGGAAAATGATCATTAAAGGAAATTAAAATTATAGGGAAAAAATTGTTACCATTGTTTGTTTACTTTTGTATTATTTGGCTCTATGTGTTACAACTTACATTACCTCATAAAATGTTGAGGAAAATTGATCACGTATGGTTATTATATTTATAAGCAAAAAATTCTTAGACGTTATATTCACGTGAACGCCTATTACAGTGCAGTACATAATTTACGAAAGGAAAGGAAAAGAAAAAGAAAAACTACTATTCGCGTATTTTCCTACTTCTTGTTCTCTTTTTCTACTTCTCATATACTCAGGAGTTCAATGACCATGTTTATTGTTTACACATGAAAATGTAGGTCAAAATATTTATCAGTTTTTCTTGTTTCAATTTGAAATTCTTGTTTGTACACGCCCACTATATAATGTAGTACATAATATACACAAGAAAAGAAGAAGAGAAATTACTATTCTCTTATCTTACTACTTCCACTTCCAATATCCCAAATTCTCAAGAGTTGAAAAACTACATTTGTTTACAAATAAAAATATAGATCGTTTTTTTTTTTTGTTTACATGGATCTTGCTTCAATTTGAAATTCTTCTTTATACGCGCTTACTATACAGTGCAGTACATAATTCACACAAGAAAATGAGAAGAAAAGATTAACTTTTCACGTAGAAAGAGAAGCACGAAAAAAAGTATGAAGATACGCGCATATTAGTTTCTCGTCTTATTTTCTTGTTTATTTTTGGTACTACGTACTACGTACTACAATGTAGTGGGCGTATACGAAGAAGAAATTCAGATTAAAAACTAGATGATTGTAAACAAGAAAAATTCGATAAATGTTTTGAGTTTGACATACATTTTTCATGTGTAAACAAACATAGTCATTGAATTTTAAAATAGTAAAGTTTTAACCTAGAGAGCGAAAAGTTTTGAAGTCTATCGTGCGGCCAAGTGGCTCTGTATTTACAACATGCAGCCATTAAAATACTCTCACTAACATACACAAAAATATATAAAATTGTTAATGTATTCAGTATGATAGTAATAATGATGATGTTGATGGTTTCATCATCTAGAACACAAAATAATACATATTTGTATATAAATAAGCTTTTTGGAATATGACATTATACACAAATTTGTTGTACGAGTATATGGAAAATCTATTAAAATATTATTATTTTCGATGAATTAAATTGAATATTGTATCCTTCAGGTTTCAGCTACATATATGTGTATCTATGAATTGAGAAGGAAATTAGTTTTGAATTGATCATTATTTGTATATACACAAATATTTGTGATTCAATATTCGTACTACATTCATTCTTATCTCTTATATATATACATACATACGTGTGCATTGTAATGTGCATATGTGTTTGTATATGCATAGTAAAATGTAAAATTTACGTAAATACATACATATTTGTTTTCATTTTGTGCATAAAAGTAAATATTATAGAATCAAATTTATCGATTTATATCGATAAAAGCCAAAAATTATTATTATTATTTGTATATCTATTCAATTTGAAATTTGATTGCTTTTTCTATGAATTAAATTTTCTATAATAATGACACATGCATATATGTATGTACATACGAGTATGTGTACAAGCAAGTTATATTGTTTATATTTACATTACGTATACATACGTAAAAATTAGATTACACAGGTCACTAATCATTATTTTATGTTTTGTTTCTTTATAGGTACGTGCATTGATATTATGTTCATGTGGAAGGAGATACATGTTGGATACTTTTTTATATTTTTCATTCAAGAGTGGATTACTCATGCTAAAGTAAATTTAAAATATATGTATAGGTACTGTAGATATTTTTTTTTTTTTTTGTAGTTTATATGGCATATTGATAGAACATAAATGTGTAGTTCGAGAATTCTTTTCAATTTTATGTAACCAATATTGAAATGACTGAAATGATAATATTTATATAGAGTGTATACCATAAATAATATACAGTGCATCGTTATTATGTCAGTAATAATAAATAAAGGACAATCATACATATTGTAGATGTATACATGTACATATGCATTATATATCTGAGGATACGGGAAACAATATAAGAATTTCAGTTTTAGATCAACGAATATACGAATATCGTTTTGGAATTCATATTTTTTCTGAGAATATTTATTGTATATTGTGGATTGTGGTACCACATACTGAGAAACAGAAAGATATTCATACATATTTTCGTGCATTACTGAATATTGAAGTATGTATTTTATGAATTTTATTCAGAATTAAATATGAAACGAATATTGAAGTGTATATCTATGTAATGTACATATGTAGGAAATATCCTTTTCAAAAAATACGCAATATTCAATATTCTATACTATACATGAAAGTATTTGAAAAAATTTCAATTGAATATTATTTATTTATTTATATTTATGTTATATTTATTTACTTCTTCTTTATTATAAGAAAATTTGAATTTGAAAATTTTACTTACAAACAGTCCTTACAAAAATTATTTGTACACTTTCATTAAAGTGTTCCAAGAACTATCGAGACTTAGCAATTTATTGATTTTTGTCAATAACATACGCAACACTAAGATGAAAATAATTCATTTCATTTTAACATTCTTACTGCGTTTAGTGGGTATTGGAAGTAAAAATTCAGCGAAAAAGTGACTTGTCGATTGAAAACAGACCTCCTATTAATTGTATTCATGTATAAAGGATTTAGCTAAAAAGTGTATAGTGCTCACTGTAATACCATTCATTCTATATATCAATTTCCCAATAAAAATAATAAAGAAATTATACAAAATGGCGCAGGAAGAGATAGAGAGAGAGAGAGAGAGAGAGAAATGAAGAAAAAAAACTTTGTTACGCACAAATAATTTTTGTAACCACTGTACGTTTTCATAACCAATCACAAAGATTTTATTGATTGGAAACATTTCTGTATATGCCGTATATGTCTTTATGTGAGTATATATGTGTGTGTAGGTGTATGCGTATCAAGTATATACAGATATGGTCTATTACGATATTATACATCTTTTTGTCTATATATAATTTTTAACTTATACCACCTTGAGAATGTGATTCATATAAAAATCACTAGGGGTTTTTATCTTGTTTTTTTTTTTCACTCATTCCTAAGGGAATTCATACTTTTATAAATATCATACTACGAGTATGTATGTTGAATAGAATTTTATTATTTAAAAGCATTGTGCGATGTGACAAACATATTAAATATTTTAATTCATCTCATATGTATGTTAAAGTATGTACATAAATATGTGTACATGAGAAAGGATGTTGAAACGTGCGATTTTTAAAATCGATAACATATGTAAGTAAATGAACATTTAATGTGCAAGTACGAGGACGAGTGTATACGAGTAAATGGTTGAAGTTAAAAACAAAACAAAAAAGTCATATAAGAGCAAAATAATAAAATAAAATAAGAAACAATAAAATAAGTGAAAATATTAATAATGATGATGATGACAATCGACAATAAATTTATGTTGAAATGATATTTTAACTATAGAAATACTTTTTAACACACCTATATATGTACAAGATATACCGTCAAGAATTTATTATAAAGAGAAAAAAAAATGGAATGAATTCGTGCAAGAAAAAGTACATATACACGAAAATAATAAATGCGAAGCAAAAAAAACAAAAAAAAATTAACACAAATGAAAAGATGAAAAATAAATAATAATAATTTTTCTTTAAATGAAATAAAAGATTCATACAATATAACATAATGAGAGCATCAGCATAATCGTATGTATGTATTATTCAGAAAATTCTATTAAGCATACAATAAAAATGTATGAATCTATTATTTTATTTCCATTTTTTTTTTTTTGAATTTCCATTTATGATAATTGTTTTCTTAGTAAAGTATACGAATATATGAATGTATTTTATGTTTTATGCATCAAAATACTGGTATTATGCGATGACTACATTATGCACATATCAGATACATACCTACTCATCGTACATATACATGACCATTATTTTGCATAATGGCATAATATGTTTAAGTGCATAAAATTCAATTGAAAATAAAAAAAAAAATAATGAAAAAAATATAAGAAAAAGAAGAAAAAAAAATGAGTAAAAATGCAGGAAAAAAATTGAATTGTCAGCAAATAAAAAATTCATTGTTCGAATTATTATTTTCGTTTTATGTTACATATATATTACTTATAAATTTTAAAAATCGAAAAGAAAGCAAAAATTCTGTGTGATGATCATGTATGTAAATATATGTATGTATGCGTATACATGGACGTGCACATATACATATAAATGGGGTTTACCAATAGAAATGTCAGATAACTTTCAACTGTCACAACGACACACTTATCGAAAATGTCAAGCTCAAATTTTGATGCTGTGCTCAAAATAAATTATACCGATTGCTGGACCGTTGGGTGCGATTTTTATAGTTTTCAAAGCGTAATCTTGCTTTATTTTTGTGAAGATGAATTTGGAAAGCACATACCATAGTGAATGGCGAGGGCTAAGCGAATATGATAATTGAAATATTTTTGGCGCAAAATGCAAAATATTGACATAAACATTTTGTAATTTCAACAAGACGGGTGCAGTGTGACTTGTCACATGTCAGAAAATTGGGGGTTTTTGAAATATTTGGTGTACGAAATAACGATTCTTGGTCATAGACGATATATTCAATTCAGCATTGAAAAATTTACCTTGCAATATGTTTTAGAAAATACTAGTGGAAAATTGTGTCTCATCAAGACTACATTCAGCAAGACGAAACTGAGACTGAGGAAGCCATTTTTAAACTATAGTATTTTTAGAACGTACAATTGCATAATGTAATCGGATTATTCTTCAAAATAATAAATAAATCACGAGAATATCACTTGTATGTAGTTATCATTATGTTTCATTTTAAAGTTTTGATGCGCTTATTGATAAACCCTTAAGTATTTAGTGTAGATACTTACATAAATGTACATATGAAAAATTTGAATTATAAATTATGATTTTTTTCATGATAAATCAAAAATATTATAATTGCAATAAAAAATAGAATTTATTGAATGTACTATATAAATTACGTAAATGCATTTACATAAGAGAGGTGTATGTACGAGTGTATACACATGTCTGTTGAAACGGTTTAAATAAATTTATTTTTTTGAAATTTTTTATTTCGTATGAAATTACGTACCATGTATTGTATATGAAATTAATCATATTTGTAATAATTTTTTTATACAGTATATTTATATACATATTCATATTTTTAAAATGAGAAATAAAATGACGATAAATTATCTGTAAATTTATTTCAATAAATAAAACAAAAATGATTAAAGCGAAATTATTATTCTTTTATATAATTATTTTAATTTAATTTTAATTTTTATTTTATTATTGTTCAATATTTTTTTTGAATATTATTTATTTTCCTTGATTACAAAGTAATCAAATATATAATTTGTGTATTAAAAATTTACAAAAACAAAAAATTCTTATTGAATTAATGAAAATATTGCAAATACATCAGCAGAAATAAATTGCATTTATTACGTTTTTACAAAGGGTAATTTTTGTTTTATGCCGTTTCTACATTCAATGCAATGCAGTGACTTCAACTTGGACTTCGACTTTCGAGTAGTAAATAGAAAAGTAGCTGTCAAGTCCACTGCATTGAATGTAGAAGCGGCATTATGCAGTAGAAATTGGCATGCTATTTATTCATTTTTTGGACAAACAAATGAATGTTTTTTTTTTTTTTTTTTATTAAATAATGAAGCCCTTTATTACGAAAATATGAGGTTCAACATCAACGTCAAAATAGTGGACAAATACGATTCCGGGGCTTGAATAGCATCACTGTTATGGTGTTTAACTGGTATACGATTGACGTTCCAAGTTCAATTCAAACCGCAGTCAATGGTCAGTGCATTATTCTCGCCCAAGTCGATCATCAATTCAATCAGCAATGTACGTACACCAGTAACTGTTTACTGATAATAAACTGGATGATATATCTGACAGAATTACTGATCGACGATGCCATATAATGGACTCAGTATCCATGCGCACTCTTAATAATACACAAATTATTTACAGTATGTTACACGTCCAATGGACTGACATTGACGCTCCACTATAGATCTAATTTTATTTTGACATTGACATTGGCAATTACCGTTTCTTCATTTTCAATTCAATTTTTATTTCATTCCATTCTATAGAAGTTTTCAATATGAAAAATATGTTTTATGCCGATTATACATTCAATGTAATGACTTCAACTTCGACTTTGATTTAACGGATATGTATTAGAACTTCTAGGTTCAATCACAGACAATATATATATTGTCAGTGGCTCAATGCAGTAGACTTGACAGCTACTTTTACTTTTAAAACATGCTCACATGCTGTGAAGTCGAAAATCGAAGTCCAAGTTGAAGTCACTGCATTAGAATGTAGAAGCAGCATTAAACCCCGACTCATATAGATCTGTAGTGCTATCGCTATGGAAGAGGAGAAAAAGATCATTTATAATGATGAATTATTCATACATATAACTTCGAAATCATATCATGAAATAAAAGACAAAAAAAATTGTAAAGGAAAATTGAAATTTAATTCAACATAATCATCGTAAATTATGTAAATTGTTTTTTAAATGAATTAATTAATTGCAAATCTCAACTATCATCTAATTTCTGATTATATTAAAATTTATGGATATAGATTATTTTATTAAGGTGTACATAATAATATCTTTATCATTGCAGTATGTAGTATATGCATATGTACATTAAATTTATTATCTCTATATAGTTGTACCGTTGTACATTGATATAATATAGAATCGATTATAAATATGTACGTTATGGATCGGATATTAAATCATTATTTAATCATCACATCTGTTTAACATTTTACATGTGTTACATACATACCATGTATTATATCTGTATACTGCTCGTGTACAGATTTATTGCCATAAATTAACACTATTTGGATAAAATTTTAATCTTTCTGTTCTATTTTGTACGTAAATATGTATTCGTATGGATAATCTAGTTAAATGTGTAAATGCATGTACTCTCATACTTATATACAAATAATTACGAACGCTAACATATTTATAGCTTACATGCAAATTTATATGATAATAATTTTCAATATTTATTGATTTTTCATATTAATTAAAAAGTACATAGTGCGAGTACATAGTGTGTGTAGCTTAGCTTAGCTTAGTTCATTTCACAGTAATTATAAGTTAAAATTTAAATTGAAAATGTAATGAATTTTATTTAATCAAAATCAGAAGAAAAAAAAGAACAATATCCTGTAACAACAAGAATATATATGCACATCAAAATTAAAAGGATATTAAATTTAAAGGAAATTAATGAAAAAAATTGTGTAAAAAAGAATAAATGAAAGTAAAATAAAATTCCGATATACACCCGTCCGTATAAGAGTTATAAGAGAACATTTTTTTAATGTCAATTAAAATTGAATTAAAAATTTAAATTACATGCATACCCATCTAATAATAATACGGTGTAACAGAAAGGTGCTAATAAAACCATAAGTATACTTATTACACATCAGATACACTATATATACTCCTATACGGAAGTTACAGTGGATGTCAAAAGTGCTTGCTCACCTTCAAATTTGACTAAAATGCTTTCTGTTCCTAATAAACTAATGAAAAGTAAAGAAGTGTTTTACATTAATGCACTAGAAAAGTGTATTATTCTTCTAATAAAATACATAATTGATTTCATCGTGTTAACGTTATCAATCATATTGGTTATCAAAAATCATCTGTAAGATTCAACCTTAACGTATAAAGATTTAATTTTTGTGAATGGGGGAAACAAGAACACAAGAAAGAAGAAAAAAGGCACAAGAGAAAAATTCTAATTGAGACCAAGACTGATAACAGGCTGTTGAGTCACTACTGATGATGATGAATGGGGTGGTAAAGGAGGAATATAGGTACAGTCATAAATTAAATTACATATGAAAGACCAAATTGTCTTCCTTAATTGTGTTCATTATCACCAAATTCGAAAAAATAATTTTTACAAGAAAGAGATTTTCGTAATATTGCCAAGAAAAAACAGTATAAATTTTTTTTTGGAATTACTTGTTTTAATTATTTTTCCCGTAACTTGAGAGAGAATGAACAGAGTCATGGAAATGCAATTTTGGAACAATATTTAGAAGATGTTAGGCGTTCATTCGTGCAAAAAAATTGAATGATGTGTTCATTAGATTTTAACTTGCAAGTACCTAAAGTTTAAATTTGAAAGTGTACAAAGGCTTTTTGATGTTCACTGTAAATTTAAAAAAAATCAATTCTTATATTCGTGTATAGATGAATGTAGTAAAGTATTAGGTGGTATCAGGTATCATTTACACATCATGAATGTACGGGTATATATATATCTATATCGTTACAGATTACATTTAGAATGTGTGAAATAGCGATGCAATATTTTTTTTTTCATTTCGCTTTTTAATTTTTATTTTTTTAACCGACATATTCATAGAGAGGGTTGAATTTAACATATACATATATTTACTCAACTTACATAGAAATCGAATGTACATATAATATATTTTCAATTGATTTTAATACCCATTCTTTTCGTATTTAACTTTTCATTAAACGTGTCTGTACTGGTACATTATAATATTGCCATTTAAGAATTTTCATTTCATATATTGTTCTTTTTTTTTTAAAAATGTAAAAAAATAACACACACATAGAAATATACATATAATATGCAGTGTAATATAAATATATTGTTCGTGTATAAAGTAGCGTATGAAATATTGAAAAATTTCTGCAATGTCATTTTCTATATTGCGGAGAAAATTTATATACATTATACTCGTATACTTTTGTTCACTTACAGCCTTACAGGCAGCTTACATAGTTTATTACACACATACCATATAGCAGCACGAAAAAAAAAAGAAAAATTGTTAATAAAACAGGAAAAAAAAAATGGATTAAAAAAAAAGGAATTTCCTTTTCAACAGGAACGTAAACTAAGTGGAATAATAAATGACACGATAATAGAGTACGATACGATGAGTGTATAAAACGTAAAATGTAAAATGTATCAGGGTATAGCATAGTATAGTATATGAGTATTCGATGTATATTAATCGTAATGATATGAAGGTTTTCCCGGTTTTGAAAAATGAAAAAAAATTGCATACACGAGTATGTAAAAGGAATGGTGTAATACTTGTAATAACAGTCAAGTGAATTATAATTGACATTAAAATTTTATTACTTACGTACATATGTACTATATATAGCTTTCAGAGATTCGACCTGAATACTGCTTCATACTACGTATGGGTAATGGAATACACCTCAACCACATTAAAAGCTACTCAGGCAATATGAATGAGACGAGTGTATATTGAGTACGGTGTGGTATGGGATTATATATGAAAAATAGTTCTTCATTGATTGCAGGTGTAAAGAAGAAGAAGAATAAAAAGTAAAAAAAAGTTATAGGGGTTGTAAAAATAAAATATCAAAAAAAAAAAAGAAAAATATTACAATTATTTTGGCATAATTGAAAAAAGAAAAAATAAATTACGGAGTAAAAAAAAATTCAGGAATGTTGATGATGCCTGATAATAATAATTAATTAAATAATTAAAATATTCAATGTTTTACATGTGCAGATATAGGCTTGTGTAAGTTTGGGTGCATTGGTCTCTGGATATATCCACATTCCACAGATACTTTCATTTATATATTCTGGTACACTAAAT
Organism: Villa cingulata; assembly: GCA_951394055.1. NCBI lineage: Eukaryota > Metazoa > Arthropoda > Insecta > Diptera > Bombyliidae > Villa > Villa cingulata. Next base: position 5,705,039 of record OX596023.1, read on the forward strand.
ACATTACACATATTTTACACATTCATTTTTATCATTGGTTAATTGACTGAAAAATTTCCTAAAATTGAAGGATGATAAACAAAGAAAAAAAAAATATATATATGAGAAAAATAAAATTAATGAATCTATTCACAATGTAACGTACATGCCATGTACAACATTTGGCGTGCTTATTTTGTGATACAATTATTTTTAAAAATTTCATAAACAAGATATAACTATATACTTACGAGTATGTAAAAATATTACTGGTTTTTGTATTTAAATTTTATTTTTTTTTCGGTATGTATTTTATGTTTTGTAAATAAAATATATAATAAACAAATGTTAGGACTTGAAAATTCATGAAAATAAATACAAATAACCGTTTGGATGTATAGGATGTATAGGTTTGGTTTTAGATACCCCAATTTACGTTTCTCAGATTCCCCCTAGGAACAAAGGTTTTCCCAACGTATTCCCGGGACGCCTTGAGCTTCCCTTTCTTTGGGGTATCCAAAAACAAGGCTTCGGATTATATTTCTGCTGTTGTTTTGTGGAACTCAAGTTCAATTCAAGGAGGTTTTTGTTTATAATTTTATTTTCTATCTCCTTTTGTTTGTATGATTGAGTGAATTATAATTGTATGATTCAAACTTAGATTGAAAGTCAAATTTGCGCAATTATTAAGAGGCATAGACTCTCTCATGACATAGACAGAGAAAAATTATTTAAATATGATAATTTTTGTTTTTATAGTAAGAGTTGTTTTTTATTTTGTAAATCTTGTTGTTTTAACAAGTAAATATTTTAGATTTTATATGTTAATAACTTTCTATGTTTTACTAGTCACTGTATAGGTTAGGAAGGTACATGTGATAATTATTGTATTTTGATTCCCTCGTATGAATGTTTGTTTTATCTGAATTATGATAATTTTTAATGTAAATTTTAAAAATTATATCGATGTACATACGTATACATTAATACAACAATAACAATGTTATACATATTTTTGTTGTAACTGCAACTGCCAACACTATTTATATCACCTACAACACTCTCTACTTTGTTGATTATTTTTTTCTTCTTCAACAATTTCCATGTTATGCTTATTATCTCTTATACAACTTTTAATTTTATTTACTGTGTAAGCAATCATACATATTCGTCTTGTTTATATACAGTTTACATTTACATAATGTCTTTCGTTGTTATGAGTGTGTGATTTAAATAGTACAATAAATTAAGAATATATAAAAATAAAATCAATATATAAATGCATTTGTATCCACAAGTATGTTATTTAAAAAAGAAATCATATAAATAGGATTTATGTACATACAGGCATAACGCACATGTTATTTACATAATGAATATAGAAATCTTTATTTTTTAAATATTTAAAAATAAATTTTATACTTGTGAAATACTTATAGAACATATTACATATGTATACATAATGTACACATTGTTCTATGTCTTATTTATGTGTTAATTGTTTATATAAACATAAAGATTATCATATCTCTATTTTTAAATACATATAAATATGTACATAAATACTTTATGAATTATGATACAGACATACATTTTATATAAATAAATACCTACACTTGTTTATTATGGAAAGGATACTAAATATATTCTGGAAATAAATAAAATATTTCAAAAATATGAACATACGTATACAAAATTAACACACATTATTATCACACCACCACCATACATGTAGATGGATGAATGGTTAATATGAAAACATAAATAAACAAAATTATTATTGGATACTTTATTTGGATACATTGTGTACACGAGTTATATTGATGGTGAAGTCAATATGTTGCTGATAAAAATATTCTGTTTTTCGTTTTTTCCTATACTATATATCTGTTCTGTATATACAAGCAGAGCAGTGCATTTCAAAGCAAAACTAACATACAAACAAAATATGCAATTCATGCATATGCAGCAATCACTTAAGGGGGAATTTATTTTAATTTCTTTTTTTGTCTCAGCAAATATTTAAAATAACAACAACAGCAACAACAACAACAACAGCAACAACATCGGAAAAAAAATACATACATTAACAAGTGAATGAAATGTATGTTGTGATGAATATTCTGTTGATTTTTAGTGTTATCGGATGTCATTTTCATAGTTATTATGATTTTAACGACCTTTCGTCTTTCGTTTCATTTTTTTTTTTGTTTTTCAAAATCAAATTGCATTTTTATGTGTTGTGTTTCTTTTATTTTTCTCACCAAAGTTTTCTCGTTGTCGTGAAGTTGTTTAAGTTTTCAGGGAATTTTCAGTTTAGATATTTTCGTTTGTGATGCTGTGTAAGAAGTTTTTAAAAAATAATTTTAATTTTATATTTTGTAATACATATTTTCATAATATTTACTCGTATTTGAATTAATTTTCGCGTGTGTGTGTGTTTGTGTGTTGATGTGAATTGATGGTATAACTATTTTGAAGAGGAAGAGAGAGAGAGAGAAAAATTAGTTAAATAAGAAAATTTATGTATAGTTTGTGAAACATTTTTGGAAATCATTTACTACACAGCAACTAGGATTTATACACCATCACATGCTACAACCAAATAATAATACAATCATATACTAACTAATAACTAACTACAATAAAAATGTAGAATATTATTAGGAAATTCAAATTACATTTATGTACAAATTTAAAAAAAAATTTAGACATTATGATAATTTCATATTATAAAAATTTCACAATTTAAATTTTATGTAAATCTTTATAAATTTACTTTTTAATATTTTTCTTCTTATATTTGGTTAATGGTTAAATATATGCACTTATACTTGTGTATATGTATGTGTATTCGTATACATAAGTGATACAAGAAAGAGAGAAATATTAAAATGTAAATATATAATAAAATTTTCGGTTTTAAATTTTTCTTCTTCAACGTTTTTATTCGGTTGTCTTGTCAAAAACCAAAACCAAAAAAAAAAGCAAAAATTACCAGTATATCCTTTTTTTTATATTTTTTTTTATATTTTTATTTTGATGACATAAGATTATGTATTAAGTTTGAAAATATATACATATAATACAATATTTATCAGAAATCAAATTTTCACAAAAAAAAAATAAAGTTGAAATAACAAGAAAAATAAATTTGATTTTGTTATCTGCGAGTTGTATTTCCAAAAAACGAAATTCACACTTCAAATGTTATATGTACTATGTATATCCTTTAAAATATTTTCATTTACATACATATGAATGGCATGTGTGTGTTAAGTTTGTATGTATATTGATAAAAAGGAAAATTTTTCTATTTTTTTTTTGTGTTCGTTATTATCGTTTCATTTTCATCTATCTAGGATATACATACAAATCTGTCTAGTAAAAGTTTCAATCAAAATAAATTCGTTTTCATTTTTTTTTCTCTCTCTCTCTCTCTCTGTCTCTTTTTCATATCGGTGCTGATGTTGATGTTGTTGTCGTTCTTTGTTTTGTTTACGTTTTTATCATCGCAGAATTTTAATTTTTTTTTCACATACCATACATACATATGTATGTACGTAATGTATTAATGTGTATTTTTATTTGTTTATTTTATTATTATATAATTGAATGTGTATATAGCATCGTATCTGTGTATATGGGCATTATATGAAGTGCTCTTGTATGAAAAATTTGTTTTTCAGAAAAATAAAATAAAAAAAAAAAAAAAAATTGAAATACGAATGTGTAATTCGATTTTGTAAATTTTGTCATCTGACTGACATACAAAAAAATTAGGTAAAAATACATGTTTTTTTTCAATACTACACACATTATGTATAGCGATATATACATACATACATACACGATTCTTTGAGTATGTACATAATTATGTATATAACTTTGATCAGATCAGATAAATTTTTTTTAAAAAATTTTCAACGTATACGTTATGCACATTCTATACACATCTATGACTTTGAACAGATGAATGTAAATGATGTCAACTTTTATATACAGATACATGTATGTAATGTGCATATACAAGTATGTGAATTTGTAGATATTATATTCGAATACATATTATGTATAAAATATAATGTACAGGGCTGTGAAAAAATTATGAAACAAACATACATTTTCGAAAATAAGGTTAATTTTTTAATTTAATTTAATATATTACATATAGAGGCCAGTAAACTGACAAACTCCTTGTCCACACCACGACCCGCTAGGGTCTTTTGGCGAAATAAGGTTACCTACTCTAAAACATTTGTTATGAAGAAGAATTAAAATTTTTCTAACAAAGTATTTTATTCAATTCATATTCATATAGTTTTTAGAATACAATAAAAATTAAACCATTATTTAATTCCGTCATTCCAAAGGAAAAATTATATCAGGACTACTGTGAATAAATCATGGAAGATAGTACAAAAATTTATTAAAATTCATATGAAAATGATGAATTCAATATTTTGTCTGACAACCTTTACGTCTCATATAAAAGACCTCCTTTATTTGTCTTGGCATTGACTCCACAGGATTTTTAACAAAATTGATTTCATTTTTCTTGTTGAAATTTTTTTTTAAATTGAGCAAATGACTTATGGTGACATTTGTGTTCAATTTTTTTTCTTCTAAATAATGACAATTGATATTTAATTTGATTTAAGTCGAGACTTTGTGGAGTAAATTCTCATCACATGAGAAGAATCGTATGTTTTCTCTTTTTGTCTGTGATAAATCACTAAATATTATCGTATGGTATATTTATGTCAGCATATGATTACGTATTCTCTGGCTGTGCTTGGAAACGTCATTTACAAGCAGACTGCATTTGTAGTTATTTGTTTGGTAATGCAGATAACAAGTATTACGAGTTTACTAGATCGTCAAAAGACAGTCAATAAGTTTGACAATGTAATCAATTTTTTGACGATCATTTGATATTTCCAAACAGGGCTCTTTATGAAAAATTACTCTTGTCCCATAATTTTTTAACGCCTATGTATGTAACATATTTTACAAAATTATATACACATGTGTGTTTTTATTTTGTTTATTTTTCTTCTTCTCTGGGTGTGTAGTGATGCGATGTGATATTGCTGTTTGTTCTCTTGTTGATGGCGTTTCTCCTCCTAAAAGTCCTAGTATTCTCTTTTCTCTTAACATTTTAATTTTTTGTTTTATTTTTGCTAAATTATTTTTATTTTTGATATTATTTTTTTTAAAATCATTTTTTTTCTCCTTTCCATTTTTGTTTGTTTTTTTTTTGTTTTTTGTTATTTGATGCATGACGACATCAAAAAGGTTGAATCATTTGCCATAAACATAAACTTCTGTGTAGGTATAGGTATGGTATATGGTCTATTCTATATCTGTGTGCATTAATTTACATGGAGTATGTGTATGTCATACATAAACAAATGTATATATTACATACACACAAACACACGTTACGATATGTTTATATCAACAAATGTGTGTAGACTGTATAGTAGAAATATAAATCCTGTAATTTGTATTCGAGAATGTTATATGAATACATTTCTTATGTATCCATCTATCTGTAAACCCGTACAAATATAAATATTATACATATAGATATGATAAACAGATTTTCTGTCATTTAAATAGTGATTTGATTATCTTATAAATTATTTTATTTTCTTTTTCTTTTTTTTTTGTTTTTATTTTATTTTTAAATATTTTTGAATTATTTATTTCTTTTTATATAAAAATCGGATAAATATAAAAGGAAAGAAAGTTTGCGATCGTATATGTACGAATAAACATTTAAATGAATAGATAAATGAAAAGTATGAAAAAAATGTTTTTTTATTTATTTAGATATAACATATATATGTGTTTGTGTTTATGAATATGTAAAAGTAAACAAAAACACACAATCATGTGGAGAATGAAATTGGAAATGTGTGGTATGTACATACAAACAAGAATAAAAATGCTTGTGAATATTTTGATACAATTTGTAACATTTTTCACTATAAACATTATTTTGTATTTATAAATATACGATCGTTATGTGAGTTAAAAGTAATAATAAATTTGTGTATAATACAGACATTATTTTACATATAAGATGAGTGGGAGGAAAAGTTATACAAACTATTTAATAATAATTATCAGATGGCGCTTATATTAATATGATAAAAAAAGAAAAAACAAAAAATTCTGAATTTATATTTATCATTAAAGTGTCTCTCCTGCGGTACGAGAAAAGCAAGTAAATAAAATACATATATACGATCGATAATACATTGTATAATGGTAAATGATAGTTTATAAAAAAGAAGAAAGAAGAAGAAGAAGAAGGTGTGTGTGATATTTAAATTAATAATTTTCATGTAGATATGTAATATGTTAATGAAAAAATGTAATTGAGACGACATTCGAGAATAATTTTTGCATTAATAAATGTTTGCAAATTATAATTTGAATGGATTTGAATTGATTTATGATGTTATCGATTAATACAGGGTGATTAATAGAAGAATATAGTGCAAATGAAAGGATTCAAAACTATACAGAGAATTGAACGACGGATGTATGTTTGAAGGGTTGGTAGTGTAGCCAAAGTGTAAAAGTGTAAATAGTGTAACCATAAGTGAACCACAAATAAAAATGACTGAATGCTGTTAAGAAAAACTATATTGCTGTCATATGTTCATCATACAGTTTAATGGAGATTGCGAACCACAGAGTTGTTGGTTCAGAAGAAAGTTCATTAATATGATATAGGGTTTAGACTGATCTATACACAAGAAAATGAGAAGAGAAACTAGTATCCGCGTAACTTTCTATTTTTCTTTCTATGTTTCTCCTTTTACATATACCTCGTATACTCAAAAGTTTAATGACCATGTTTGTTTATACAAACGAAAATTTAAAATCTTGTTTCAATTTGAAATTCTTCTTTGTATGCGCCCACTGCAGTGCAGTATCTAATATATGTACACAAGAAAAGAAGAAGAGAAATTACTATTATCATATCTTTCTACGTTTCGTTTTACTTCTCTTCCCCTATCTCAAATTCTCAAGAGTTGAAAAACCAAATTTGTTTACAAATAAAAATATGTGCCGAAACATTTATCGGTTTTTCTTGATTACACGGAACTAGTTTCGATCAGAAATGTTTTTTTCGTACACGCCTATTATACTACAGTGTAGTATATAGCTCAAACAAGAAAATGAGAAGAAAAACTACAATTCGTTTATCTTTCTACTTTTACATCACAATACACGAATAGTAGTTTCTCATCTTATTTTCTTCTTGTTTTAACTATGTGGTGCACTGTAGTGGGCGTGTACAAAGAAGAATTTCAAATTGAAACAAGATCCGTGTAAAGTGTAAACAAGAAAAACCGATAAATCTTTTGACCTACATTTTTATTTATAAACAAACATGGTCATTGAACTGTTGAGTATTTGAGAAGTAGAAAAAGACAGAAGGAAGTAGAGAGATACTCGAATAGTAGTTTTTCTTCTGTTTTTCTTTTATTTTACTTTTCGAAGTAATGAATATTGGAAATAGGCAATGAAAAATTGAAAATTAGCTATTTTTCTTACATTTTGCTGTGGGCAGAAATAAGTTTAGAAATCACTTCGGTGAAAGTTCTGGCTCACCTAGAGATGTAGTGCTATTGAAGAATAAGAAGAAGACGTTAAGAAAGATGTTAGAATTCATCATTGGAAAGGAATTACTATAGAGAACAAAATACAAGAAGGCTGTAATTCGATTCCTAAAAAACTTCAATCGATAATTAAGTAAACAATCAATCAATAAGTTGAGTTCATCTACTTATGTATGTACATGCTGGCCGTATTTGTAATGCACGAATGTTATATATCACATAAAAACTTGAATAATTCATTTTGTAACCATTTTGTATATAAATTCTTCAGTATGGATATTTTTCTTCTAATTTATTACTGCGAATACTTAAATTAATCTTTCGATATAATAAATCTATTTTCTTTTGTTTATTCTTAAATTTAAACACATTAATTTATTTTTATAAACAAAATAAAAATAACATTTTTTTTGAAATTACCATATCGCATAATATATAGAATATTTGGTTAATGTCTGTCTTCAGAATTTTTTATTTTTTAAATACTTATTTAATTATGCCATAAATATTTAAAATTTTATACTTGTATCTATGCGCAAAAATACATTTTCTTCTTCTTCTTCTTTAACGTTTCATATTCTTCTTCTTGAATTAATTTGTTTTCTAATTGAATTGTATACAAACACATCCCACGGACAGACACAAGTACTCATCGCGTTATTATATGCCAATATGCATGCAGATAGATACAAAAATGAAAAATTAAGGAAAAAAAAAAATGAGTCAAGAAAACATTTTTTTTTCTTCGAATTTTTCAGAATTAAAAGAAAAAATTACGATGAGTAATGCCAAAATTGACAGTGAAATTTTTGTCCGAAATAAAAAAAAATGTATTTTTTTGTTGTTGATAAATCACTACAAATAATATGGGTCTCATCTGTAAATAAGTGTTTCCCAATTATCTGTCTAAGATACTACTGGTATGCTCCTTTTTTTTTTTTATTAACTGGCAGACTGACCTTCAGAGAATATACATACCTACCTATACCTACGTACAAATGTGAAAGATTTAAATTAAAGAAAATGAAGTAAAAGTTTTTGTTCTTTTTTTTGGTAATTTTCTTATTAAATGGATTTTTTTCTATTTTTTTTTGTAATTTTAATTCTTGTTTTTGTTGGAGAGAAAATTGAAAAAGTTACAACTTAATTTTCATGTAACTTTTTTTTTTCGATGTTGTGTATACATATGCATGTAATGAAGCAAAATTAAAAAAGAATAAATGAACGAGAATAGGGACGGTAGAAAGAAAAAAAAATTGACAATATAATACGGGCATAGATTAATATATAAAATATAAATTTACTTACTTTCTTTCATACACAATCTCCTGTACACATAATCTTATTTTTAAATTACGAATATATATACGAGTATACACGAGTATTAATGGTGAATTCTTTCTTTCTTTATTTTTTTCTTCAAATACAATTTTTTCTTCACATTTAATTCACTTTTCCGGTTTATGTTTTATTTGTTTTTTTTTTTCTTTTCGAATTTATTTTTCTTATTATTTCAAAATAATTACTTCCTAAACGTTTTTCTTATCATGCACATCCTATTCTACAATTGTTATGCGAGTACATACATATACATATACGAGTATGTAAAATGTATAAAAATTCTATATGGAAATTTTTTTTTTGTTTGTTTTAATTTGAATTAATCATAAAGTCAATTTTATTTCTTCTGAATATATTCTACTCGTGAATATATTACCATGCGATTTTGTATTGTTGCAAGGATAACAGATAAAAAATTTTCATTTTTCATTTTTATTAAAAAAAATTTTTTTTTTCTTCTATATAAAATGTATTCGTATTTTGCGTTGGCAAGGTTGTGGCATGAGCACAAGAATAAATTCATATAAGAAGTTCAATATGTTAAACTTTTGTTATCATTTTTCTGTGTCTTTTGAAATCGAATTAAATGTGTGGTGAATTTTGAATATTATCATCAGTGTAGCAAAGTTTTTTTGTTGTTTTGTTTTCAAAATGAAAAGATTTACCGTTAAAAATGATAAAAAAAAAGGATGAAAAAAATATAAATAAAACATGAGAACCAAAGAAAATAAAAAAAAAAACACAAATAAAAATTTTCTTAACGAATTTAAATAAAATTTAAAAAATAAAAAATAAAAGGACATTTAATAATTCATTATATTTATATGGTAAATTTGTATACATACATCCATATACATTTATATGTGTTATATTTTCCATGTTCTTCTCATTTTATCGATATCCTTCTGATATCTTTGTATATGAATAAAAATTTAATTATTGCACGCACACTTTTTTTTTTTACTAATGAGTATGTGATTGTATGCTTTATAAATATGTAAATAGAATTAACGAGAATTGTTACAAAATTCATAAGAAAATTTTAAGTACCAACTGTATTATAAGGATTTAAATAAAATATTAAAGAATATAATTACTGGCGTATACTCGTATAAAACTGTATGTATATTACACGTGCGAATATAATGTGTAAGTAAGTACATATGTATAAATAATTGAACAGACAGACATTTTATCTGTGAATCCGTGATGTATTTTAAATTGATTATTATTAGAAGGAGAATCATATAGAAGTAAATTAAATTGTATGCCTAATACGATTATAACAGATGACACAAAAGGAAAGCTAAAAAATTGAAAAGTAAAAAACAATATATACCTATACACATTTTGTCGTTTCATATTATCGTTTCCATAGCAATATTTTCTTCAATTTGTAAAGAAAAGTGATGTGATATGTTTGTGTACATAACTTCATACATTTTCATCTTATTTATAGTCCTGATAATGTACAGTGGTATACAGTCTTCACTATCTATCACCATCTTCGCTATACTGTAATTTATAATGTAGAAGGAATGAAAAAAATATTTTTTGTAAAAGTTTGAAAATTTTGTAGAAAAGAATTTTATTGTATGAATATTTTGATTGAACACATAGAGAACATCAATAATATATTTTTTTTTTATTAGGATAACGAATAATTTAATTCGATAAATTTAAAATATAAAATCAAGAGAATTTAATTTCATTAGAACAGATACTAAATGCTACAATTAATGTACCTACTTATTTATTTAAATTTTATTTATCGTTTTATTTTGTGACCCTGCGGATTCTTAGCACAGACCCAATCACTGTTTTTAGATCTCTTTCTTTCTCTACCTCCTCTCTCTCTCTCTTTTTTTCTATTTCTACGTTATACTTGCATAAGCACATAATATATACCTTCTATTGTAGTCTAATGGATAAATAATTCACTTCACAGGCAAGGCAAGCGCAAGACAAACATTTTTAAGCACTCTCTCTATCTCTCTTTTCGAGTTTTCACTTTGATTGAAAGAAATCATATTTTCCGATTTCATTTCTTTCGAATTTTCGTTACAGAGATTTTTTCCACTCATCAATAAAATATTTTTCCATTTTGTTTCCAAGTTTATCTATTTTTTTTTTCTGTTCCATTTTTAAATCATTTTTGTTGTTCAATCATCGAATGTTCAAATCATCAATCAAAAATCATTCAATCAGATAGTCGCAGCGCAGTCAGACAGTCAGCTAATAATCACTAATCAGCAGGATATTAATAATTAATTTAAAATATTTAAACATTAAGCACATTAAGAAGTGTGTGAGATACACACACACACACACACACACACGTATATAAGAAGCGTATAAATATTAAGGAATTACATTTTTGTACACAGATTTTATGTTGATTTTCTTTTATTCTTCTTTCATTCAATTTATTTATTCATTCAATTTTAATTATTATTATTATTTTTTCTTTAAAATTGCATCGTACATTTTGTGTTAAAACATTTGGAAGATAACATTTTTCTTCTTCTTCTTCTTAATTTTTAATGGATTATTTTGTTTCATTGTTGAAATGTATATATAAAGGTCTCATTTTATTTATTTATTTATTTATTTTTTTCTGTTAAAATATTAAATTTCATTTTAGAAAAAGCAATTTAAATATCACAGTGTGCATTTAATTGTAGAGATATTACGTACGTTAGTTACGTACATATGTAATATTATTTAAGAGAATTTCTTGTGTTTCTATTTACTTACTATGTTTATATTTATCTAATTTCTTTCCTCATAGGTATATATATACACACACACACACACACACACACACTTCTGTATATATGAAATATGAAGCGAAGCATGTAATAAACATAAACATAAACAAGTTTTCATTTGTTTTTCTTTATTTTTCGTTTCGTTTTTTTTGTTTTTAAACTTTTAAAACTTTGAAAAATTGTTTATTGTAGATTTTATTTTATTTTATCATTTTAAAATTTTATACATAATTTAATGATCATTTAATCAACAACAATTAATTATTAAAAATATACATACACATTATTTTCTTTATTTTACTTGTTTTTTTAATCTAAACAAATGAATAAATACCTATGTATATGTATATACACATTTATACTCGTATATTACATTTTTTTTTTTGTGTTTTTTGTTTACTATTATTTCGTTTTATTTTTCTTGTTTAATGTTTTATCGCAACAATATTAAATTTAATTGTAAAATGTATGTATTTATTTTCATTTAATTTTAAATTATATTTATGTTTAGATAATAGTCGCATGAAGACGTATACAAAATTACTTATTGCTATGCTATCTAGATATGGTATATATGTATCATAAGTACGTATAACATTGTATAGTGTGACTAACTAACAAACATACTCGTATGTCTTATGTGAATAATTTTTAGTATTTAAAGTACATGTCTTAGTTTTCCATTTTTTTTGTTTAAATTTTATCAAACTATTAATAAATAAATGAAGAAAAATGTTTATTATATGAACTTTATGCGATTTATAAATGAAGTATTTGTATTAGTATATTGAAAATTTTATGAAGATAAAGAAATAGTTGAGAAATAAAATAGATACTTGAGTATATACAAATGCAAGTAAATATTTTTATATGAGAATAAAATGCAGCAATTAGAATACAACAGAGATTCTCAAACTTTTACGATTCTATATCCGCTGTTTGAAATCATTAAGGTTTCGCGATCCACCTCTATGAAACGCATTATAAGGTAACAAATACTATGTATAAAAGAAAAATTAGAATGAAATTCATTTGTATTTTTATTCCTTTTCAGACAGACCAGAGTTCAGAAACTTTCTAAACCTGTTTAATTAGATAAACTCGTTGGTCTGTCAGCAGTCAGCTTGGATAAGCCTGCTGCTAATGCTGTGGATATCCGGTCTTATAGAGCTAACAGATCGAAAGCTCCTTCAAAAAAGCTCTCATCAAGTTAAACCTTAAGCAAGACCCTTAATAGACGTGACGGGACGAAAGAAATTAAACGAACGTAAATACTCGTTTCGTCGGTTTGACAATTTGCCCTTAATAGAAACGATTCGAAACGAGTAAAATTGTGTATGAGTTTTGAGTAGAAATGATAAAATGTACGACCGCTACGGCACTCACTATCCGTTTCGTTTCGTTTTGTATATTTGACATTTAAACTTATCGAAATTGAACGAACGTATAAGAACGCGTCCATTTAGGATAGTTCAATGTACCACAGTACTATCGTATTTATCGTTTCGTTTCGTTTCGTCACATCTATTTAGGTTATAGCTTAGCTTAGACTTATCCAAGCTGATTGCTGACAGACCAAAGAGTTTATCTACTTACTTAAACAGATTTAGAAAGTTTCTGAACTCTGGCCTATACCTAGTATTAGATCGATAAGATCATTTGATCATGATTTTTTCATATTTTTTATCTAAAATTTTTATTAAATCAAAACACATAATAAAATTATGTATGCACACAAATCAATCACAATTATCTGGACAATAAAATTTTTGGTTATCCAACTCGAAATAGTTTACGATCCACACTTTGGGAATCTCTGGTTTATACAATGTATACACGGCTTTAATTTACGTACAATTTGTTTTACATTCACGAGTATTGAAACAAATTACAAAAAAAAAAAACAAAACCACATTCAAAAAAGAAAAATAAAGAGAGAGAAAAAAAACTGAAAAGAGCAACAAGTTTATTATAATGTAATATAAGTAAATTGAGGTTAAGTGGTTTTGTATGCTAAAATGTAATTACTAATGATTATTAGATAAATCCATATACAATGTAAAAAAATGTTGGTATATAAATTACGTATAAATGTTGATGATATTTTTAATAAGTTAACCTTTATATAAGTTTATAAGTACATACATATGTCTGTTATTCACAAATTAGTAACATTTTTTTTCTACTTTATTTTAAGTAGTTTTTTATTGGATTGCATGTTTGTAAGCTGTTTTACCAAATCAATAAGTACATTGAAACTTGTCTCGTTTGAAGCTAAACTAACTTTGGAATTTATTTGAATTTAAGTTAAGTAGTGAAAAAATGAGAAATTATTTTTATACTTGACGAGAATTACTAGCAAAATTTTGAACATTTTGGAGAGTTTTCTCCATAGCCTAACTAGTGAAGAGGATGGTACACATAAAATCTCAACAGGCCAAGATGATGCATAGTGCTTGACTGACCTGCCTATCCACTGATTCCTTTCTACGGTAGTCTGTATCTATCTGATGAGGATATTGGTATTATGAATTAACCTCGTAATCTTTGAATTTGTAGAACAAAATTTCAACAACACCAGAGTTATGCTAAGTCTCATGAAAAAATGTTCAATTCTTCAATTTTTATAAATTTAGAGGTTAAAATTTAAAATCAACAATGGTAGGTATACAAATTTACATAGTTTTTGATTTATGTTCTATCAATTTTTGCTAATAGAAAAACAAAATGAAAGTCATAAGGATCGTGTTTAGTATTTTTCGAATGTAACTTTATATGATTTTCATGAAGAAAATTTTCAATTAATTCTGTTAGCACAAATATTTTGTACAGGCATGTACAGGCTTATTATTTGAAAATTTATAATTAAATGGCAATAATATAATAAAAAGAAGTGACAGAATTAAAATTGAATCCTATTATACATTTAGAAATAATTCTTCAATTAAAAAAATATTCTACCATAAAATCCTTTTTAAATATCAAATTTATCTTTAAATATTAAAGTAGTATATAATATTGTACATTAAGTGTATATAAGATATCCTTTTTAAAATATATTTCTATATTGAATTCTCCGAAATGTTTTCATTTTCCTTATTACATATTATCACAGTTAAACGCTTTCTTATATATTCAATTTCGATATAACTATAGGGAAAATCTTATTTTCTTTATATTTGTTTTTTATTTTTCAATTTTTCCTTTTTTTTTATTTTTCGATTTGGATTTTTATTTTGGAACTTATACATAAAACATATATGAATGTATGGGTGTATGGATGTGTGTTACATGTACATATATGTACATTTCAACTTAGCACAGATTTTATTTTGTTTCTATTTTCTGTTGTTTTTCTTTCATATACCACTATAGAACATAAATTTTTTTCGAATTTTTTTGATATTTTCATTTTTTATATTATTTCATATTTCCTTCCTTTGTATATGTACGTGTATTGATAAATTGTAAAGAGCTAAAAAAAAAGAAGGAGTAAAGTAAAAAATCTCAACGGAAACATGAAAGAATAATGTGAAAAAAAAAAGGCAAGAAGAAGAGGAAAAATAAGAAAATTTTAAAAGCTAAAAATATCTTTTTTTATATCTTTGCTTTTAGACTTTTTATCGTATGGGTATAGATTTTTGTATTTGTATATAATGAACGAGCTGAGAGTATGTACAATATAAATGACGGTATAAAGGTATGCCATGCGACTATATGTAGAAACAATATAGTAATAAATTCATGTATAGTGAAACGTAAAATATTTAAGGATTTTCTATCTTTTCTCTTCTTTTCTTTTCTTTTTTGCTTTTTTCAGTTTCTTTTCGGTGTTCTCTATAAATTGACACTTTTATTGTTTTTAGGTTGATTCATGAATGTACACATAAATTTGATTGTGTGAATATTTTTTTACGTACTACATCCATAAGTGCATATTCGTGTATATGCATATACATACGTATACTCTTGTATAATGTATGAGAAATGAAGATATCATGTTGACATAAATTTTCCTTTGAGGTGATCATTGATAAAAATCTTATATGTACATGCTTGTACGTTCTAAGAGTGCTTGCAATTCATTTATATGTAATATTTAAGAAAAAATAAATTTTTTATTAAAAATCGGTATACTTCTATGCTCATAACAACGATAACTATATGACTTTTAAATAAATTTGAAAAATTTGTAAACTTATTGGGACTTATATATATATTAAGGAGAATTCATTCGTCTGTTTCCCCTTGTTCTTCACCTTTTTTGGATGCGATCATAAATCAAAATAAATTTCGAAAAAAAAAAGGAAAAGAAAGTGAATGAAATTTCATAAAAACAAGCAATGAACATAAAGAAATTACAATGATTTTTTCGCAATAACACTAACTATAAATAATGCGTTTAAAAATACAATAATGATATCACAGTTTAAATGAATAATAAATTTACGTCATTAGAGCTGTAATCAATTAATAAATGAAAAAAAAAAATTTATTTTAAAATGTTATTCATATTGTAAAGAATTCGAATAATGTGGGGTGTGTAGTACAACAGTGTCACCACTCGAACAAATTCCTTTCATATCTGATCGGTAGCAATAAAAAAATTACCCAAAAACAAAAAAACAACTACAAAAATTGAAATGAATCATAAAGTAATCAATAGCACTTGACTGCTAATTATTATCTTTAGGAGTGGTTCGCATTCATTATCATAATATATCTTCTGTATACCATGATTCGCATTACTATAAATTTTCATTATGGAGAGAAAAATTAATTTTCTCTCTATCTCTCTTTCTCTCTCTCTCAGTAAAAAGTACATGAGAAACACGAAAAATTTTCTAACAAAACAACATTCTTACACGCCTTACTCTACACATTTCTATAAAATATCTGAGAACAGAAGAAAAAGCAAAAAAATAGTTGTGTAGTTAGCACGTTAGCAGTTCAGTGAGAATGGTGTAGGATGGGTATGAGAGATATATCAGCTAACTACATATTACATATTATTTACGCTGTATGGTACACTTGTCTAGTATGTTATGTCTATAGTCTTCTGTCTGGCTAGTAGCTATCCATTCATTATCTTTCTTTATCTCTCAATGAAGCGTACAAAAAAGTGAAATATTCACAGAAGTGACGATTTTATAAAAGTATAGTGTTACCAGAATTAAAAAAATATATATGATAATACCATACGAAAAATACTATATTCTTTAAATGCCTTTCCTCAATCAATCTTGATAAAAAAATTACCAAAACGGCAACGCTGTTTATGTAATAAAGTTTTTTTATGATGTGATATATTAATATAAATACATATCTATACATATGTGAATATGTAAAAGACTAACTAACTAACGTACAATTATACATTTATACAAATGCCTGCCTATATACTGTTCAAAAAAAAAAAAAATAAAGGAAATAAAAAGATAAAAAAAAGAAAAATAAAATTATATAAATATTATTATGTAAATATGTGTATGCAATTACTTTGCAGAAAAATGTAAATATAATTTATTAAATTATGATATACTACATACCTGATGTAGATATTATTATTATTAATATTTATGTTTGTATGTATGTATCTGTACATTATTATATTGATGCATATACACTTAAACATATACAGTTCTGTATACATATGTACATACGTAAATACATATATATAAATTAATTTATGAAAACCAACAGAATAATATATGAATGATATTCTTACATATGGTACCTATCATATGCATATAATGTACGGCGAGTATGTATACGTAAGCATGTACAAAAGAAAATATACAAAAATACAAAAAAATAAATAAATAAATATTTTTCTTTTCATCATCATCTTATATATGTATATATTTAAATCTGCTTATTATATCGATGGAAATACTCGTACGTCGTACATCAGTATGATGAGATAACAGAAAATAATAAACAAAAGTAAACAGAAGGAAAATTATTATTAATATTAATTTAATATTATGTACGTATTTAAGTCTATGAAGGACGTATTATAAATATACCACAATAAATTGTTCTGTATCATATAATATGATGTATGTATATACGAGTACATATGTATGTATGTCTTTTGCATTATGTGTATTTGTGTAAATATGTATGTATACTTAATTCTCATATCGTACGATGAATTCAAACTGTTTTCGCTTTCAGCTTTTTATCATTGTTTTTCATTATTATTATAAATTTTTTCTTTTTTTCTGATCATCTGAATATGTATATTTATTAAAAAAAATAATATTCGTGTATGTAACAGGTGTATAATATTTTATGTTTCATTTTATGTCAGTATATCAAAGTATATATACCTACGCGCATGTAAATACTTTACATTTACATAAATAATGTGCATATATAATAAGGATATGTTATCTAATTAGGATAAATTCGATAACAAACGCTATATGCCATATGAGTTGAATATTAAATATTGATATGAAATTGTATAAATTTTTGGTACACCAAACATATTCATATATTCATTTGTACGAACAGGGTGGTGTTCGAAATCACAATCGAATTATTTTCAGGTTCATTATGCAATTTGCGAATGATGTGCTTTAATTTATAGGATTCAAGAAATAATTTGACGCAGTTTTTATGAAAACGCAAATGACATGTGCACAAATAAGTTACAAGCATCTAACAAGCATATCTATGCGTGATCAGATGTTAGGCCGCTAAAATCAAAAAGCAAAATCCCCTTTTCCATTACATGCGAAATGGCAATCGTTTGAACTGCAAGTATTAATTTTATGAATTCAATTACTTTTATATTGAATGCTAAATTTTAATTATTTGAAGTACATAAGTACATACATATGCAGGCTCTAATATAGCTTTCCTTCTCAAACTCTAACAGAGCTTAATACCGATGGCTAGCAACCCGCCACCATAGAACTGTGCGCGACATTGTGAAGAGAAATATAACATGACGGAGCACTTTTTGTGTGAGTGTCCTGCCTTTTTCCTTCATCAGGGTGGGTGCATTTTCGATACTAATGTCTTTGGATTCGGATCTTTCCGGTCCAAATGTCGGGTTGAGCTTTTTCGATTACCTAACTGCGACGAAGAAGTTGAACGAGATATAATTCCTCGTGTACAACGGATAGTTCTGTCTTAGTGCTCAAGTTATCGTGCAAGCGTCCTCTCCCATGGTAAACCGTAAACATACAAGCGTCATAGGTTATGCAAGTTTCGCATTTATGATAACACTAACAGATTTTCAAATGCATTTCTCTAAGCTATGAGAAATTAATTAATATTTTGAATGTAATATTTTTTTTTTTAAAGAAAATTCAATGTTATCTGAGAACACACTGTATGTTAATACAGGAATAAATATGTGGTATACGTGCTTATACCTGTGTGTACATTCGTATATTCATTTATTACTGAATTTAAATTCATCATAAAAGGATAAAAAAGAAAATATATAAGGATTTATAAAATGAAAGTAAATAAGTATACGGATTTATATTATTTTTTTGTAATTATCATTAACTGAATTTTAAAATGTGAAAAAAAAAACATTGTAGATTTCATGTTTTACATTCATAATAATAATAATAATTATTATTATTTTCACTACCTTTTGGCATTTTTCTTTAAAAAATATTAAATCACAGAATATTAATGATATACTAGTACCAATATGAACAAAATTAAATTGAAATTAAATTTGAAAATAATTACATGCTATTGTTATAAAAATAATATAATACTTAAAACAGAAATATAATCTTAAAATTCATCTAACATACAACATCATATACAGACGATATCTTCATCATTTTAATTATTCAATTATATTTTTATCTGTAGATATGTATATGAAGATATGCAATTGAAGGATACACATATGAATGAATTTATATTTAATTTTGAATTTGTACGAATATGTAAAAAGGTAGATAGTAGATACATTATTTTGTAATATACGAAAATATATTTCTCTAAGGTATAAATATTCGCATGAAATTTCTTATTAATATAAATATGGATTTGAATTTAAATTAAAAATATTTCTATTATATTCACAAAAATTTACATAAAATCATTACATACAAATAAATAATTTATAGAATCTGAAATATGTAATGTACATATTTATAATGTATAGCGTATATCCTTTTATAAATACATATTACACAAGTACAGACATTTCGTGTATACCGCATGAACATATCACTAAATATGTATATAGTATATGAAATTATATGTTCATGGTTCAATGTAGCTACTTAAAACTGGATTACTTATTCTCTCCTTTATTTTATTTTATTTTCATTTTTTTTTGTAACAAAATAAGAAATAAATAAATTAGTTTATTGTTAATTTTACAAGATTAAAATATTCTGTGTATGTGCTCTACTAGAATATACATTTGCATTAAGGTAAGTTCTCAAGCGAACGTTAAGTGAAATTGGTTTCATACATAGTATGGGTGGATTCATTTAGTAAACATGACTTTGCTGTGTTGCAGAAATGTTGATTCAATGCTGCTGTAACATTTAAATTTTTGTGTTACGATGCTTTACTATGGTAGTGTTACGTTAATTTTACTAATGATGTTAAAAAAATGAACCAGATTATTTTAGTCATGATTACTTTTTGAACGCTAGATTGGACGTGTTGCTGCAGTGTTACTGCAGTGTTGACTTTATGAATCCAGCCTATCTCCCCTTCATTTCTTTTTTTTTTCTTACACGAAATTCGATATGCACTCGTATTTGTGTCATTTTTTAATTGAAATTGGAGTAGGATAAAGTGAAGTGAATATCACTTCAGTGAAAATCCTAGCTCATCTATAGAGCTAAATTGCTGATAGTGAACATGAACACATTTGGTGGTATTTCTAACAAAATCTATAAATTAAATTACGAAAATTTTGTTATAGAAAATTAATGAACAGATGAACTTCTCCAAAAAAAAAAAAAAGGGTTACGGAATTTTCCTCAAAATCCTGTTTTAAAAAAAAATAAAATTCACTTCAATTGAAAAATTTATTTTAAATTTCAATATCAATTGTCAATTTAAATAAAATTAAAATGTCAAATATTTGAATTTGAAAATTACTTTATAGTTTTTGCTTTACATTTTGACATTTAACGTTCCATTGAGAACTTACCTTTATACTTATGAAAGTATGTATGAATATTATACATGCTTGATAAAAAAAAATGGAAAAAAAGAAAAATATAAAAGGTAAAAAAGGATAAAAAAACAGATAAAAAAGGTATATTCATTGCCTTTAAGTGTGAAAAGTTAATTTTTGTACAATATTACAATATTGTTATTAAATGCCTAATGAAGTTTATGTTTTACATTATTTTAAACAATATTATATACTTATATACTCACTCGTACATACGAATATGTATGTATTTTGTGATATAAATGTAGATAAGTACCATATACATACATATCTGTACACCATATTCAATTAATTAATTATATTAAATAAAAAGGTCAGTAATGGTTGGTAATATGCTTAATAAATTTTCATTTAATTTCATGTATAATACAATACGAGATAAAATAACGACGAGTATATAACGAAAGTGATAAAAGTAATTTAGGTTTTTTGGTATATAATGGTAGCTGTAGCCTATATAGTATCTATAAAATTTGTACCAAAGTTAATTGAACTGAACGACAAGCTATAAAATTTATATCGAACTATCATACTTACATAAGTAAGACCATGTAAGACACATAAATTAAATACAAACAATTCTATAGTATAAAAATCTTAAGGTCAAAATTTGAATTTAACTTTTTGTCCTTTCGATTAAATATAATAATTTTAAATCCTTGTACATATAAAATATCTATATATTTTATAATCTAGAACGTGCTAGAACTTTTTAATTGTAAAAACCTTATAGTTGAAAAAACAAATTATTATCTATATTTTCCATAATATTTGACTTTAATTTAAGCATCTTTTACTAAAGGATATTTTATCCTTAGACTCGTATATTTAATTGAAACAAAAAAAAAAAAAAATAAAGAAAGTAAAATCAGTCTATAAATTTAAAGGAAAAAAAAATTATAACAAATCCATCCGAATTGATTTCTCTTGATTTATTTTTGTGTGCTGTACTGTATAATATATAATATTTAGAAGAGAAAGTATCAGTGCAGAATGAAAAGCACTTCTTATATTTTATTATATTACTTTAAAAGAGGGCTCCATAAAATATTTCTTATAAGAACCATACAATATCTTCATCAAATAAAAAAAAAATGAACATCGTAAATACTTATATCTATCTATGCATATGTATATAGGAAATTGAATCTTTATTATATAGTTCGAGGATAAATGTTATACATGGTATAGTACTGTCATTTTGTCGTATAATAAATATATATAATTTACAGACAAATGATGGCTTATTAAGGATAATAATAAACTAAAGTCATTTTATTTATTTTTTTTTTTTTATGTATGTATCTCGAGACATAATTGTATAATGAAAGTATGCCTTTTTGTTAGTATCCTGTATACGTTTTAAAATCATTCTCAAAGAACATTTCTTATAAATACACAAGTATCTAGATTTATTTACAAACTAAAAGAAGGATATCTTCATGATAAACAAATTTACTTATTTATAAATTTGTCATATATAATGTATAATATAAGGATTCTTGGCTTTTGAAAATACATTTATATAAATTTCAAATCATAACAGTTTTATAGATACATAAATCGAAATCGAAGTACAAATTAGGTTGTTCAATAAGTTTTACAGTTCGATAGCAGTATATAGGCGCTTTCAAATTTATCGTTTTATTTTATTTTTTTATTTTTGTATAAATGATACTAATTTTTCATGTACACGTGGGCAATTTCATGTAAAGATCTGTCAACTCATTCGTATATTTACATTTATTCAAAAGGAGACTTGAATAGCTCGATGATTGTGGTGTTGGTCTGGCATTCTTGAAGTCCCGGTACGAATCTCAGCCAGCGCGCTACTCTCGCCCAAGTCGATCATTAATTTCAGTGCCAGTGCAATGAAAAACTTCTTACTTTTTAAGTTAAGGAATTTTCTTACCATCGTGAAAATTGGATGAATTAAAGTTACAATACCCATCCTATTTAACTCCCTCCAGATTTAACTCCCTCTAACTTCTGGCTGTTCTCAGTTCTCATATCGCAAACAATTCATGAGTGCGAAACGATTTTTATCGAATGAAAAGGTTACAGCAGTGTAGCGTATGAAGCAGAATGAAGCAGTGGTAGCGTAGCTTTCGACAGTCTTCCGGATTTTAACTTCAGTGATGGAATGGAATCCTTAAATTAGAAGATTACTGGAACAAATGTATTGAAATTCAGAGAGAATTGAATGTTGAAATGTATTTCAAACCGTAAACTTGAGTTTTTCTTATCGAATGAAAAAATCTTATTGAGCAAGCTAATATCTTTTCCTTTATTTTTCTTTAATTTCAAAGAGATTTTTCATGTAGTCCGGATAAAATATCTATTAAAAAAATGTATAGGTGCGTTTATTTTTCTAGGTGCTTCTTCTTGTTTTTATTTCTCGTATCTTCTACACATTACACGTACACAACACGTACATACAGTATACGGAGAATATCATGTATCCTCAACAGTATAAGCAAGTTAAAAAGAAAAAGGCAAAAAGCAATTATACAGACAAACGAAAAATAAAAATGCAAAAATATTATGTAGGCATGTGTTTGTATGTTTTATACACATAGATCTATATATAATGTTGTATATGTAAAAAAATATATACTTTACATGAAAATCTTAAAAAATATCCTAGATCGTATATCAAAGAAAAAACAATTCCTTCATGTGAAATTATAAAGATGTTATATGGCTGGAAGAAACAAAATTAAATGAATGAGTGAACGAACGAACGAAATAACGAAAAAATTATGTCAGATCTTAATCTACAACTACATAACATTTTACATGTACTCGTAGGTTTGTGTATAAAGAATTTATTTTTCTTTACTTTTCTTCACTTTTTTTCTTATTACACTACATAAAGGCTCGTGTATACAACCAATGTCTAGCTAGATACATAAATTTTTTGTATTTAAGAAAAACATAAAAAAACATAAAACAAATAAAAAAGCCATAACATTTTTCTTCTTTACTAATTTGATGAAAGCTAAAAATGATAGCGAAAAAATAAACATTAGGCGATGAAGAAAAAGAAAAAAAATATTACGTTAAAGAATTAAATAAAAAAAATGATGAATGGAAATTTATACATATGTAAGCCTAGACGAAAAAAACTGACTTGACGCATTCTGATAATAATCTATCGTTATTGTTGTGTACATTCAGTTAAAGGCAAATACATACTCACCATATATGTATTTCTATTTGAAAAAAAAAAAGAGGTTGCTACTTAGAAAATGAATTTTATCGTAATTAATTTTATAGATTATTTTCTGTACATACTCGTACATGATTTTTTTCTCTTCTTTATGTATATATTTGCACAGTAAATTCATAAAAAAATAAATATGCAATCATAATATGTATGTATGTATAAAATATTACGAAATTTTTTTCTTTTATTCAGTCAGCATGGTAGTAAAATATGTACCAAACATACATACATGACGTACAAAGTAGAGAAATTGTGAATAACAGAGTGTAAGACAGACACAGAGAGGAGAATGAGACTGGGATGATAGAAAACTAAAATCGATTTTATCTTAAAATAAAAATTAAAAAATTTTAAATTAAAGTAAAACATGGTAGTAATAAAAGCATGAAACGAATAAAACACAAGAACGATACGCATAATGATGTTATAGTCAACAGCATATTATATGGGATTTACCAATAGGAAAGTGTGAGAACTCTCAACGGCCACAACGAAAAAACTGTGATCGAAAAGTAAATTTCGAACTTTGATTGCTATGCTCCATAACGACAATACAACTGATGGAAAAGTCAAACATAAACTTTGATTGCTGCTGTTCTCAGTATTGTGTGACAGTGACAAGTGATCATTGAAAGGTAGGCGATTTAGCAACGCATATAGAATTTATTCGAATTCATTATCAAAATGCATATTTGATTGGTTCTAAGTTTCGTGCATTACGAGAAATATATAAAGAATTTTGAGAATTTTGCATTACGATCTTTATTTGAAGGTTTACAAAAGTGCAACTGACTGAAGAAACTCAAAGTAACTGATAATAATGGTTTTGAGATCAAACTTACGTTAATTTTGGCTTTGGATCGCAGTTGGAAGCTGATTTAGATTCTGGAAAACAAATCATCTTTTCGAATGAACGCATTTCTGATTTTCAGCTGGACGCATCCTAAGAGGACATTTAAGCGATATTATTTTTTGAGGACGTAATGTATTCGATTATTCGTTCTTCGATATAATAAACAAATCGCACGTGAACATCACTTGTTGTCAAACTTATCATTGTGTTTCATTTTAAAGTTCTGACTTGCTTATTGGTAAACCCTATAATATTGCACAAAAATGAAGACAAAAAACTATACATATTAAAAAATAAACCACAAAAATAATGAAAATACAATAATAAATAAAAATAAAAGTGAAAAAAAAAAGTTCTGAAAATTAGTTGTGAACTTTTTGTATGAGCCTTTCATATAATAATAACAAACTTGACCTATTAAAAACTGAAATGTGTGAGATAATCTGAAAATTTTCGATCTCATTTGTATTATAAAAGGATATTCATATGTACATATATGTATTTGTGTATATATGCGCATACATAACACATTATGAACTCGTATTATATACTGGATTGCTTTTGTGAAAATGCATATGTCCAAAAAAATTAATATCAATTGTAATTATAACACATTAAGTTTAACATTGTACATGTGAATATTTGTATAAAAAAGTAATTCGAACCTTTTTTTTTATACCATACACAGATATCTGGTTTTATTATATACAAAAAAATACACATTTGTATACAAGGGTAAAGTTTAATTGAGTGGAAAATTTTGTGTAATTTTTGATTGAATTATTATTTATATAAGTAAAACCAAAACCATAAAAAAGAAAAACAAAAAGAAAATATGACAGGATAAATAAAAAAAGGAAAAATACAATAAATGAATGTAAAATGTGTATAATATGAATGTATTTAGATGTGTGTATCTGTGTGTATTTGATAGATAGAAGTATATTATATGTGTATATTGTCAAGAGACAAAAATGTATACAAAAGGACAAAAAAATATATATGTACATAATGCTTTTTTTTTCAAATCTTATGTAGTATTTGTGTGTAAAATCATTGAAAGAATTTTATTGAAAATATTTTGAATATGCTTGTAGAATCACATTTAGGGTCGTATTCACCAACAAAGATTATCTTTTATCTGAGATAAAGTGTATTCGGATATATTTTTAAGACAGCCTTGGAGTGGTATTATAAATATTTTTTGAACATAGCCTTGTTATTAACAGCAACAGAAACAGCACTCAAATATACTCATCACACCACATAACCTCTTTTTCATTTTGTCATATAAAAATATTAACTTTTCGCAATCAGTTGACATATTTGACTTTCCGAAAATTTAGTCCGAAAACAAATTATATCCATAGGTTGATGAATAAACTGAAATTATACCCAGTTAAAATATACGCGACAGATAATCTTGGTTGGTGAATACGACTCCTTAATATTAGAGGCAATTTATATATTGTATTTATTTATGAAAAATTGAACATTTATACTGCAGTATTATATGTAAATAATTTTTAAATAAGTTTTTATTAATCAAAAAACTCAAACAATATAATTTTTTTTTTACTAATTCCTAAAATCTTTTTTTTCTATTTGTTAAATCAAGATTTTCCTTTTAGTGGATTTAACATTCTTTACAGTGAATCAAAAAATACATATGTACGTTCTGTTATATCATTACCGGTAATTTAGTTATTCAGTCATTTTGATAACCTGTTTCTATTGGGAAATTATTGGTACCAAAATAATATACATATTCTGTATCAAATATCAAGTGCACTGTGCTATAATAGAAATATGTTATCGTATGGTTTATTGTGATCGCCTCATTGCCATATTAATTTATGTATTCGTAGACGTGTATTGTAGCCACTGTAGCTGTAGACGTGATCATCGCGTTCACAATAATTATAATTTTTTTATTGATTCAAACGAACAGGTATGTATATGTGCTATACAATTATATTCATTTTTTTTTTACTCATCAAGTAATTTTTTTTCATCATAATTTCCTGTTTTGTGTGTTAATATGAAATTGATAAAGGAAGAAACAAATTATTTTCCATTTGTCTTTAATTTTTGCGCACGAAATATGTGGTTGTAGGGTAAAAATGATTATTATTGAATTAATGACAAATTTTTCTTGAATTAAAAAAAATTATGACAGAAATATAATAGGTTGAAGGATTTGAAATGACGAGTAATGCTAAATGTAAGAGTATTGCCGACAAGTTGAATTATTTGTGTAAGACAAGAAACAAAATTTGAAATTTAACCTCTACCCCCCCTCACCGCTTAAATCACGACTGAACTGAAAACGAAGCTTAAAAAGCTGGTCTATACGACACAATAAGAGCTTTAAGTAGAAACTAAATTGTGTATTTCTAAATATTGGAAAATTAAATACAATCAAAATGAAAGATATTAGAAACAGGAATGTCAGAAAAATGAAAGCTGACAGAAGGTAAAGATTTAAAAATTTGAAACGCTCACACTCACCATCAAGCCAGCCGAAAATTTTCGGCTACAATTATTGTGTTTTACATCATTTAAATACATATGCTTTAAAGTTTAACCTGGCAAAAAATTTCCAATTGTGTTTATCGCCTAATATAACGCAAGAAGCTTGATTTTATAAAAGTGCTAAAAGCTACGAATTTTTTGTATGATTTTGGACAAAATCAGATCTGCAGTTCTTTATACAGCTGACATCTATTGTGTTAGTTTTGGTGTACATTAAAATCGTTATAAGATTTTTTCCAATTGTTTTTCTAGGCAGTGTTGTACGATTGAATGTTGCATGATCCAACTTGAATCGGTACATTAAATGGTCTGTTGAAACATTTTAGAAATTAACTTATATTAGATTCTATGCATAGATTAGTCCAAATCTTTCAACAATCTTTACGAGTTTGGTTAAAAAAACTTTATCAAATGATCAATAATTATGAAATTGTTCACTCTAAAATTTATTAGACATTATAGATATATTACATATAAAAATCATAAAAAATTTATACACAACAACAACAAAAATATAATCTGAATAAAAAAACGAAAAATTCTTTTCTTTGTTTTTAGTTTTTCTTCTTTAGAAATGCATAAAGAAACATAAAATTCAATTTTAGATTCTTATGTATTTAACCGCAGTGAGGTACACAACCTATATACCAGTTCACGAAAGATTCATTCATTCCATTAAATACATTTTATTATAATTTATTTGTGTGAGTATACGAATGAGTATGCATATATATACCTTTGACTTCATGATGTCTGTGTTATGGCATGTTATAGGTTATAGTGAATATACTCAGTTAGTGTGGATGATTCATTCAATTTCTTTTATAAATTTTTTGTTATTTTATTTTTGTATTTTTTGTATTTTTTGTTTCTTCTATAGTAAACTCAAACATTTTATTCTGTTCATTTTGTAAAATTTATCATAATCATGTTACCATGTCTATAAATTAAAATATTTTACATTTTTATTTCTTATTCGAATCCATTTTTTCTTCACGTTTTTATACAGTCAGTGACTGTATAGATTATTTTCTTTGTATACACCACCATGCATACATTTTGTTGAAATTTAATTAGTGGCTAGAATAGAAAAAAAAAATGTCTGAACTGAAGTAAGAAAAAAAAAGGTTAAAAATCAGAAATAAAAAAGTAAAGAAACAATGAAACGCGATTAACGATGATTTCATGATGACGATGGTTTTGACGTCGACCATGATTATATGTACGTGTAGGTATGAAATGATGTTTACTAAGTGGTAATTATGTAAGTAGATTTTTGTTTTTTAAAAATACTTTGTACATAAATTTATTTTATTTTGGGCCTAATGGAAAGGATAATTTTTTATTCGTTGAAAGACACAAAATTATAAAAATTATTATCTTTTCTCTTTTATAATTTGATTTATTTTATAAATTTTTTATTTAATTTTCTAATTGAGGTCAAATTCTATACGAGTAAATATGTGCTTTATTTTCCGTACTTTTCATTATTAGGTTTTGCTGCTCTATACAAAAGTGTATTCAAATTTAAATGGAACATTGAACTTGAAAAGATTTTATTAACAGGTGTGTGTTGGGTTTTTTGTGTAGATAAATTTTTTTTTTAGATTTGTAGCAAATACAGTGAATGTATTTATGTACATAAAATAGAATATTAATTTCTGATCATTTTAATGTTAATTACAATGTGGTTGAAATAATTTATGTATAGCTTGTTTCTATGTCAAAATCTTGTACACTGTTAAAAAGTTTAGTAATTTATTGTTGTTTTCATATTGTACATTCCCAAATTGCTCAAAAAATTGCATATGTCTAGTAACTTAAAAAATTTAAAATTTACTACCAATTTACTAAATTAACATCACTGCTAATTCAAAGTGTTTCCTTGAAGGTTATAAAATTTTAAACTTTAACAAACAGTCAAACAAAAAATGGTGGATTGTGTCCATTAAATTTCCTTACCGTTTACATGTACACTTTCATCATATCTGTTCAAACGCAAACCGTTTGCGCACGCAATTTGTAAACCTTTATCTTTATGAAAATACCCCAAGATTTTTGGTTATTTGTTATCTTGTTTATGCCTCAGTTTGAATTCTCACTCATTTAACTCAATGCGAACGAACTGAGAATCGAACTGAAAAAATTCCAGTTTGTTTGATGTCTATGGTCTATGCATAAAGCATTGATTCACATCGAATTGATGTGTACTGAAATCACGATAGTTTCGTTCAGCTATATGAAAAATCAAATCACAACTAACAGAGTAGTTTACGAGTTTTGAATACGTATTCAACGTTTTCGTGTGAGTTTCCGCAGTGGGAGTGCATCGGAGAGTTTCACTTCAGTTAAGAAACTAAACTGAACGAATACAC
Source organism: Villa cingulata (assembly GCA_951394055.1). Classification (NCBI taxonomy): domain Eukaryota; kingdom Metazoa; phylum Arthropoda; class Insecta; order Diptera; family Bombyliidae; genus Villa; species Villa cingulata. The sequence goes on from OX596023.1 coordinate 5,734,949, forward strand.
ATTGAAATTTCAATGCGCATTGAAAACGTGTTTTTATAACAGAGCACTGAGTCAATATGAAGTCACTCAGTCTCAGTGCGCGCATTTTGGCTGTTGTATAAACGAGTTTAATAAAACGTTTTAATTTTAAGTGATTAAAAATCGAAAAATTGTATACCTATACAACTCGCCACATCCTTTGGCAATCAATTGCAATTTAATTTTTAGTTTGATGACTTTTATTTTTTTAACATATCCTAACAATAATCGTACATATAACAAATTTTATTTTCCTTGCAACATTTAATCGAATTAAAACTTTTAATGTTATGAGAAAATATAAATGAAAAAAAAAACTTATAGAATTTTTGGCAAGAAAAATACATTATAACTACTTACACATATATACTCATGTGCTACTACTATTTTCTGTTATTTTATTATGAATTTTATTTCCGGTTTTTCATGTGCAAAAATAAAAATATTATTTTCCATTCGAAAAAAAAAAGAAAAAAAATTGATCACGTTTTTAATCTCATACATCGTTACATCGCTTACTATACAGTATAGGTATATGTAATTTTTGCATACTTACAGGAGTGCATACATACATAAATCGACATTATTCACCCGTTTATACATATTATTTCCTATATATGTATATTTTTCAACTTTCAAACAAGGATTTCATTTCGTTTAGTTCAGTTTTTGTTTTTTTTTTTGTGCTCATATATTTGTTTGTTCGTTACTCGTTTTTTTGTTGCTGTTTTATTTTATTTTATTCCATGTTCATATTTCCGTACATTATACCACCATTATTATTATTACTACACTACTTTTGTATGTGTGTAACGTATACACGTTAGATTGTAACTATTTTTTTTCTCCATATAGTTTTTCTGTTGTTGTTGCTGCTGAAACGATTTGTTAACAAATGACATGAAAATTTTCATTTTACGTATGTTTATAAGTGTATAAGTAATCCAAAAAAAAAAGCAAAAAAAAAAAAACGAAAAAAATAAAATTCACATATTCTTATAATAACTTCTTTCTTGCACTATAAAAGGATATAAGGAAAATGGGATTTTCATTTTTATATTTTTTCTTCCTTTGCTATATGAGAATACATACATACGTAAACATTATTGTGATTATGTGGTACACACGTTTTTTTTGTTTTGTTTTTGTGGTGTATTATAATGGTGTGGTGTGTTGCGTTATTTTCCATTATAAAATTGCAGCATCACATCTTATACAGAAAATATGTTTTATGTTTTATTTGCAATACATTACGTGCGCATATATGTATATGTATGTATGTCTGCATATGAGTATGCATTTACACGTAGATTATTTGTAACTATCCATTCATATATACAGCTAGCGCTAGGATATTATTTGAAATTATTAGAAATCATGTTCCAACCAATAGTTTCCATGTTTTTTTTTTTTTTTTTTTTGCATGGTTTTGCATTTTTGTTTTTTATACCGCACGTACTACATATCTTTGGTGGGTACTTCTTACCACATAATGCAACAAACTCATATATGAGTCGTTTGTAATGTGATCGCATATTGAATGTGTTTATATAGAAATAGAAGAAAAATATTGAAAACTAACGACAATTTCGATGTTGTGTACATAATGTACATTTGTGTGTAACAACAAAAATCCCAACAAGAATAGAAGAACATAATTTTTTTCTAGAATTTTTTTACAAGTATAGAATTTTCTTTTTTGATATCACAACGACTGCATATGAAAGATTTTTGTGCTCTTTTGTAAAAGGTTTGGTATGGTATGGTTTGGTTTGGTTTTTATGTCTTCCTCCTTTCTTTTTATTTTCTTTTATTTTTCCTTTCTATTTTATTTTTTTCATTTTTTTTTTTTTTTTGTTAATAAAAGAAAATTTTTTTTATAACAATCCGTTCAAATATTTTGTGGTTTTGTTGTGTGTTGTAAAACTATACATTTACTTCTATCCTCTATAACTAACATATGTGCACACAACTATTTGCGTTCATGGTAAAAGGTAGTAAAGTATAGTATTCATGCATTATGTACATATGTAGTTGGTATAGCGGTTTATAGTATATTTTCTCCATTATATCATCTTTGTTTTTTTTCATCTTCTTGGTAGTCGTCTTTTTAAATTTCATTTTTAGGGTTGTATTCATCAACCAACATTATCCGTCGAAAATATTTTAACCGGGTATAATTTAAGCTTATTCATCAAACTATAGATAAAATTTGTTTTCGGACTAAATTTTCGGAGTGTCAAAGATGTCAACTGATTGCGAAAAGTTAGTATTTTTATATGACAAAATGAAAAAGAGGTTATGTGGTGTGATGAGTATATGTGAGTGCTGTTTCTGTTGCTGTTAATAATAAGGTTATGTTCGAACAATATTTATAGTTCTATTCTTAGGTTAACTTAAAAATATCCGAATAGTGTATAATCTAGGTTGATGAATACAATTTATCTTAGATAAAAGATAATCTTGGTTGGTGAATACAATCCTTAAAATTGCTTTTCTTCTTAGCTACATACATTGTTGCAGAAATATATTGTAATATAAAAAGTTGTGTAGATTTTGTGCTATAATTTGTAGAAAGTTGATTGTACCGATATATGAAATGATAATATGAGTGTACAAATACATATCATACATACATCCACTTCATATGTACTTGACTATGTAACATTTATGTAGTAATGAATATATGTATATACGTACGATAACGAGTATATTGTACTTTTACGTACAAACATAGACATATTATGTTTGTGTATGCGGGATTGATATAAAAATAATAAACTTCTTTTACAAATACTTAAAATAAGCTTATTTTTTATAGTGTGTTTTCCGTCTAATGGATTTTTATGTTATAAATGTACCTTAAAGATATTTGCCATTTTACTTTTTTTTTATATTTTCCTGATTTTGTGGTTTCGTTTTTCAACGTTTTCGTATATAAATCGACGTTGCTGATAAATTATAAATTGTGTTTTTTTTTTCGTTTTCCATTTTTTTCATATTTTTTTTTTCACATTATAGATGTTATTGGAAAATTCAATACGAACAACTTTTTAAAAACTATTAAAAAATAATAAGTATGAAAAAAAAAAAATGTTTGTATAAAAAAGGATAAAGCGGAAAAATATGAATCCAAAGAAATAGTAGAAAAAAAAACATTTTTTTCTCTTTTTTTTTACCTTGCGTAGATGTAACAAATTTTCGATATTAAATTCTCTTTAAATCGCTTACCAAACTGTACACTAACATATGTACACATAATATTATTATGAAATTAGGAATTGTTTGTATGGTACTTACAGAGATACATATAAATATGCGAACAATAAAAAAATATGATGACGTTTTATGAAAGGATAAATCGAATAATGCAATTTGGATTATTATTATTATTTATTATATTTTTCTTGGTATTTTTTTTTTTTTTGCTCAAATTTTCAATAAAGTTATCTTTGTGAATTGGAATTGGAGGTGCATATATTATGTGTTTGTGCTAAGTATTTGAATTGGATTCGATACTATATACATACTCTGGGTGCTATATATGCTTCGATTTCTATAACATTCATCTTCTATAGCATTGGGCGTCTAGGATTTTCTTTGATGAATCAATTCAGTTCACCTAACGTGTATGGCTTTATATATTGAGTCGGAGGAAAGAGAAAATTAAATATTTTCTTTTAAATATTTTATCGAAGGATGAAAATTTTCATATTGACGGTAAATCTATTTACTACATAACTACAGCAGAGACAACTATACAAATACTTACATATAAAGATGTACAAATACTGTACTGCACCGTATAATTGTAGATCTATACGTCTTTAATTGCATAAATATTTATTTATCTCTTATTCATTTATCTATTTGCTTTCTGCTATTTTAAAAATATTCGAAATGTTTTTTTTTTGCTTCTTATACGAACGAGGTATCGCAGGCGATATTATACTTAAGATAGATATTCGAATTTGTTTCATTTTTCATCCTTTTTCATTTAATTCCAAAAGAAAATTGTCTTATGTTCTTGTTCATACGTAAACATATGAAAGATAAAAATTTATATATAAGAAACTTAAAAAAAAAAATTTAATAAAAAGATGTATGTTCGTATGTATGCATGTAAATATCTTTTTATGTGTGTTTTTCTGTGTGTGTGTGTGTGTGTGCTTATGAAGTGAAATAAATAAATTTTTCATTAATTTCTCGTTATCTTGTTTCTCATATGTACATACATTTATGCTCGTATATCAAAGAAAAGTAAATCACCCTTCGTTCCAATTTCGTTCAAAAAAAAAAAAAAAAATGTAAAAGAATTAGGAATTTTATAAACATAAAAGGAAACTTTCAGTACAATACTAAAATGTATTTACGTGAATGTAGATACCTTCGTAGGTGAAAAAACGAGAACATTTTTTTTTTTTTTCATTTATGCATTTCGTATTTTATTTTCTTAAAGTCTAATTATTATTATTTTTATTTACTCGTACATCATCACATTATAAATAAACAGTAAACTTTGTATGCATCTACAATAGTATCCAGCAGTGTCTGTATACGATACGAGTACTAAGATACTATAGATGCACGAGTTAATAAACGACAAGGTAGGTCTAGGTAGGTACCTATATTCTGTTTATTGAAACAATTTTTCATATAATACAACGTACCTATGTACGTTTACTCTCATACCACTTGTGCATTGCATACCCGTACATATAGAAAAACACTCGTATACTTAGTTGTTTTCTTGTTTCTCTTCTACATAAAATTTCCTTTTGTACACACTCATCACTCATATTATTTGATTTTCTTTTTAAATTTCTTTCATTTGAAAAATGTCAAAACTTATTTGCTTTCGCTGCTATAAAAGCAAGTATGATGTACATATGTACGTCACATACGTGCTTTCATATAACTTTTCTTTTAAATTTACTTTTATACTGGTATCAATATGTACGAGTAATACATATACCTTCACCTTGTATATGTATTTAGTTTTAAACATCCTTTTCGTTGTACAATTTTTTTTTACTTTATCGTTTATTTCATATTTTCTTTTTTAACTTTCTTTTCACTGTTTTTATTTTAATATACATTTTTTTTTCTTTTCTCAAAACAGTTCTTATAATTTTTCACATTTTTCATATACTGTACCATGTACGTATGCATTTATAAACAAGTAGACATTATGCTCGTTCGTATGTACGATTATTTGTAGTGAAAAATATTTATGCATAAATTAAAGAAGAAGAAGAAATTAATAAACATTTATGAGTTTTTTTTTTTTTATATAAAAATAGTTTTTCAATTTGAATGAAACAACACAGTCCTTCTTTATTATGTTTTCCAATTCCAATTTATTATGTTTTCGAAAAAAAAAAAAGATATAAAATTATTTTACAGTTATTAACCTGAAAAGAAATATAATGTATGTACTTGTCGTATTCAGGAGAACAATTTTTTTTATTATTTTACTTCATTTAATTTACTTACCTAACTATTTATATATTTTTCTTATAAATTATTATTATCCTTGTCATAAATCTTATTTTAGTTGTGAGAAAAGAAAAATGTTTTCTTATTCCTATTTTTTTTTTAACCTTCTATACATTTACGATAGAATTATGCATACGAACATATTTTGCTTTCGTTTTATAGTTTGATGATGATATTATGATGTACATAATTCGTGAATAATATAGAGTTCCTGTAAGATTGTCCATCTTTGAACGAAGATCAAAACATCAGTAATAAACTAACTTATGCGTTATAACTTTATTATGTTTAATTTTGTTTCATTTTTACATTTCTAAATATTTTCAATATAATTTCAAGTTTCATTTAAACCGACATTCTTCCATAGTACTATACTATTTTCAGAAATCGAAGTCAGTACAGGCAAGATAGGCATGCTTTTCTATATTCTTTCACATTGCGTTTGTATAAATCTGTCCTGTGTGTGGGGTGATCAGATCTCAATTTAAATCCGAGGGAAATTTTTTAAATTTTATATTATGAAGGGCTACCAGTTTGCAAAAAACTTTTTTTTTAGATTTTACAAAAAAACAGGTAATTTTGTGACATTTTGGGAAATTTTATGAAATATGTTCATTTCTTTACAAAATAACATATAATAACAAGCTGATTTGAATAATATGATAGCAATTTGTATTGTAAATGATTTTCTTTCTTATTCTAAGAAAAGACAAAACAAAAAATAAAATTCAGAATGTAACGGTAACGTAACGAAATCATTAACAAGTACATAAAGGAAACAAAATAGAAGAAAATGGACAAATAAACAAATATGAAAATGAATGTATGTACGTATGTATACAAAATTTAATATCAAATTGATACTGAACACATAATTTTATAAATAAAATTAAAAATACTGAATATGGTTTAATCATAAATTCATATTCATTTTATAAATTTAATCAAAACTCCCAGTAGCTACGGTAACCCTGAATTATCATCATTTTCTTTTATGCCCATCTTCCCGCTGACACGAATCAATCAACATTTTATACTTTGAGTGGACTTCGGCTGCGCATCGACTTCATATTTTATAGTTCGGTTTTTTATTTTTCATATAACCATAGACTAATAACACTATCCGGATGTGAAATACAAATGTTAAAAATTGATACATGCAAGTAATTTTTACTAGCAGACAATTTAGTCATAGTAGCAGACAAAAAGTTTTTCAACAAAAATAAAACTTCTTAGTAGCAGACAAAAAGATTTTCACCAAAATTAAAACTTAATACATACTCAATACTCACCAATTCATTGCGTCATTGCTTCTGCGATGATCATCGTTTGAATCCTTTTGTACATGTAACAGTCTATATAATATAAATATTATATAAATAAAGTCATAGCACACAGCTTTATATTCTTGGGTATATAGTATGTATATAGTATACAGCACAAACAATACAATAAACATATACGTGTATTTATTGCTTGTGTCTATAGCCATGTCATGTCTTTAAATATTTTGCTAGTAAAACTTGTTTTAGATAGAAAAAATGTGCAAAGTGTGAATGGCATGGCATGGCACATGGTACATATACATATGTAATTTGTTTGTTACATATATACTGATATATATTTGCATTACGGGACAAATATGTAGTTGTCTCTCACTTTCGTCGTTTTATTTTTGTTGAAAAACTTTTTGTCTGCTACTATGACTAAATTGTCTGCTAGTAAAAATTACTTGCATGTATCAATTTTTAACATTTGTATTTCACATCTGGATAGTGTTATTAGTCTATGATATAACCAAAATGGTGTTAACTGATTAAATCAGTTGCCTTCACGCTGTGTGATAGGCAACATCAAGCGGAAGGGTGTATTTCTTTTTCCCAAAAAAAACAGGGTGATTCATTATTAGAAATGAAAAAATCAGCAAACAAAAATTAAAATTTGTCTTAAAAACCGAACATTTTTATGATACTTTCAAATAATGCTACTTTTTTATCAAATATAAATTTACAGGGATGTGAAATTTGTACACAATCTCCCTTTTAAAAATTATTTGTGAACAAAATTATAAATTTATTTATGCACAATTTGGAACATCCTGTTAACATATTTTAAAAAGTACCTTCTTCAGGGTTGACAGAGATATATTATCAGAATTTCCTACAAAATATTATATGTGAAGTTATCAGAACCTCATCGGGTAACTATTTCCATAAGCACAATACTGACTTCGATTTCTGAAAATAGTATAAAGCTGTAAGTGGGCTAGAGAGATCATGGGTGCTGTGTGTACCTACAGCAAACCATGGAGTTACTGGTAGAGAAGCTACTATACCACTACTACTATATGGATGGATTGCAAACTGCTGAGTTACTGGTAGAGAAGCAAGCTCCTTTACATGTACATGATAGTCTGAGAATTGATTTTTTAATGGAATGATATATAATATTTTGTGTTAGGTATACTTGTTCGTCAGTAACCGCCATCACACAATTCGGGCGACAGAGACAGCGTATCACCGAAAGTTCGCACAATTCGGGCGCAACTGCAGCGTTAAATATATATGAATTTTACATTTATTCTTCTTGCGAATGGATTACTACTACTGCAAAATCCAGATCGGTATGGCTCGTTGTCGCTGAAAAATAAAATAGAATAGAATCTATTTGGGCGACAGCGACAGCGTAAAGTTCAGCGTAAAATTAATAATTAATAATTAATTGTATACGCTGTCGCTGTCGTCCCAATTGTGCGATGGCGGTAAGTAAACTAATCAGCATTTCTAAGCTCTTTTTCTCACCAAATGGCTACTCCTTCAAAACTGAGTAAACTTTGGAGGTAATGAAAGTTGGAAATATCCAACAAAAATTGATCTGTCTCTTAACTCAATATTATTAGTAAATATTTTGACGATGTTGTGTTCTTCTTCAACAACAAAATAACCAAGAAAATTATCAATTATTAAAACAAAAGGGAACAATTTGTAATTAAAATTGAAATTGAAACTAAAATTTAAATTTAATTCAAATACAGATGGAATTGGACTATCTGTAACCCGCATAATAAAAACGTCATCATTATAATGAACGATACAGTTGTATGTATCTCTCTATATGTATTTATTTAATTCATATTTTATAATTTGTTCCTTTTATCAGTATAGTATTTCATTTTTAAATAACAATTTTTTATACAAGCTGTGTGTGATGTTGCACTTATTCACAGTGATATTATTTTTATTTGAAACAGAAAATAGTTGTATAATAAACACAATAAAAAATTAAAAAAAAAATACAAATACAAATACAAGCACTCGTCTAATTAACCCATGAATTCCTCACTTATACATCCACAAAACATATATACTCCTATAATTTGTATATCAAATACATGCAGTGTACAAGATGTACTTCCGTTTTAATTAAATTTGTGGTTCCATCATTTGTATTTTACTCATCGTAGATAGTCGTAGTCGTACATAAATTTAATGAAAAATATTTTTCATTTTTATAATGTTTTTTTTTGTTTATCTTTTTTTATTTTTCAAAATGAGAAAAAAAAAACTTTATTCTACAGAATATTTATTCTATTTTCAATTTTTGACTGCAATAAAATTTAATTATATTCCATAAAAAAATGGTTAATTATCACTATTTTTTGCTTTATCTATACATAGTATTTTTTATTTGTTATTAACAGATATTTTGTGACACAACAATACAATACAGATTGCCATCTGCCGAATAAAGTGTGCGCAATACGCATGAAAATGCTATTATGAGAGCGCGTTCTCATAAGATGCAGACAGTTTGACCACGTTCGACGTCGTACTGAAATCGATAACAAAATGAGTATTATTTGTATTTGTTTATCTCTTTTTACTGTATATTTTTTGTATCTCTTTTACTTGAACGTTAATGAGCGGTAAAAGCTATTAAATTTCATTTTAAACTTTAGTACTAATCGTACCTTCTCACATACACAAAATACAAATTTTTTACATGTCCACTGATATTCTTATCATTTTTTTACATAAATTTTTGAGGTTAGGTTTATGGTTTGCATCCCAGAAAAACAAAGCTGATTAATTTTGTATCTTCATTCAATGCCGCTCCGTGACACAAATTGATTCTTGGTCTCCGACAGAAATTGCTTTCATGTCTCTCGTTCCTGTGCTGTTCACTTCCAATTTCTCGTTCATTTTAATTTTTTTATCAATCAACATAAATTTCAGCTATGAGAATGCACTCTTATTTTAAATAAAATGATTGTGTTTGTACATGCACACTCATACCAAAATCAAACGATATTATTTAATACACCTAAAAATGAAATCAACATTGTTTGCATTTGTGTTAATTAGTTGTATGACAGAAATGTATTTAGGCATTTAAAAACCGTTCACGTATATCAGCATACATACCAAGGATCCATATGAAAACCTCAATTATTAAGGATCACGTATAAATCACCATAAAATGTATAGATAAATACATTGTAATGTGCGTATATACTTATACATAAATGTGCGGTTTTTTTATGTGTCATGTTATTGTTATTTGATTGGTTCCATTTTGTTAATTTTATTTGTTTAATTTGATTTTTTGTTTTCTTTTTATAAATTTATTTTGTATAAAGAATATTTTATTGTGTGTATTTTTGTTTTTGCTCTGTGAAATATCAGAATACATGAGTATTGGATTGGAAATGTTTTAAAAGTGGACGAAGGTTAAATGATTCTAAGTAAAACATTTATCTACTGGAATATAATTTTTGTTAATGTTTTTTTAATGTGTTCGATTAAATATCAATTGTAACAGAAATTAAATTCATCATTCTTCCAATTGTTTAGATATGCTTAGTGGTGTGTTTATACGAGAAGTTACTTTAAGTGCATTTATGCAATTCAACCCAGATAACCTGCGCGAGATAAGATGATATTTAGATGATATTCCCAATTCACCTTAGATTACCGTGTGTTTTATTATAAATAGGAACATTGGTTTTGATACACAAATTTTCAATATAATTTTCTCTGTCGCCAGAATGAGACTAGAAATGTCACTCCGAATTAATTTGGGCTGGACAGAGAAAAATTATAGCACTACAGAATGTCTGAGAGAATGTATGAAAAATCTAATGTAGAACGTAATCTGGTCTGAATTGTAAATGCAATTTTATGTTTAAAATTGTTTACAGTGCAGTACCTAATATTCACAACACAACAAGAAGAGAAACTACTATATGCGTATCTTTCTACTTCTTCTAAATCACCAAACCCCCCCTTCCCTCCTCTTAATTTCTTCTACTCATTCTCCAATTCTCAAGAGTACAATGACCATGTTTGTTTACACATGAAAATATAGATCAAAACATTTATCGGTTTTTCTTGTTCGCACGGATCTAGTTTCAATCTGAAATTTTTCTTAGTACACGCCCACTACAGTGTAATACACAAGTTACACAAGAAAAGGGGAAGAAAAACGGCTATTCGTGTTCGTGTGTCTTTCTACTTCTTTTTAATATACACGAATATTTTTGTTTCTCTTCTCTTTTCCTTGTGTACTGCATTGTAGAAGGCGTATTCGAAGAAGAATTTCAGATCGAAATTATATCCATGTAAACAAGAAAAACCGATAAATGTTTTGCCCATAATATTTTCATTTGTAAACAAACATGATCATTTATCTCTGGGCATTGAATGAATTTTTATTTAAAATTTTAGATAGTCTGTGCATAAATTCGATTTCTAAAACAGATTCTTTGTATACTCGTATGTATTTTTGGAATAGCAATAGATATTCGAATATGCGTTCGATTATAAATATTTTTTCAATAAAATAGTAAATCCAAAGTGTTCCATCAAACTATTTATCTATTATTCATTTTCACACATTTTTTTCCTATATTAGTCCTCCATATCCTTACATGCTTGAAATCGTAAAAACATTTCATTTGCATGTGATTGATTTTACACGTGAATTTTATATTTACATACTTGCATATTTGTTTACAACATCATGTTGTTTCACTTAAAATAAAATCTAAATTATTGATTTTCAAATGCCATTCAATTTGATTTAGATAAATTCGAAATTTTATACAGTTTTCATTTAAGAATAAAATAGAACGAATTTTTCAAAAATAGCAAACTTTCAAATTTTTCAAAATATACGAAAAAAAAGGATGAAAAAAAAAAAAAACGAAACAAAATTTACATACGAGTATTATCCGATTATTTGTAAAAAATTTTATTAAAAGTAAATAAAACAAAACTAATAAAAATGTTTGCTTGCATTTTCTTCCCAATATTTTTTGCTCTCTTATTTCGTATTTTTTGTATGTATTACATAACAATATAAAATTTTTCGGAATATATGCCAGTACTTGTCTATAATCGTATATATACTCGTAGCTCTTCGTATAAAATGTGAGTACAAATAAAACGATAAAAAAAACAAAATGCTGATAATAATCATCATGATAATGGTGTTGAAATACGTACTCTGTGAATGCAATACTTTTTATAGAAAGGATTTCAAATTAATATGCATCACCATATTATCAGTTGTTGTTGTTGTTGTTGTTGTTTATACATTTAGTAGTACATGTAACGATGTAATGTGCATAATGTAAGTAATTCAGTCTAATTTTTATGCTTTCTTTTTTTTAAGATGTATGCATTTTCATAAAAAATGTTGTCACAAAAAAAAAAGAATGCACTCGAGATAATAACGAGAGAAGAAAATAAAAGATTGTTATATTACCTTATTACTTAGGAAAAACGTTTCCAGAAACAAAAAAAAAACAATATATAATCCCAAGTGTATAATAAAACGATAAAATTTGAATGAAAAAAAAATAAAAGAAATAAAATTTTCGTTTTTTTATGTAGCATACGTAATATATAGTTACTTGTACACATTTTTTGTACATGCAGTTATGTACAGTGCTTTGCAAAATAATTCCAGCAATTTGAATATTTATAATTTTTATAAAATTTTGTTATTAGACACTTTCTTCATCTTCGTTTACAACCCCCTGATTGAATCTACCCAGGTCTTCTAAACTGACAGTCCTATAATTTATGCGAGTGGTGTAAAATTAGTCTTAACTCCCTGCCGCATATACTTTCCGTTCATATGTATACTGACCATCTAACATGATACATCCGATCTTTCTCTTTCCCTCGTACCTTTCTTATCTTCGGCAGGCTTTTCCTCGATTGTTTCGGGGATGTGGCCAATTTGCGTCTGGGTAGCCTGGAAAAACAAAATGACTATAGTCTAGAATTTCACCATCGATAAGGAAGCTCTGTGGTATTAAAACGGCAACAAAAGTACCTGATTGCCACTTCTAACCTGCCTATCTACCTGCCCTATGATCTACGGTTTTGCCCCAATACAACTTCATATGGAACTCTATTATTCGGTTATTCAAATAACTTCCCTTGCATTGTCAACATGTTTTAACCATTAATAATGAGACACTAAACTTCCTTCTAACTCTTCCTTCTGACACAAATCGAAAATGTGATCCAACATTCAAGTTCTATATTTATGCAGCTTTATATTTATGGTTGTTATTGTTTTGCACGTCACTGTATATCCTTTTTTAATTCTTATTTCTTATAAATTTTTGTATCCTGCTTAGATTTCTGTTATATACAAGAAATAAAAAAAATTGTGTTTATTTAAACAGATTCATTCTACATACACGAGATTTTTACATGTGTAAAATAAATACACTTATGCAAATATAATAAATTTTATTGTATTGTTGTTGAAGAAAGAGAAGAAATGAAAAAGTTTATTTTATTTTTTTCATGTTTTTTTTGTTTTTTTAAATGTTTTCACTTTGATTTTCTTTCTACACACTTAATTTTTTATTCGATACTCGTACATGCTACGTATCTACGTATATGTAATGTGTTCGTGTACATTGTTGGCATATTAACCAGCAAATGAATCTCAGAATCATTTTTACTTTTTATTTTTTTGCATTAAAATATACATGAAAAAAAATTAAAAAAAAAAATGAATAAATAAATATAAAGGAATGATAAGATATCGTGTTTAAATATCGAACTTGATACTTTGTAAGTGTACCTATGTATAACATGATGTAAAAATTTGAAATTAAATTATTTAAATTGCAATTGTAGAAAATTGTTTTGCATTTTTGTTTTATTTTTTTTTAAAATTTTTCTCATATTTTAATGGAATAAATGAAATATTTTAACAAAAAATAAATAGAAAAATAAATAAATAAAAATGAATACAATTTTATACAACATTATATTATCTGATGACAGAAAGTACATAACAATTTGAATAATATGTATAATAAGATTTTATCGAATCTTCGTAAATGTACATACACACATACAGATACTAGTATTATCGTACACATATTTCGAATGTGTGTATAATAACAGTGCAACATTTTTATATTTTATATCCCAGCAGACAACTCAATGAACTAGGTTCACAGTGAATTCATAGTGAATGTAAAAAATCTTCACCAACTGAATAATTTTTCTCTTATTCATTTTGAAAACACGAAATGTAAAATAAGTGAATTATTCAAAAATATGGGTACATTTTGAATACACCAAGTGATTGAAATATGAATTATATTCATATAAATTTCATTTAATGAATGACGGTTTATGTAAACTTGTTTTAATTTTATGATTAGGCGAATTCATTCGTTTTATCTTCGTAAAATGGTTGCGATTCACAAAGCCTAACACTATGGAATCACTTAGTGAACGTATAGTGAAATTTTATATCCCCTTTTCATGTATTAATTTGTAAACCGAAGCGATATAAAATGTAGTTATTTGAGTCTAAGAATAAGGAATAAGCAAGTGTTTTAAATTCTGTGTAATATTAGTTTATTAAAAATAACGAAGTGAATAATAATTAATAATTAAGTGATTAAAGAGTTTTTATCTAAATCATTGAAAAAATAAAACGGAAAGTAGGAATATAGAAATTAGAGCCAGGATTCATTGATTACTCACATTGTGAATGATATTTTACCCTCACAAAGTGCATTCAATATGAATTCATTTCGTGTTTTCATTAAACATTCAGTAAGTGATTTCAAAATGAATTAATTAAGTGAATTCACTGTGACCAGCCATAGCGTAAAAATTTTTGAAATAAAATATCTTCACTGTGAATTCACTGTGAACGTTCACGTGAAGAATCACTTGGTTGAAATGAATTCAGAATGAATTCACTATGAGTTCACTTGGTCAGCTGGGATGTAATCTGTACACATTCAAATATTTGTTACAGTGTACACATATACACTCTGCCTGCTTCCACATATAACCTTTTCGTATGTTTACTGACGTGATTATACAATAAATTTTTTTCGTGACTAGAAATAAATTAAGAAAATATATTTTTTTGTTGTTGTTACATTTTCGTAAATATAATTAACGCCTGATGACGACATAATAATAATTCATTTTATGAATTAATTTTCTTTCTTCACTCATAATTCACCACCACCATAGTTTTATAATAATTTTTCTGCCATTTATTTTGTATATAGAACAGAATTTCAAATGAATTAATCCTGTTCATATCCACACTGCACATATAGAAATGTATGGATAAAAGTAAAATAAAGAAAATCCAAGCAAGCATCTAAATTATATGTGCCATAAGCTCACACCATACGTACATTTCATACAATCCAAGAGAAATACAAGCACGAGGTGAATAATTTTTAGTATGTTCCTACCTACCAAATGTAATAGGTAATAGAGTGTACATTATTGTAGGTTGGATGTTGACGATAAGTGAACGATCAAAAGTGAAAAAATAATTCTGAAAAACATGCACGTGCCAACATTTTAATTTAATGTTATAGAAAGGATATTGAAAATCCTTTTTGAAATACATAATTTATATTTCCATTTATTTAAGAGAAACATATTATGGTGACTTTTCTTCATGCACATATTGTATACATTTTATTTTTACTATTTATGTGTATGTATATGGTATGTAATTCATTGCTATCTAAATAAATATGTAATGTCCTTTTAGTTTCCTTTCGAAAAAATAAATGAATTATAAATATTTGACAATTTTAGGCACGTACTTACTGTTTCTCTCTTTCTGTATCTGTTTATTTGTTTCTTTTCTCTCCCATTTTCTGGTATACACATAACCACTTATGTTGTATGTTTTTGTATTTGTGTTAAATTTTATTCCACACAAACACACACACGCATGCATACACACAAAATGAGAAATGCATGGCAATATAAAAAAATATATGAGAGGTATACAATGATATTTGATTTATTCAAATGAATTAACAAAAAAAAAATTCTCCATTTATTTATTTATTTTTTTTTTAAAATTAAAATCAAAAAGTATTCTCAGGATAATTACATTCGAATTGTTAAAGCTTATATAGGGTAGAATAATAAATTTTAAATGAAAAAGAAAATGCTAAAATAATATTCTTCTTCTAGAATTGTGTACATATGTATATAAATGAATTACCTATATATACGTAATTTACGCGTATACATATATTTGTGCTGTAGATAGTAGATGAAAAATAAAATCCTCTTTGAAATATTTTTTTTTTTGCATAAATAAATGTAAATACCTACAAACATATTTTTGTAATTGAAAATGAAGCGCAGGAAATTCATGACAAAAAAAAAAGAAAAATAAAATAAAATAAAAGGCACAACAAATTTAAATGAAAATGAAAATTTTTGTCAAGTATTTATATTGTTGTCTTGTCGTCAATCAGAATTCTAGAAGTGCAATTCACATCATAACTCTCCTCTTATAAATAATACTTAAAATTTCTAAAGTATTCTTCCTTTAATGACATTAATTAAAATATCTGCTCGGTACGAGTATATATGGTATATACCATACCAGAATCTGCCAGAACATAGTATAGGTATACATACAGAGAGAGAGAGAACACTTTAAATTTTGTTATTATTTTTGGAAACATTTTCTATTTTATTAAATTATTTTGTTGAATTAATTAAATTTCGAATGCATAATGTATACGAGTACGAGTATAAATGTATAGAAGATCCTCTTCATAATATCTTCTATATGAACAAGAAATATAGAGAAACGTAAAAGCCTTCCAGTCATACATAAATTTAAAAGTGAAATTGATTTTAGTAGAATAGCACACGACCAGCAACAACACCAGCAACAACACCAGCAACAGCAACATCAACAAAAACAACAGCAACATTTCTAATTTATTATTAAATCAACCTACATTTTATGACATACATAAATCTATCTGTGTACGTATGTATATGCACGTATCATTGCATTGCAAAAATTTGTCTAAAATTATGTATACAGGTCAAAATTGCATACACTTAGATATATTTTTGATGCAATAAAAATTCATTTCTTCTTTTGTTCTTTTTAATTTATTTTTTTGCTTTATTTTTCTATGAACCCCGGTACATATAAGTTGTTGGTTATTCCTGTTCTGCTACTATGTTTTTGGTTATGGGGTTATTGAATTTTTTTTAAAGGATATTCATTGATAATAATTTATGCAAAATCTTAAATTAAGAATGAGAATATTTTGGTTTTCTTCCTTCCAAAATGTACGAATGAAAATCTATTTGGATTTTTTTTTTGAATTTTTTTGAGATTATTTTCACATTGAGGATAAAAAAAAAAATTGAAAATACATATACCAGCGTAACATATGCTTACGTACATATACATATTTGTAAAGATTACCACATATGGGTATGGGTATTAAAGAATTTAGAAAAGTCTCACAAACCATTTAATAATTAGAACAATTTAAATGATTCAAGTTTGAATTAGTTAAAGAGGCCAAGATTCAAACCCAAACGCTTTAAGATTGTAGCGCCACCTAGGAGGAATAAGATGATGTTAATAAGTGCTATGTTTATAATGTTTTTTGTGAGTTCTTTAAATTTCATAATTTTCAGTTTTTTCACGCTTTACTTCCACAGCCTGCATTATCTCTGAAAAAAATGGCAAAAAATCACTAAATTCTGTCTTTGAAACACAATAACTCTTGAAACAAAGAACGTAGAGAAGCATATAAGGTATCATTGAAGAGAGGGGGGAGTTTCCTTCAGATTTTTCTCAAACCAGATTCTTCTAGCTTGTACACCTTAGTTATTAAAGGGTGTTTCGTAGATTGAGTGCGAAAAATCTTCATCGCCCTCTAGCGGCTAAACGGTTGAGATTAACACCCCCCCCACTCTAGAACGATTTTTTGTTTGTCTAGGCGAGACCTATCTACTGTGTGCCGGATGACCACCCGAAACGGGACACCCTGTATATAAGGATATCTTGTGTCGTTGTGTGTAAATGATATTTTATGAGTTGATTTTATCTTTCATTTGCATTAACAAAAATTAAAAATAATTCCATGGATAATCTATGTATATGCAGTATATAGATATTAAATGTATGTATCTATACCAAATTCACATATACATAAATTTGATAAAATGCCAAATTCCAAAAAAAAAGGATATTCAGAAAGAAATTTGAATTTACTTAATTTTATTGTTGTAATACTTGCATTAAGATTTAAGGGAATTATCATTTTTATATTAAAAAGAAAATCATACACACACATACATACAAAATACTGTAACAGGGAATTGATTTTGAAGCATTTTCGAAAAATTTCTTCAAATTCTATTTGTTTGTACACACGGACACGAAAAAGTAAGCAAGATGCAAATTATAAATGTAAAGCTTTTCGGAATATTTTTCTCATGAAATTTTGAATTTTTTTTAATTAAAATACACAACAGAGAGCATTTTTTCATTGAAATAAATTGAATATTAATTTTGAAATTCAATGAAAAAATATTTTTTAATTTGATGCCATGAAATATGCATTTATCTATTAATGTCAATAACTAAAGCATCTGCCTAAATTATGATTAAACACACACATAAACATACACTCATACATTTTTATGTGAATAGCTACTTGAATTTACATGAATTTTACATGATTTGTTGAATTTTTTAACGGACATATTAACATGTAATTATTTTTTATACAACAGATTGTGTGCTTTTATCATCTTGCCATTACCACCATTACCTTATTTACCACTATAGGCTACAAACATTAACATTAACATCATCATTATCACCATCAACAATGAAATGGCATATACGATATTCGTCAGCATAAATTTCAATATTTTCGCTCTTTCATTGCCCTCATAATCATTAACATCATTATAATTCTCATTATAATTCATTATCATAAAATGAAAAATTTTTATATTATTTATTTTTCTTTTAAAATATCTAATTTATTTTTTTCAAATTTTTACATGTGTATATTTTTAAAAAAAGAACTTCCGGGCATATAATTTACATAAATATAAGTACAGTCCCCAGGTAAAAATTTACATACCATCTTATATGGAGTATGAAATCTTTTTTTGAACAAAGTTGGTGTACAAGTTGAATTGGTGTTTGGTTTCATAGATTTTTCTCAGTAAATTTCAAGAGCATAAATTCAATTGCCAATTACCAATTAAATATTAAAAATATCAACAAGTAAATAGTCAAAATTACATTATAACGTTGATAGACCGAGCATTTTAATCTAGATTTAGTCGTTATAATCTGAATCAAAGTGGATGTGTGTCATCACATTATTTTAGATGATCCAGTTGTATACAACTAGATTATACAAATCCAGTTCTAAAAAATATGGATTATTCCTATAAACCAATTTACAGTAGGAAGAAGAAGACATAGAAATTGACAATTAAGTTTGTGATTTACTGTGCATTCAATACAATTCATAATCACAAGTAGGTAACAAGAAAATTATAACCTTAAAATACATAATTGTGTTGAATGTGTAGCTGTACATAAATTCAACTGATCAGATTATCCCGTCAGGAGTGAGGGTGATCTATTAGATTTGCAATTTGTCACGTTCAGTTTTATAAATCTAGATTAGAAACAATCCAGATTTGTTTAATCTGCATAGATAAAATTTAGCTCAGTTTCTAGTATTACTGTAGGCACGTGTTAACTGCATGTGTTTTTCTAATACATTCATTTTTTAATTTAAAAATTTTATAAGTGTACTGCTTTCTTTTTTGATGGGTACTGTACATGAATTTGAAAATTGAAAATTGATAATTTGTGCAGGTGTGTGTGGATATATTTCATACATCATGGTAAACGCCTTCCTTTGTGATTACGTAAATTGTAAAACAATCATGAAAAAGTTTGCATGTGTGTGTGTGTGTGTGTGAATTATGTGCTATTTGTTTAAAATACATGAAATAAAACGATATAGCGAATACTAATTAACAAATAACAATAATAATAATAATTATCTGATAACAATAAGTATCTAATTTATTTAAAAAGTTTTATTTAATGTTTTTGTTTAAAATTTTAAATTTGTAATTATTTTCTTCCGTGTTCATACATATTCATGCACATGTATGTATGTTTATTGTAAACCTAAACTAAGTATACATATACTTATGTCCACGTGATGGTCAACCTACATACATACCTTATGTTTTTTTTAATAACAAAATATATGTAAATTGAAATGTCACGTTTTCTTAAAAAAAAAAAATAAATAAATATAATTCTTGAAAAATTTTTCGTAGCTACGCTCTACACATCCATGTACAGTAAAACCTCTGTGAAAGTGACCACTT
This sequence comes from Villa cingulata, assembly GCA_951394055.1. NCBI lineage: Eukaryota > Metazoa > Arthropoda > Insecta > Diptera > Bombyliidae > Villa > Villa cingulata. The sequence continues at coordinate 5,755,198 of OX596023.1, forward strand.
GTACAAGTTGACCGGTTTCAAACAATATGACTGTAAAATGTGTAAAATATCTTTGAAACACATCTGTAAATTGAGTTGACTATCTGTCTATCTTTGAGCTTGACCACATTCAACATCACACTCTATAGTACAAATATTAACTCTGGAAGTTGACAATTTTCAAGAGTCTTTTATGTTCGCTTCAAATCAGGAGAATTGGTTTGTTATTTGCACTCTCTGTTACATTTTTTATATACGACGTTATTTTGATTGTAATCTGATTATGGATGGACGCAAACGTTTCTACTCACCAAGAGAAATATACAAACGAGCTATTGAATTTGAAAACAAAAACCTGAGCATTGTGACCAAAATTTTCCTTACATCGGTGTTTATAGCCACCACACACAGGTTTTACTGTACTTGTAAGTACTTGAACATAAATTATAAGAGGAATAAGAATTTTTTAATTTTATTATGGTGTAGGAAATTCAATAAATTTCTACGTAAACTCGTATATACTATACTCGTACTGTGCACTTCATATTTGTATGAACGTATAATGTTTAATTTCATTTTCTAAATAAATTCTTTTTTTTTTTCTCGAAAATGTCAAGGCAAGAAAGAAATTGACTTATAAATTAGAAAATAAAAATATAATTTTTTTGTGCATATTTCTGCAATGCAGTAATAATAATAATTATTATGAAATTTATTTTCATGAAATTCGGGAAATTTTTCTGTTTTATTTTTTCTTTATTTACGTAGTGGCCATTATCAGTCGAATGTATTCAAAGAGTAAATTTTAAACTAGGATTTTCATGTTAATTTCAAATTTGAATTTGAAAGACAAGACAAGCAGAACACAAGAAAAACAGACAAGCAGACAGTCTTTAAATTTTTACAAAAAGGTAAACAGAGACTTATGTCCAATTTCATAGTGAAAATTTAAACTAGAGCTTAGTTAAGCCTGCAGAAAAGGTTCCAACCACGGCTTAAGTCTACTGTTTAAGGTTTAAGCTGAATTTAAGACTTAGACTACCACTGTGAAATTAAAACATATCTTAAACAGAAGTTTAAACCTTATCCGGAAGCATAAACCTTCACTGTGAAATTGGGCAAAAATAATTATTCAAGAGAATCCTTTGATTGGCGCACTAGAGTTTGTTGTTGAATATTTTTAATTGAGATTTACTAGTGATTTACTTAACGAAAAAATATATAACGAAAAGGATTTACTTATACATGAACATATCCCTCACATACTATATCTTTTACAGTATTGTTAACTATAAGTAATATTGCTTACATGCCTAGTAACGAATACATTTTAAAGCTAAAATACATTTTATGCATACAAATGTACGCACATTAAATGGTAAAGCCGATAAATATACACACCTATTTAAAACGTTTAAATGTATGTGCATCATGCACTCAAAATCCATATGCATTCAAAAAGGCGAGAAAAAACAAATTTTTTTTCAGTATTTATAAAATGTAAAAGTGTTTAAAATATATGACACACACACATACACACACACACACACATCGATGAATTGTGTAAATTACCGCTATCATACATACTATAAAAACTGCTGCATACTTATTATTGCTCTACATTTACATACATTTACATTCTGTGCCTGATAACTGAATTGAATTTTCTTTTTTCATATTTTTTTTCTCAACAGTAATTTTGCTCTAAAAAATTTTAAAGTGTAATTCTGTTTTTCTTCTTATATATTTTTATACATATATTACATTGAAAGGATATAATAGAGAGAAAAAAAAAACAACATGAAATTAAAAGTACTATACACTTGAAAGAATTGCAATTTTATTTAAAGAAGATTTTTCACAAAGTAAAATGAGAAAAAAGAAAAAAAAAAAAATAAAACATCCTTTTTTTTCCTTTCTTTAATTTATTCTATTTTATTTTGTGTGTGTGTGTATGTGTTCGTCTGTGAGTGTTATTTAAATTGAAATTATTTCTAGAAAAAAAAAATATTCTTTAAAAAAATAAAGGATATGTTAGCAATTTGACTTTCAAAATTTAATGAAAAAATTGTAAAAAAAAAACTGAAGAAATCCGATAAAATATTTAAAGAAAAAGAGAAGGAAGATGATGTAAAAGATATAAGGATGAAAATAATATACTACTAGAAAAAAAGTTAATTTTTACAGTTAAAATAAATTTCGATTCAAATTTTCTGATTCTGTTTTAATACAAAATACGAGGAGCATAGATGATAATTGAGATTGAAAATAGTTGTACCCGTCACATTTTGAAAATGATCTTTATAATAGAGGGTGGTACAAGCGTAATGTGCAATGGTATTAAGTAAATTTGCAGCCATTTTGTTAGAAATGAAAAGGAAATTGGACTCTGTCTTTTAAAAAAAAAGTTTAGTTAACATCTGAAAGTCGTAAAGTTGTCTGTCTGTAAAGCAGCTCATACACTGTAAGGATAGACGGCAATCTTTCACGATACAATATTTTTCCTCATAATTTACGGGCAATATGTGGCAATATTGAGTTCATGAAACAGAAAATCTCTCGGGAAAGCTTAATTGGAAGAGATTGTATCGTAACAACAAAATATGAATACAATTTTTTCCCTTGAGCTTTCCTTCACGATAAAGATAGCCGTGCATCGTGTGTAGATGTCACAAGCTTTTAAAAAACGGAGCTTTTCTGTCGGAATGGCTCACCTCACCTTGTTACTCCATATATCTTCGTGTATGGCTTACTTAAAATAAAAGTCAAAGCACAATGACATTTGTTGTCATTTGCAAAAATGATGATGGCACATTTAAACCACGACATTACAACGGCATTATACAAGCAGATATAGATACTTACATTTTTATTTATTTGAAACTATTCATACACCTAAGACGATTACGTGCGTGCAGGTATATAGTATCCCATTGCACTAACGCTCTATCGCTTTGAGTGCTACACGTACGTATTCGTAATCACTCGTTAATGAAAATAACGTTGAGAAAGAAAGGCTGAATTAATTAAACTTAATGAAAATCTCTTATTTTATTTCTTTAATGCTGAATATAAAATTTTCATTTAAATTATTTTCACCATTCGTCACACACAAACTTTTATATACAAAAGTGTCAAATACATTGAAAATACAAATTGAAAAATAATTTTTTCTCCTTAAAATGAAATTAAAGTAAAAGAAAAACTTTAAAGATTATCAGTACTATATATACTTACATAAATATCCTTTTTCTTTAAAAAAATTTCAATTTTAATTACTTTTTACCTTTGTATTGAAACACAAAATTATATCTCCTACATACATATTTTTATTCAGTAGAGAAGGTGGCAGTGAATAGAAAAAAAAAAATGAAGTGTACACGTAGATGTTTGTGTGTGAGTTTGTAAGTATAGACCTTTGAAAAATGTGACATGTTTAAAAAAAACAATTATTCACTTAGATGATAGACAGATGGAACCAAATCAATAATCCATTCTCTTCCAGTGTTCATGTGTGTTTTCATTTGTGATCATTCGAAGAAAAAAAAACCCCTGACACACGACACACTTTCACTGGTCATTATTCTTTATCACTGACTGTCATTTATATTTTTAATTTTTATCTTCAATTTTAGGTTTGACTATCAATCGTAGATTATTATAGTTTGTAAATCGTGCTTTTGGCTGCCATTTTTTTGTCACAACCGCAAATTTCGAATTCATCGTTATAATTCGTCGCTGAATGAAGTCACTGAAACTTCTTTCAAACTCACATAAATGAAATGAAGTTAGAATGAAGATGTGTAATAGTAATTTAAACTTAATTTGTGGTGACAGACAGCAAATGAATGATCATTCGCAACGAAATTATCATTGATATATTCGCTTTCGTCTGTCTAACATTTATAAGTTTTTATTTCTATTTATTTATTTATTTTTTTTAATATTTTTCTTGTTTAGTTGTTTTTTAGTTAATTTAATTTGAATTTTTTTCTATGAAACAAAATAAAATTTTTCAGTTCTTTATTTTGAGTGTATTTCTTTTTTTTTTTTTTGTTGTTTTATTATTTTTGTTTTAAACTTTTACATAATGATTTTTAGTTTATTTTTTATTTTATATAATTTAATAGTTTTGTGATTTTTTCCTGCTACTACAATGTTTATATTTTTAAAAAAATAGTACAAATTCTGTTATTTTTTATTTTGAAAACTAGAAAAAAACATTTTTTTTTCTATTTTTTTTTTTTGTCAATTACAGGAAAAAATAAAACAGAAACATAATATTTCTAGGTATGGTAATACAAATACAAACGCAAGTAGTGAAGTAGAAGAAAGTACTTACATAAATGTGTTATGAATATAAGTATGTTTCTATCGTGGTGCATCATTAAAAGTTTTATAAAATAGTTAAAACTGTTTTTTTTTTTTTATAATTTATTTACAGAAAATACAAAAAAAAAAAAATTACAACAAAAGTAAAAAATATAAAATAAAAAATATAATAAATTAAAAGTAAAAGAAAATTTATGAAATTACACGAACAGTTTTTGTCTGCGTGTACATACAAAGTATGTATCTTTGTTGTTGTTGTTTTTTTTTTTAATACGCATACATGAGTTTTGTGCTTTTGTGTGTGTGTGTGTGTGTGTTAGTATGCTGAATGTTTATATGTAATATGAAATTATGAAAATGCAAAAAGATAATATAGAATGAAGAATATCATTTATATTGTTGTCATTTTGTTCCAAAGTCTTTTACTTCTTCCTTTTTTTGTGTTATACTATATATACATTTTTTTTATAATTTTGTTCTTTTGTTAATTTTTTTTTCTTATATGTGTTAGAAAAAAATGAATATGCATACATAATAATACACACAAAATACGTAACGAACAAATGTGTACTTATGTATATATCTTTATGTTTGGAACGGAAGATGTAATAAAATTTTTTATTTTATATTTTTCATTCATTTTTTTGTTCTTTGACTTTTTATAATATACGAGGATTTCATTATATATTTTATTTCACATATACGTATATAAAAGTTTTGACTTCCGGTTTCCGTTTAATATATATATATATATATACGATGTGCATGTATGTAGTAAAGGATCTTATATATATACCCAGCTGACCAAGTGAACTCATAGTGAATTCATTCTGAATTCATTTCATCAAAGTGATTCTTCACGTGAACGTTCACATTGAATTCACAGTGAAGATATTTTATTTCAAAAATTTTTACGCTACGGCTGGTCACAGTGAATTCACTTAATGAATTCATTTTGAAATCACTTACTGAATGTTTAATGAAAACACGAAATGAATTCATATTGAATGCACTTTGTGAGGGTAAAATATCATTCACAATGTGAGTAATCAATGAATCCTGGCTCTAATTATTATATTCCTACTTTTCGTTTTGATTTTTCTGAATAATTTAAATAAAAACTCTTTTAATCACTTAATAATATTAATCACTTCGTTATTTTTTATTTATTTTACTATTTATTTTTAATAAACTAATATTACACAGAATTTAAAACACTTGCTTATTCCTTATTCTTAGACTCAAATAACTACATTTTATATCGCTTCAGTTTACAAATTAGTACATGAAAAAGAAATACAAAATTTCACTTTACGTTCACTAAGTGATTCCATAGTGTTAGCCTTTGTGAATCGCAACCATTTTACAAAGATAAAGCGAATGAATTCGCCTAATCATAAAATTAAAACAAGTTTACATAAATCGTCATTCATCAAATGAATTTTATATGAATATAATTCATATTTCAATCACTTGGTGTATTCATAATGTACCCATATTTTTGAATAATTCACTTATTTTTCATTTCGTGTTTTCAAAATGAATAAGAGAAAAATTATTCATTTCGTGAAGATTTTTGGCATTCACTATGAATTCACTGTGAACGTAGTTCACTGAATGGTCAGCTGGGTAGTCATTTCATATGAAAAAATTATAAAAATACATTCCTATTGTCGTTTCAGAAAAAATCCTCAAAAATGTGTGCATCAATTGTATGCCATTTTCTGTATATACTAACACTTGCATACATTTTCGTTTAAAAAATGTGTATTTATGTATGTGATGAAAATATGCAGACAATAATAACATTTTTAAAGTCGTCCTTTTCATAGAAATGTGAATGAATTTGTATTCATTTTACAGCCGTAGTATAAGCCACACACTATTCACTTTCATACACATTTACATTGTACTATATAAGCGTCTTTTAATGTTTTTCTTTTTTTTTTAAAAAAATTTCTTTTTTCACTTTTTCCGTCTTTTATTTTTCATTTTTTTCCTGTTTCGTTTTTAAACGAAATAAAATCATAAACGTACACATAAAACTATACATAGCTATATGTATTGCATTCATTTATTGAGAAACTTGGGGTCGTATTCATCAATCTCGATTATACGGTTGTACTATGTCTGATTTTGTTGAGCAGAGAATTTAATTCTTTATTGTGGAATGAAAATATCGTTCCACACAACCACTTCTGGTGCGACTTCTGGCTGTTCCATGAACACCACAATTCGACTCGATTGAGGAGATAAAAAATTGAGTCGAAAAAAGTATATCGAAGGCCATTCCTGAAATCGTCTTCTCAGACTGTTTCCACGATTGGAAAAATACGTTGTCATAAGTACTCGGCCGGGTAGTATGTACTTTGAAGGTGATGAAATTAATTTCGAGGAATAAATAAAAAATTTTCATTCTATAGAAAAATTCACTTAATTTTTTTGATCACAGTAGTATTTACGTATATTTCAGTATTATTTCAGTAATATTTGTTTAATTTATTTTAATTTGAAAGGATTTGTTTTACATTCAACTTACATAGTATTTCACTTTTTGTACCAAACAAAATTGAATTTAACAAAGTTAAATAAATGAGAAATGACAAGAGAGGAAAAATTGAAAAGCACACACAAAAAATACGAAAATTTAATTTTTCATTCAGATATTGGTTGATGTATGTATGTACATTCGTATTCGTATGTATATAAAAAGAGAAAAGCGCAATCATTTTAAAGCCGGAACGCCGGAGGAGTGTACATAATGTCTATATAGCAGCTCTATCTATTGAATGTAAGTTCAAAAAATAAAGAAAAAAAAAATAGCTACCATACACACGCATGAAATGTCCTAAATGCTGCAAGTAGATACGTATATATTTTCATACGTATATGAAAATCTACAATTGTATATGCACCGCAATGTACTGTACATTTATGTAGTAGTGCGTGGTTATAAAAATACTCGTGCATATACGTACAAATAAGGAAGTAAAGAAAATTGTGTTCGTTATTCCTTCTTTATTATATACGCATATATGTAGTAAATGCAAAGTAAATGTATATTACATTTCTTAACAAAATCCTTTTTTACCCGGAAATGTATTTTCAAAATATGTTTTTATTTCATTTTATTTCATTTTATTGTTTAAAATATATATTTTCCTTATTCCATTTTATATTATTTTCCATATGTTAAAAATAAGTATAAGGCGTTTCTTTGTTATTCTTTCGTTTTTAAAAACAAAACAAAAAATTTTTTTTTGTCTGGTTTTTAAAATATTTTTGTTTTTTTGTTCATTTTCTTAAAAAAAAATTTTTTTTTTCTTTTTCGTACTTTAAATACAATTTAATGTTGCGATATAATGATGATAGTGATTGTGCGTATATAAAGAGGATATGAATATTATTGTGTTTAATAATGTATACCTTAGGAGGATGTTGTATGTACGTATGTACATTTTTGTATTATTTAAAAGGAAAAAAATAATATATGTATAGTTACACATATGATTTACATTTTTGTTTTATTATTTTATTTTTTATTTTTTTTTTTTAATTTATTTTCTTCACTTTGTGTGCTTTTAGTCTATTATACTTATGTTTATATTGTTGAAAAGTATATGAAAATGAAAAGTAATAAAATATATAGAAATAAGAAAAAAAAAATAATAAATCACGATCAGGATGAAATTATAATCGTTTATTTTTATTTTTATGTTGTTACTTGTTACGTTGTTTGAGAAGAAAATGTTGAAAAGGAAATAACAGTAAAATTTTATAATAGAAAAAAAAAAATAAAAAAAATAAAAATAAATGAAATAAATAAATTGCAGAAAATATATTAGTACGTATACATTTACATTGTAAGCATTATATGCCATCATTACATTAACACACACACACGTGTATAAGTATATGATTGTACTTTTGTGTTATTACGTTATTATTATGAAAAGGATACAAGTGATGTGAATATAAAAAAACAGTAAACTTTTTATTCATTTTGTTTTTCTAAACAGAGAAAATCTACATTCTATACGAGATTTCTGATAATATTGTCCTAGGTCCTGACAGTAGTAATGTTTGCTCGTCAAAAGAGTGAACTCTAAAATGTCTTGATGAAAAAATTGTCAAAACTGCATGAGTCATAAATGACATATCTTCTTCTTTTTCTTTTGGCATTTATACCTGGAGTGGGTTTTAGCCTCCGGCTGTACAATGTCACCCCCGTATTTCCGTTGCTGTGCCAGTTGTTTCCAATAAATGACATAAATATGTTGTGCTAAAATGATTTTCATGAAAATATTGAAAACCTGTGATGGTTTGGTTAAATCTTCTTAGAGCCTATAGCCTACTTAAACCACTGTTCGGGTTTTCCCATAACAATAGTCAAGTTCCTTCCACTTTCATTATTATTCATCGATTCTGAAGTAGTTGAAAGTACTCTTCATCACCAGCAAAAAAGCTAGGTGAAAAATTGAACTCATAAAATCCGCATTTAAGAGCACATTTTACCAAAAAATTGGTATTCTCTGCTCAAACTCATTCAAAACTATGTGAACTCTTAATAATAATTTTTCAAGTTTGAAAAATAATTATGTTTCTTTCTATTTGGTTGTTCATTGTTGTACTTTGTTTGATTCAAACTTTGTGATCGGTACATCACATGTACTACTCTACACTTTACTCACTCAGTCATCAGTCATCACGACCTCCTCCTATTAATTTCGTTAATTATTATTGTGATCAACGATTCAATGTTCGAGAATATTTACATTATTAACATAATTAATTTTTGTTCGCGTACCGCAAAATTATTTACAAAAAGAAATATTTAAATATAAATAAAAATATCAAACAAAAGTAAATGAATGAATAATGAATAAAAATTTATTTTGTAATAATTTGTCTTTTACAAAGGACTCCTAAAAAGTATTTTTTATTTATTATTTTATTTTATAATAACTTCATTTGGTTTGGTTTGAATTGGCTATTGTTATATATTTGATGATAAATTAATTTTATTTGTTTGTTTGTTTGTTTGTTTTATTAACGAAATGAAAATTAATAAACGATAATTTTATACCAAAAATGTTCATAAATTTACATACAATTATGAATATGAACATATCTACATGTATTATTCTGTATGCGATGAGTATAATAAATATAATAAAAATTATGTACGAGTATACATACATATTTTAATAAATAACCAGAAAAAGAAATTAATTTATGTTTTAATATTTTAATTTGTTACATAATAACAGTATTTTCAATTTCGACAAATGGCAAATGAAACCGAGTACATAAAAGAAAAGATAAAAAAACAGAAATTCCATGAATGAAATAATTTGTATTTTTCATTTTATTCTATATATGTATGTATACTATGTACATGGTATATATAAAGGCCACTCAGAATTATTAATATTTTATGAATTAAATTTTAAACATTCACAAAAAAGGATTCCATCATTTCAATAGAAATTCCAATTCCTAATATAAATTGTTTACTTTACATGTGTTGTACATGAAAGAGTAAAAACTCAAGTATTTTTGTTTTTGGAATTTAAAATAATTTCATCCTTTCTCATATTCCTTCTCTTTTTTTTTCAATTTCTTGTGGTATTTAAAACTTGAATGAATTGAACATTTTTCATTTTCTAATCCATTCAAAATATTACTTAGTTAGAATTGAATTTTAAATATTATGAAAATTTTATTCATGCATTTCATTTTATTTTTCATAATTTTCATTTATAAATAAAATGTTATCAAAATAATGAAAAAGGATTAGTAATTAAAATGTTAATTATTTAATTTTTTTTTTCATTTTCCATTTATTATTTAATGTTTCTTAACAGAAAAATTTACATAATGACCATAGAAAACATGAAATTGTTAAAAATAATGAAGCAAATAAATATGAGAGAGATAAAAGAAATTTCAAAAAAATTAGAATATAATTTGCATACTTACTTTATTCTTTATCCTGACTAACTAAACTAGGATAAGTTTCTATATATGTGAATGAATATTATGTTTCATTTAAGTATTATATTTGGAAAGAGAAAATTAAATTATGCGTCCCGTGTGAATTTGGTTTTGATATTGGAAGGAATAAAATTTGAGAATTTTAAAAGTTTTCTTTTGTAAAATTTGTATAATTATTTAATATACATACCTAGTAAATTTAAAAAAAAGAGCATTTTTGAAAGAAAAAGTATAACAAAAATATTTATGATTAACGAGATATTCGGGTTTCATATATGGAATGTGGATGAGTAACGAACGAAATTATTCTACGATCATCAACTTAACGAACCGACCAGACCGCTAATTTTTCTTGAAACTCTGTGAAGAAAACTCAAAGCAAACACAACAAATAATTTTCTCATTGCCTTGCTCTCTTTTTCTTTGAGTAGTTAGTAGTAGAGTATAGGTTGAGTAATAATTGATATTGAATGGCAATTATAGTTGTAAATGAGAACGAATGAGAAATGAAACGTGGTTCTTTTATATAGGATATTAATATTAATAAAAATGATCTGAATTTGACTTGAATTTTTTTTTACAAATATAAATAAAATATGGTTAATGAACTTTTGATTATTTATTTGTTAACACAAGTTCATGATAAACCATATTTTATAGTATTTTGTTATTGGGTAGAACGAGTATTGCTGCTGAGTATGATTGAATCGATCCGATCGACCATGGCTTTTTGTATAGATGGGTGGGTATTCGTCAGAACGTTTTTGAAACGGAACGAAATGATCTGTTTGCAAATGAAAAAAATTGATTGATCGATTGATGATATGACCTAAATTTTCTGATGTTTACTAACCGAATCATGCGGCTAATGAACTTTTGAACATTTGAAAAAAGAGAAAGAGAGTAAAAGTAACAAATTCATCAAGTACTCCTTCACTTAATTAATAAGTAATAACAATTATTGTTGTACTTGTTATAGTTCTAAACTACCTGTAAACTCATTGCAACTTTTGCGTTCAATTCAGTCAGACACCAATTAAATTTCAACTAAAATGTCAGTGAACCTTCAAGCTTTTTAAGTGTTTTTTTTTTTTTTTTGTTTTTTGTATACTCAGTCAGAAATTCTCTTTTATTGTTCTTCAGTTTGTGTTTTGTTTTTTATTGTTTTCTTTTATTTTTTTTCTTTTTGCAAAATTACAATTTCAAATTAAAAAAAAAATTTTTTTTTTTTTTTTACATTTCCTACGCAAAATGTGCTAATGAGCTTATATTTTTTGTCACCATTTTTTTTTTCTACTATGTGTAATTTTTTTTTCCATTTCTTTTCTTTCTTTTCATTTATTATTTTGTTGAATTTTTTTTTGTTGAAAAATAACAGTAATTATTATTACCATCATAATTGTTACTGTCATTACGACGAGAGAATACAATATATAAAAAAATAAAAAAAAAAAATAAAAATAAAACTAAGTTAAAAAATAAAATAAAATTAAAATGAAAATTTAACGAACCTTAAAAAAAAACAAACACAAACAATATTCAAACCAACAAACAACAATGCACCTAATAATAATAATATCAGCATTATATAAGAACACAAAAAACTGAAGAAAAAAAACTGTCTCTGTAATTAAATTTTCCATAGCCTTTTTTTGTTGTTGTTTGTTTGTTTTAAATTATAAATAAAGAAAGAAAAAAATATTTTCTTTGTATTTTTTTGTACTTCTGTATATAATATTTTTTTATTTTGCTGCTGCTGCTGCTGCTTGTTGTTTTTAAATAGAAACGAAACGATACACGTTATAATAAAGTTCAACGACATTTTATCCTAGTTTTATATAATAATAATTTCTCATGAATATTTCATATTGCTTTACAATATCATAGTAGTAGAAATAGTAGCATGTAGTAGTGTTTAGTCTTATGTATACGGTATGGTGCATGAATAAATGTTTTTGAGCATTATGTACATACGACTAGGAGTATATAGAGCACAGTTTACATTATATTTAATACAATTTAAGTAATACTTTTTTAATACATCGAGTTTATGTTTTTGTGGAATGAATGTGTACGTATAGTTTCTTTTTTTTAAAGAAAAGGATATTCAAAACAAAATTGAAAATTTCAATAACGTAAATAATTCAATAGAAACGATAAATACTAGAACATACATATATTGTTGATGGATTCATGAATTTGTTTGTGGAATTGTAATTATTTGACGATTTTTGTTATAGCTAAGCTAAGACTCATTGGGCTGCACAAAATACTGGAGAGTACTAACGAGCAGTTATACAATGGATCCTCACATATTCTTGCTGATAGCAACACAAGTCATTTAAATTCAATGTTTGATTAAAGTTGATTCATAAAAATAACTCCATTTTTAACCACATATTATGCCATCGACACATTATGTGGTGTATTGAATTACATATACCATACGTCTGTCACCCTATAGTTGCCTTATACTAGATAAACAAGCTAAGCTCGTACAAAAATTAGCACTAAAACCTACATGATTTGTCTAGTATCAGGCTAGTATTCACAAAATTTACTAATCGTAGTGCCATTTTGATGCTGCGGAAATTATTGAAATTTGTTTTATGACATTATAGTAGTTTTCGTGTGTGATTTTTGTTGATTTTTATGCAAAACCCTTACACTAGGTTTATACTAAGTTACATTATGTCTATGTGACATCATGGTGTTATGTTGTTATCGATACCACATACCTGTCAATGTTATTATTGTTATTTACTATCAGTTTCTGAAAATTCATAACCTACAAAAGATCATATCCATCTATTGGATTACAGAGTAAAACAACATTGAGACATGTAAGCCCTCTTTTGGAAATTTTCGGCGTAATTACTTGATAAAATTACTCAAAAATCAAAGGATGAGTAGACAACTTCGAAATCATCTACTTCCGAGTATTTCGTGCAGCCCAATGAATTACAGTTACAGCATATATGTACCCACTTAGACGAGTATAGATTTTGAAACATGCATTTACATCATTATTTTTATCCTTAAAATAGGATACAATATAATAAATTCTTTTTATATATGCCAGTTAATATCATATTTATTTATTTATTTATTTAGCTTTGTTCTTATTGTTATTGATTTTCAAAAAAAAAAAAAAAAACAAAAAAAAAACAAAAAAAATCTATTCGATTTGTTGATATTCGAAGAATAATGATGATATGATGGTCTGAATTTATGATTATTAACATCGTTAAACGTTACATATACGATGAGTATTTATACAGTTTTATTCGGACGTTATCTGATTTATTATACAATTATATTTTTGTTTTATGTTTAACATTTTATTTTATTTTTCTTTGTTTTGTTTTGTTTTATATATTCAATTTTATGATTTTGATAAATTAGAACATTAAATGATTTTGATGATAATTTCATTTGAACGAATTTGTTTAGTTGTAACAATATCATAATCTTATAATGTTATGTTATGGATTTTATTTGTTTTTGGTTAAATTTATTTCATTTTTTTTACATACTAAATAAATATAGATAATTATATCGGTACATCCATCATTTAATAGTAAATGAAGAAAAAGAAAAAGAAGAAGAACAAGAAAAAGATACAAACAAATATAAGAAACATAAAAAAAAAATCATTTTCGTTTAAGTCAGCATCATTCATTATAAATGTTTTCAGCAAAATTATGATGGTGCGGTCTTTTTATTCATTCATTTCAAAAATTAAGATAAAAAACATTTTTTTTTCTCCAATTCTTATTCGTTATATTTTGATTTTATTTTCTTGTACGAAATATCTAATTTAATTCTTGTGTTTATATGTGGATAAAGTATAGAAATGTCTTGTATGCGTTGTATACATTTCGTATTCGTTTTCCGTATATTATATATGGTATTATGATCATGAACTATTTAGAGTTCTAGATTCAAGATGAAATAAAAAATTTTGTTTTTTTTTTTGTGTACAATCACATACATTATGATTCTGTGTGTGTAAATGTAGGCATTTATATCTGTACATTCTCGTAAATGTACAATTTTTGTTTAAATTTCTTATTGTGTCATTATTAAATTTAGTTTCGAATTTTTTTTTTTTTATCTTTTCAGAACATTTTTAAAATTGTTTTAAAATTCTATATAAATCTTTGAAAAAAAAAAGAATGAATCAAAAAAGCAACAAAAAATTTTATTTATTTATTTTTTTATAGATTTTTTGTCAAAAAAAAAAAAATTAAATTTCTTCAAATGATACTGTATTTATGTATGTGTACAAAGTACAGTCGAATCCATTTCAAAATAGTCTTAAATTTGATACCAATCTGATGCATCAGTTATGCATTATCAAAATTTTTTCAAAAAAATTAAATCGAAGAATTTAAAATAGAAACGATTGTTTCTCTGTTATTTTTTTCTGATGTGTTCTAATAGATGTTCATCGTTTTCATCAATAGCGCTATAACACTAAGTGGGCCAGGGCTTTCAATGTAGTGATTTCTGTAATTCTTTTACAATCATAAATGCACCTACAGTTTAAAGTGGATTCCGAACCAATGAGCAGCTGGTATAGAGAAACAAACTCTTTCAAACAAACTTAAATACGATAGAGGGCTTAGCCTGATCTATTATTAAAATGATCCAATGATCTAATAATATACTTTGTGTTATTTTTGTTGTCACCAAGTAGACTCGAATCAGTATTTATAAGCTCCTTTTTTTTTTGCAACAAGCTCATTTAAAGCTGATTGAACTTTTTGTGTAACAAAAATTTGAATTTTGTCTTATGAGCACATTGAATCGAACCAGCACTTCGAAATCAGTAGCCCACTTGCTCAACCACTTGCTCCACTCATCAGCCTCTTTCTGGAAGATGACATAAATGTTATTCAGATGATAATTTAGAAGGTAGTGGCCGTATTTTCGATTAACGATATTGAATCAACATAAATTTACTTAAGAGTGCTTTTATTCACTGTGTTATGTCGTTTTAAACTATGCGCAATGATTGTCGTTCATACAGACACGTTGTATTTTTATATAAATGTGCATTTGTGTGTGTAATTCGTTTGAAAAACTTCGAGCTATAAACGAATTCGTCTGTTCTATTGGTGTTATGTATCAGTATCCATATAGATAGATTGCAAAATTGAATTTTTATATTTTCATTTTCAATTTTTCAATTTTTACTTAAACTGAAACAATTGATGAAAACATATTAAAAAAAAAATCTCAATATTTACACTCATATAATGTACTACATTATATGTGTGTGTGTATATATGTTCACGTATGTTTTCCTGTACATACATATATACAATAATCCTATATCGATATTTAATATGTATGTATGTACATATCAGATATAGATAAGTGTAAATACATGTACAGTATGGTAGTATATAACATTTTATATTATACTGATTGAATTTTATATTTTCTTTGTTGTTGTTGTTTTATTATTATTATGTATATATGTAGGTAGGGCCATATTCATAATACCATCACATCATATAATATGTAATAACATAAAAATTCAATTGCACATTATTTTAAATTGATTTTTATTGTAAACCACACACAAAAAAAATGAAAGAAAAAAAAGAAATTAGACGATGGAAAAATGAAAAAATTAAAATAAAAATTCGATATCGATTTGATAAAAAAAAAAAAACCAACACCGGAAAAGAGAATGACGATAATGAAAAAGAGATAGAAAATTTTTAAGTTAAGTAAAAAGCATAAATTATTAATTCTTCTTTCTCTTCTTCCTTTCATTGTTTTGTCTAGTTTTATTGATTTCTGATATTTTTCATTTATTCATTTATTTTACTTTGTTTGCTGATATTGTGCTATATTTAATTCCCATAAAAAATCGATTAGGTACTTCACGCATTATCAGTTTTATCAAAGACCATATAAATATTTGGTATATGGTATTTGGTTTTATACAGAGTATACACATTTTTTAACATAAATCGCATGAAGTGTTCGATTAAACGTATATTCATGTCCGGCTCTTTTGAAGGTTGAAATGATTCACTATAAAACCGGGCGTCAAAAACCTCGGCGTAGAGAATAAGCACAGAATACAAATCACATTATCCGTTTTTAGAAAAATAATTTTACAATAATCACAGTAGAAAAAAATATTTAAATGCTCGCATGGTAAAAATATAGAGAAAAAAATGTACATATTGTTTATAACTTTAAAAGTGTACCTTACATGCTATGCCCATATAACAATAAAATACTAGATTGATATTCACACATAGCCACCTTTAATTTTTATCTACATTAATCAATGTGTTTTGCTTGCATCCTCCAATCAATGTGGCTTGGTGTGGGCATGATTCGTTCAGTTTAAACCAAAGAAAACATTGAATTATTGTACAACACTTATAGAATATTGTATCAAGAGCTTATATTTATTACTCATATGATTTGCAAGTTGCAACAATCTGAAATTTCTCTCCGTACTAGTCTACTACAATGCATATTCACCTAATATGAACAAGCCAACAAGAAGAGAAACTACTTACCTTTCTACCTCTTCACCCCTCCTTTTTTTCTGTTTCTCAATTCTCAAGAGTTCAATATAACCATGTTTGTTTACAAATGAAAATGTAGGTCAAAATAAGTATTTATCGGTTTTTCTTGTTTACACGGATCATGTTTCGATCTGAAATTCTTCTTTGTACACCTTCACTACATCTATACTACACCTACTCATACATGCTCACTACAGTGCAGTACATAATTCACACAAAAAAAGGAGAAGAAAAGCTACTATTCGTGTAGAATGAGAAGAAGGAAGAAAAGTATGAAGATACGCGAATAGTAGTTTCTCTCTTTATTGTCTTGTTTAATTTTTGGTACTACGTGTACGTACTGAACTGTAGTGGGCGTGCACGAAGAAAAATTTCAGATTAAAAAAGAGATGATTGTAAACAAGAACAACCGATAAATGTGTTGACCTACATTTTCATATGTAAACAAACATGGTTGTGGAACCCTTGAGTATTTGAGAAGTTTGCTTCATTCGAGTTTAGTTCATGTGTATATACGATATTCTTATTTATGTTCTGTTACTCTTTTCCTTGCACTAATATTTTTATGTCTCAGGCCTGCCAGAGAATCTAAACTTCTATAAGAAAAATTTCAGTTATTCACATCTACATATATAAGATTAGAGAGTATGTGTACCTAATAATGTGATATTAAAGTAATTTTTTATTATTACAGATACGAGGATGTAATTTAATGAATGCGTATATTTTGTGTAATTGTAATGTATCTACAAAGATTCGAATATGAGTACAGTTCAGATCATAATACACACAGTCAATAAATACATTTTATTTTATTTTTAAAACACTTTTATGTTTTGTTTACAAAATAATGAATCAAAAACAAAAAACATATAAAAAATGGTCTTAAATTTTAAAATCAAATAATTTCAGATTGTCATATTAATTCGATACATTCGAAATTTATTTATCATGTAGATAATTATGTAGTTCCGGATGTCGATGTAGGTATGCTAACGAAAAAAAAAATTGTTTTAAAAAAATGTAAATTAAAATATCAAATACATTTTATATTACGAAAAAACTTGGATAAAAAAGGAAAACTTGAAAAAAAAAACATTCATAAAATAACAGAGCAGAACGATCGAAAAATAGTAGAAAAAATTTAAAAAAAAAATTGTAAAAAAAACAAAGAAATCAGAGCAATCATATGAAACCATTTCAAAATTGTTGTGCACCCACATAATGTGTATGTATAGCTAGTATGCATATAGATAAAGGGATATAAATGTAAAAGTTTACTCGAATACTTTCCAATAATATCGATACTAACAACAACTATCGTTGTGTGTATACATAGCTTTTGTAATACAAAAAATAGTAAAATGAAATAAAAATTTGTATTTGATTCATATGTGCATGCATGACAATTACATTTCATCATGCATCATCAATGTACCAAAATGTTTGTATAAAATATTTTTTATTCACATCATTGACATGAAAATTTATAGTTAACGGCCTGGCCTATCTATCTATCTAACGGTCTATCGTATACATATCTAATAAATTTACGGATTTTTCAAATTTAATTTTCATATTAATAACGGATATCAGCGTACATATATGAATATTTAGATTATATAGAATTTCAATTATTGTTCATGTAATCGAGACAAAAATGATAAGAAAATAAGGCATACTATCATCAACAATGGCGCTGCAGTTTGAATCGAGATCTGATCACCTCCACAAGAAGTTGCCACCACTCTGTCATATTTTCTGCACTGTTTCTCTAGCTCTTTATATGTAAGATTATATCACAGTCGCCGTTGTTAACTTCGTCTACCCATCTTGTTCTTGGTCTGCTCGTTAGTGGCTCTGCACTCGAGTTCCTTTTTATTATTTTCTTCGGGTCTCTGTCATTATATTCATTCTACTTACATGTCCTGTCCATTGTAGTCAATGAATACGCATCGATAAAGCGTACTTATTTAACGCGTACTGTATTCATATAATTAAATTTTGATATAAAATTGAAATGCTTAATTTTCATGATGAGGTATAATTTTCAAAAAATACTCACACATACTATACATGAGCATGCAGATGAATCGATAATAAATTTTCCGCACAAATATCACAAAAAGGAAAAAATTTTTTTCCACAGCAATAAAATCACATAGCATACGCATGATGATTGGATTACTGTTTGATGAATAAACAAAATGTATGGTACTTGTATCTTTGCAAGATTAAGGAAACGAACGCAAAGAAAAAATAAACAATTTTGAACAAAAAAAAAAAAATCATTTTTCTGACATTCAATAAGCATTTAATGAATGATGAATGAATGATGCACATGTTACCTGTCAAATAATCGTACTTCATACACACGTATGAGATATGTATTTTTTCAAATTATTGACTTGTGTGTACACTTATGGTGCATCGAATAATAATGTGAATTCAACATATGTGAATGTTTCAATTTTCTAAATATAAAAAAAAAATATTGAAAAAGAAAAATTACTAGAAATTCTATACAGTCAGAATGTTAAAAAGTAAAAGAAACAATAAAAATAAAGAGAAAAATATTTAGAAAATTTTATTCACATAAAAAAAAAATAAATATTCTTGAAGACATTCTTCTACTATGATGCCTTTTAATGTGCAATGATAGCAAATATGGTATGTATACACGTATGGATTAGAAGAAAATCTTTTTAAATTACTGTTTCTTATTACATAATATAATATTATACATGCGGGATAATCCCATGATTATTATTAATTTAAATTATTAAAATAAATTTATTTACTATACGTATGGTATATATACACGCATGTTGTATAAGTTTTAATCCTTTTTAAATCTGTAAATTATTTAATATAAATTTGATATAATAAATATTATACAAAATCATATTACTTACATACACATATATGTATGCCTCCTGGATTTTAGAATAAATTTATATGAGTAATCCCTATAATCGTAATGTATATACATTTACATAATCATATCCCTACTGTAGGTAATGTTTAAAATACATATATGTATACATTTTCATCATAAATTTTTGGTAGAAATAAAATCTAACCGAGAAAGAAAAAATTATAAACGATAAACCTTTTATTATAATGAGGGTAAGGTTCAAAAGACAATTTATAATGTTATTCAAAAAAGATAACATGATGTGTGTGTGTGTGTGTGTATAAAAAAACAAAAAGAAAAAAAAATTTGTTTTATTAAAATCTTCCCGCAAATAAAAAAAAAATAAGAAAAATTCTATTTTTCTTTCGTTGTGGTTTGTGATTTAATTTTGCATTTCTTTTTTTCTTCTTCTTCTCTCTCTTCAATTTTTTTTTTTTTTTGAATCTTTCTTCTTGAATATTTTGTTGATTTTTTCTCATTTTTTTTTTTTTTTTTGTAAAGTAAAAGAAAGTTAAAGAAAAATATCAAAGTCGTATTCAAAATTTTTAAAATAAATACGAATACAAGTAGCGTACATTTATAATCGTATCTCGTACACGATAACTCAACAGAGCGTTAAAATTGAAAATTAAATTTACAACTTTAATTGAACATGACTGAACTGAAAGGAAAAAGGATATTTTTAACTTTCGTTTTACGATACATTTTTGATCGTCATCGTGTGTATTATGTAAGTACATATGTATGAGAGTTTATATTTATATGTATGTGTAAATGAATGGATATAGCTAGCTTGTATGCATTTGTACTATTCAATGTTCATTCAAAATTTTATTTTGTGGCACAGAAAGTTATAAAGTTATAACTTTTATAAATTTTTCCACTTTCCGATAAGAAGGATATGAATTTTTTTCGTATATCAAATCAAAAAGTTTCTATAACGCCGTTTTTTTTTTTCAAAAATCTTCACAGCACACAATTGAATAAAAAAAAAAAATGACAATCGATCATTTAATGCCAATAAGATACAAGGTAATTGGAACACTAACGAGCAGACCAAGAGTGTTCCAATTACCTTGGTGAGTACCGTCCATCATGTGATGATGAGATGATGATGAGATGATGAGCAGAAGCAAAAATATTCTAAAAGAGAAATAAATTCGAAACGATCCACTACATGAAACGAAACAAAATAGAAGATGAGAAAATGTCGGATATAAACTAGTGAAGCCGCGATAACGTAAATCTATCGTGTAAATCGGCATGTG
Source organism: Villa cingulata (assembly GCA_951394055.1). Lineage (NCBI taxonomy): Eukaryota > Metazoa > Arthropoda > Insecta > Diptera > Bombyliidae > Villa > Villa cingulata. The sequence continues at coordinate 5,776,254 of OX596023.1, forward strand.
ATTTCGTATTCAATTCTCCACCACAATTATACACAATAACAATTTATCAAACATTGTTGCATTCAAATTAAAAATTCGATATTTTATGAAAAAAAAAAAAAAATTATATCTATGCAAACCACAAAACTAAAATAGAAGCCAAAAAAACCAAAGCAAGGGATATCATCTTTCGTCGAGTATATCTAAATGTGTGAATCTACATAAAGTGTATGCAACAAATTAATCGCGGCGAAATCTTATAGAATATAAATTTCAACAACAATTTATACAAAAAGTTTGTTATGAAAAAAAATTTTTTATTTTCTAATTGAAACATGATTCGAAAATTGTAATTTGATTATTGATTTATTCAATTTTTTTTGCATATATTTTTTTTCATTTTATTTTCAAATTCAAATTATTCAATCAGTCAGTTGCATATATATTGACGAGTGAAAGTACAATGAAGGCCACAAAAAATATCACAAAACATGGAAAGAGAAAAAAATGTACATGATAAATAGACAACTGACAGCAAAATAACAAATTTGATTACATGTACATATATGCGGCTTATAAATGCACATAAATTAGTAAATATGGGTGTATACTGAGGGAATGATGCATATTTACATACATGCATATTTGATATTGTACCTCTATACACTTACACTTTATTTGAATAACAAAGTTTTTTTCTGTAAAATATTAAAGCTGAAAATTGAGTTGTATAGTGAAAATCGTTAAAAATGATTAGAATTCATTTCATAATAATGTTACATTCGCAAAATTATTATTATTGTTTGAGTGAAGGTTTTATTTATTCATTTATTTTACTTAATTTTTTTTTTTTATATTTTTATTTATATACTCGTATTTCTAACTTATTATTTCTGTTAAATTTATTTTACATAATTTAAATCTAACACAACACACGATCCGCAAATAATCGTTACGTATACATAGTATAGAGTAGATATTTACAATTTACATTATTCATATACTCATCATTATGAGTGTACATAACAAACATTACATATTATATGAATAATGCGCGAACACAAAATAAGCTTTATAAACAACATACTCATGATCATGATATGGCGGTGATTTTCAAAAAAATTAAAAAAACAAAAAAATTTAAAACCAAAATAAAAATAGAAAATTAAATCTGAATATTTTAAATTGTTAGTGAATACATATGTACATATTATACGTATACATATGTATTCAAGTAAATGTATCTGCTGAGTGTAATGAAAAAAAAAAAAAAAAAAATTCAAGTACTCTAATGTACATAAAATACTTTGCATGTACATATAGTGGACGTCAAAAGTACAACTCCAAATTTTTGTAAAATGCAAATGCTACTAATAAACTTTTGACAAGCTGTTATTAAGTTACATTCACAATCCAGTGTAGATTTCGTGCCAGAGTAGATTTTTCACGCATCCTTCACTTTCACACAAGTCACAGCATAGCTCTGTTCTTTTTCTGTCCAGCGCAGATTTCACAAGAGTCAGAATCAGAATGAGATTAGGTTGTATTTCTAACCTGACGCTGGCGATAGGGAAATTCATATTTAAAACTTTAAAAGTTTGTGTACCAATTCCAATGTTTCCTATACATATAATAACATACGCGGTAATCAACTCTGAATTGTGAATACCATCTACTTTGGCACAAAATCTGCTTTGGTTTGTATAAATGAGACATTATTGTATAGATTAATATTTTGTGAACAAAGAAAGATAGAATCATAAATTAATTTGCATATGAAAGGACAAATTGTCTTTCTCAATTATGCCAATGTACAGAAAATGGTTGATATGTTTGCCATTTGATTTTGAATTACAGGTGACCAAAGTTTAAATTTGTTGGTGTATAAAGAATTTTGTTATACACTGTACATACATATACCTGTAAATATCATTATATTATTTTAATACGATATATAGGAGGCTATATCGAATTTTTATACGAAAGATAAGTATAATATTACTTGCATTTTTTTTTTTTTTTTTATAAATTAAACCGCAACAATATTCACTTCACACACGTACAATACATTTGTATTTGTACCTTCTACCTTTTACTTATTTAATTTTTTTTCAATTTTTTTTAAAAATTTTTTTTGTTCATTTTATCTTTCTATAACGCATAATGCAATCAGGCATATAATTTATTTTACCTTCACATCAGAAATTAACTATATTCTCTCTGAGTATAGAGTACATTCACCAGTCTTTTATGATGGTGTGTATCCATGAAAGATTGAAGATTGAATATGCTTGTATATTTATTGGTTAGGTTATTCATTTTTTGTACACGTCGTATATACTCGTAAATGTACGTAAATGAAATCGTGTAATTCACGATCATCATTCATTTTTACAATATTTTTGTATATTTTTGTTTGTGATCATACCAATTATACCATCGTTCTACACCATACCATTGTATGTACATCGAACTGCAACTACCTAGAGTTGAATAGATGAATGAATGAATGAACATACGCGATGATATTTTATTTCGATTCACTTTGCTTTTTTTTTGTTTTTGGGGGGTTTTTAAGGTTAAATTCTTGCCTTTTTTAATTTGAACTGAACTCAGCATTTTTCCTCTAATGCTGCTCGCATTATGAAGTCTCATATAAAAATGTATGAAGTTTGGATGACGAACGATCAACATAATGTACAATTAATGCCTACTTACAAGTTACCTAAGTGTTTTTATGCAAGAAAATTACAAAACAATTCAAAGCAAATAAAAATATTTTTTTTAGAAAAAAAAATAAATAAATAAAATTATGAAAGAACAAAAAAAAAAAATAAATGAAATGAAATGTCAAAATCGTGATAAAAGTGAATACGAAAATAATTACATACAAAATATATTTCAAATGTTAAAATTTTCACGATTTTCAGTTGTAATGTATAGTATTGTGGTTTAGTTTATTTTAAAAGGAGTGTTTTCGTTATTAATTTTTTTCATTTTGGTAATTACTAGACGTTATGTGCAATTTCTATTGGGTTTTTTGTTCTATTTATAAACGAGCTTATTATCAAAATTTATCGAAATGAATTACGAAATGATTAATGAATGAATCAAAGAAAATTATTTATATATCCTTTATGATTAAATAAATCATTATGTACCAACTCGTATTTATAGGGTTATATTCACCAACAAAGATTATTTGTCGGATATATTTTAGGCGGGCAGCGTATTCATCAACCTATAGATAAAATTGGTTTTAGGACTTTATTTTCGGAGTGTCGAACATGTCAGCTAATTGTGAAAAGATAGTACTTTTATATTACAGAATGAAAAAGAGGTTATGCGGTGTGTGTGATGATAATTATCTGAGTGTTATGCTGTTGCTGTTAATAACAAGGTTATGTTCAAACGATATTTATAGCACCACTTCCAGGTTATCTTAAAAATATCCGAATAGTGTATAATCGAAATTGATAAATACATTTTATCTCAGATAAAAGATAATCTTGGTTGGTGAATGCGACGTTCAAAGCATATTTTCTTCATCCTCTCTATATTAAATTAATTAAAGATTTAAACTTTATTTAAACTCTTAAAAACTATAACTCATTTTTCTTAATACAAAATTTAATGATATCTCCTTTCACATTCACATGTATTTGTATTATAGCCAGCCATCAATGTGTGCATGTATAATTGAACATACCATTAATTTTGAATTTTCAGTCCTTGAGTCCTTGAGTACATTTTCATTATGTAAGAGAAAGATTGGAAAAATGTACATTATGTACTCGTAGTTTTTTTTTTTTTCATTGTATCCAATATCCATTTCTATTAAGTTGATTTTATTTAATTAAATATTTAAAAGATGACGTCTTTGATACTCTATCGAACTACCAATCATATCATTATATTCATATGCAGTTTGTATTCATAATGTTTGTATAAAATACATATTATATTCTAATGGTATATGTATGCACATTTGTGTCTTTGGTTTCAATACAATTATATTATCCTTTTTAAACAGTAAAGGAAATTACTATAATTAAAATGTTATAGCTTGAAGCATATGTGTATGTTTGTATACTTATATTTAACACACATAATATACGTAATATAGATATTGTTAAATGTCTATGAAGCACACATCAATAATATATAATTTCAATTATTAAGGATAATTTTCTAATACAAAATTATATAGAGAACATTATACATATGTACCCACTCGTAAGTGTAAAAGATAAAATGTCAATTGAATTGAAAATATTAAACATGAAATTAGGTCAATATATATGTATATACATATTATGATACATACTCATATACAATCCTATGGGTGCGATTGCTCATATAATATTTATAAAAAAGTCATTTTACAGATCTACAGTATAAGATGAACATTTTACATTGTTCCATAGTTCATTCATAATTATACTCGTATATAAATTTTTCACATTACCTACATACTTGCAAGAAGTGAAGAATATAAACAGTTTTGGTTGGTATAGATTGTGCTAGGTACATAGAGGCATATGTATGCATAGAGGCACTGTTGCATACAGAGTACAAAAGATCTTTAGATCTTTGACATATTTTAAGAGTCAAAATGTTATTATTATCATTATTACTTATTATTAGCATTTACATTGTAATTTTTTTTTTTTTAAAAGAATATAAAAGAAACTTTTTATTGTGTATTGTATGTCGAAAATTTATACATAATTACATGCAAATGTATATCTATAATCTATGGAAATATAAGCATACACCTCTTTTGTATTACCCATCAGCAAAACAATATAAAATCTACGAGGTATGTTCAAAAAATTACCTACTTAATACTATCTATAAGTCTTTCCGTATCTGCTTAATCTCTTTCGCTTTTTGTAAATTTTTTTTTGACGGTTAGATGTTTGACTTTGGGTGGAAATTGCAAAGATTGCAAAAAACCGAGACATGTGATCTTCGAGTAGCAATAACTCGGTAACTATTTATAGCACAAATTTATAAATAGTCAGTTTTGGAAAATATTGTGATATTTGTAGTGCTATTAAATCACTCCCTTTCACACTGTAACACTATAATCCTAGGTGGAATTTAGTATTCTCATTCTATGTCACATCATCCATTAATATTTTTCTAATAGATCGCTTTTTTTTTGCATTTCTCGAAGATGTTCCTCTTCATCCTCCATCTATATTAGTTGTCTAAGCCATTGACTCGTATGATTCATTATAGTTTGACGGAATCCTTCTTTAGCTAATAATGGTTCAAATATTTCCTAGCATACTTTTTCCAAAAATATCCAAATCACTTCTATCTGACATTGGTATCGTCCTTGTTTTGAATCCATAGTGCGCAATAGGTTATCCATGTTATCAACTTCTAGATTTGTAGCTAAGTTGTTTTGCTGATTTTTGTTGACTGAATCAAGTTTAAGTTGACATGATAAACTTCTCATTTCCTCGTGCATGCCATGCCATCTTTTAAAAATTCGATTGTTTTATTGAACATACCTTATTTGTGTTCGTTAGATGTTTTCGCATGAATTACATATTCTTTTAAAAATGTATTTATTAAAAGTGTGAAGTCAATATTTATTTAAATGCATAAAAACCACAACAGAATATAATATGTATTTATTTGTCGATAAAGAATATAAAAGCTTTTATTCATACATACATAAATTATTATACATATTATAAATGAAAATTCACACATAAAGGGTAAAAGGATAAAGTGATCCTTTTTACAATTTTACAATAATTGAAAAGTACATATTGATTTAAAAAATATGAAAAGGCAATACAACTTAATCGACACATTATGGTGTACTCGTACTCGTACAATATAAAAATTGAATTGTATTCTTGTATAAATGCTTTACATTATTTACATTTGTAATATAATATTCATAACTGAATTATTATTGTTCTGTTTTATACATATTTTCTTAATGACTTTCATTTCAATTTCCTATTATATTATTTGTACATTCTTTTCTTTTAACTTTTATTGCTTTTATGTAATAATGTGTACTTGAATTATATTTATATTCTTTTCTTCATTACAATCGTTTATAATTACACACATCACGTTACATGTACATTCACACATATAATTGTATATAACGTAACGTAAAATATTGTACATTCTGGTGTAAATAAATACAATTACCCATTATACATTTTTAATATACATATATATTTACATCATACATTTTACTTATAAAATTATCGGAAATAATTACAGTTACATAAAAGCATTTTACATTTAAATATAATGATGATTTTCATTTACACACACTTTATATGATTGTATGTATGTATGTAATTATAATCTCTACTTCACTATATAGTAGACTCACGTAACTCACAGACAACGTACGAGTGAGAGTGAGCATAGTACAAATTTGCATCTTCGAATCAAAAAAACTTTTATTGAAAATTCATAAAAATTAACAACAACAAAAAACTCTACAAATTATATGATAATTATTATCCCTGCTAAATTATAAGTTTACATAAAAAAAATGATTTCATATTTAATAACATTACAAATTCATACATAAAATTATAATGTAGGTATGTATGTATCTATATAGTAAGTAGATTACATTATTACCATACAGTCGTACGCAGTTTTCTAATAAAAAATATAATATGTGTTATAATAAGGGTGTTCATTTAAGAGAGTCAAATTACAAACTTTTATTACAGTTTATGTACATATAGGACTAAAGATTAAAGTGAAAGCACTGTGATGCCGGCCGCATCTTGTGACTTTGTGTGTATTCAGTAGTATTTAAAATTTTACGGTAACTAGGACAAAAATGCAAAACTCCAAATTAACTACTAAATACTAATTAACAACTGAGACAGATGACACAAATGACAGTGATATTGACTGATATCAGAGCAATATTGCGTCTGATTTAAACGGCAATATTGATTCACCAAAATATTGCGGCAATAGTTTTGACATTTTGATTTTTATACATGAAATTTTTAGAAAATGCTGTACAAACATTAAATTAGTGTTCATATTTTTTTTTCTATTTTTCATATTTTGCAAATGGAAATTGTTACTATAATATACCTACACTTGCCAATATTTTATGTGCCATTTGCTGTCCATAAATTGCTAGTATAGACGCAGGGTTACTAGCTTATAGTGTAAAAAATTTCTTACACATATTTTTATGAAAGCGTGTAAATAGTTAACGTGACTTTTACTGCATTAAGTGAATACCCTTTAAAATCTGTGTATGTGAAATACATAGGTATTTCATTATATTCTATATAACAAGTATTTTTCATTAAAATTATTATCATTAAAATGTGTACAAATTGCCATTTCCGTATACTTGTATAGCTATACATTTATGAATGTCACATATTCTATATTATGTACGCAAAATATTTATTTTATGTGCCCCTAATAATAATGATAATAATCCATACGAGCAAGTATCTATAATGTATTTATGTGTTAATGTAATCTAAAATCGAAAATTTTAAATGACATACATACATAATGTTATATAATTTACAGGACAATTTAGCACATAACATACACCGAATACACACACACACACACACACACACACAAATTAAGTATGTGTCTGCATATGTGTATATTTTGTGTAAATTAATTTTGAATTTTAATCGATTTGGTTGATATAAATTTCACATAAATTGCTAATTTATAACGAAATGTATTTATGTATAAATAATGTGAATATGCGCATATCTATATACACGTATACATAACCGTAGTCCGTTTATAGGTTGAAATGGTTCACTAAAGCCAGACACTAATTTCAGGGGCTCGAATATACAGATCTAGTATCATACATCTGAAATTCTTTTATGTCGAAGAAAGAGAAGTAGAAAGATATGCGAATATTAGTTTCTCTTCTCCTTCTCTTGTGTAAATTGTGTATTGCACACTAAAAAAATATAGAATTTGAAATTTTGTGCTGCCACAATAAAAAAAAAAAAATCAAATTAAAGTTTGAATCTATATGGCGAAAAATTTAGAAGTACACCTAGCGCCCAACAGACTAAAACCGGCGCTGCGATACATTACGTATGAATATATTCATAATTATACCAGTGATATGAATAAATTATATCCTATAATATCCTATCTTTTGAATACATATCTTTGCTGCATTTGCTATGTACAAAATGGTACAACACACCGATGTTATTATCTATTCATAACACATTAAGATCATATGTGACCAAAAATTGAATGATTTCTACGAAACATTTCCGAAATTTTCATCCAATTTTTGTATTATATATTGAATATGGTACATGCAAACCAGATTATGTACGATTATGCGAATGGGAATATATGTACATATGATGTCCACATATTTTATATTGCATTTCTGTCTAGACATGCAAAGTGAAAAAATACACTCTCATACGAGTAGTATTAGTAAATAATGTAGATTACCGCAGATACAATGTATATAATCATTATTAAAACGACACGAGTATTATATTTTAAAATTTCAAAATTTCTATTTTATTTTGGTCCTTTTTTTTGCAAATCTTATTTAACAAATTTATAATTTGCATGTTCACCATCCTAATTTTAATTTTGTACACAATTTAATGTCTGTGTAAAATGCGCACATTTATTTTATGTACACAATATACATATGTATATGTGAAATATGATACATATAATGTGTGTATGTTCGCTGAATAAAGGGTATTAATTTTTATTCAAAATTTTTAATTAACAGATAATATCTGATGATATTCTGATACTGATTTGATATTTCATCACATTTTATACACGATTACAAATTTTTGATTTTATTTTAGAATATTTTTTATTTTAAACTTGTTTTTTTAAATAAATACAACTAAAATCTAATATTAAAATTGAAACTGAGTAATGTCGTAGACAGACGAAATCAAATCAATGATCATTCTTCTAGTCTTCATTTGTGTTAATGATCTTTTAAAAAACCTCCAACATATGACACTATTTCAATGAACATTCAGGTTGGGCTGTTCCTGAAACTCCATTCGAACTTACTTAAATGTGCTTAAATGAAGTTAGAATAAAGATTTAATGATCGTTTTCATCTTATTTGGAGTGACAAACCGCAAATGGATGATCTGTCTACGATATAACATGTAAAGACTATACAACACTACATTTAATACCAGGGACAGATATCAACAATATTATAATATGTATATTACTATTTACCAGAATATTATAATTTCATACTGTCTGTTTGTGAATATTAGGTTTTAAATTACTATTTGGTCGTAATATGGAAATTACGTTCCCAAACGTAATTTACGGAAGCTTTAATGTAATATACCTTATACAAAAACCTAAAATTCAATATGGCCATCACAGAAATTCACAATTCACAATTCACAATAATTCTTTTATCCATTTTTTAATATTTATTTATTCACTCAATATAAAAAATTCTTCACTTTAAAGCTTTTAACAAAATCAGCTGACCGATATTATAATATTATGTGTGTTCGGGTAGTATCTATATTATAATATACGTGATATTATAATATCTATATTATAATATACAAGTTAATGTCTGTACCTAGTATAAGTTGTCAATTTTAGCGTCGACTGTCAATTATTGTAGATTATTGTGATCTGTGTATTGTGGTGTTGGATCTCATTTTATTTTTCACCACTGAATATTTTCTATTCACCATTTTCATTCGTCGCTGCGTAAAGTTTCTGAAACTTTATTCAATCTTCATTAGAACTTTCTCCAATGAAGTTAGAATGAAGATGTGATGATGATCTTAACATAATTTGGGGCGACAGACGGCAAATGAATGATCATTCGCAATGAATTAGCATTGATTCGATGCTGTCTGTCTACGATATAAGTTCATATTTAAAATTCTTGCACATTTTCATATGCTTTGTGTATGAGAATCAAAATAATTACAAAAGGATAATGATAAATTTTCATTTGAAAAACACAAAAATATAACAGGAAAATTTTTTAATTTTTTTTAATATATTTTGAAAATTATATAACACACATTACACAACTCGAGTGCGAAAAATTGTGTGTTTTCATTATGAATATAGTTATCTTACTGTAATTTTTCCTTAAATTGTCGAAACCTCAAACACATTACATAAAAAATTTTTTTTAAATAAAAAAAATATGAAAATCAATAATAAAAAAAAATTAAAAATAAAAACGACGATACGAACAATAAAAAATGATAAAAAGAAATTGTTTTGAAAATATAAAAACGAACGAAATGAAATAAATGAATGAATAAAAAAAATTCTCTTTACTATGTATATGTACTTACGAGTATGTATGTATATTTCTTTCGATTGAAAATCATTGAAGCAAAAATTCAAAATTCAATGAAAATTGGTATTGTAATGGTATTTTTTAGTTGCTGTGTGTTTTGTATTTATTTATTCTTTCATTTTTTTTTATTATACACGAAGGACAAAAGAAAAAGGACAATATTAAAGCAATTTATTTGATATGATGCGAACATTCATATAAACTACAGAACTACACAACATAATAGAAGCGAAGAATAAAAATATAAAATTGTTGGTGGTTGATTACTATGAAAAAATAAAACTAAATCAAAAAAACGTATAATAAAATTCAAAAACAAAATAAATAATGAACGAAAAAAATGTTGAAAAAAATTGCAGAAGAAGAAAAAATAAAAAATTTTGGAGTAAAAAAAAAAATTTTTTTTTGAATTGTATTATGTGGTCGGTATTCTACTTGTGTATGCATTATTATCAACGGCAGCAGCAGCAGGATATATATTTTTTCATCTGTACCAGCGATACATATTTTCGTTTACACTTTTAGGATTGTATTTACCAACCAAGATTATCCGTCGGATATAATTTAGCCGAGTATAATTTCAAATTATCCATCAAACTAGATAACACTTGTTTTTCGGACTTCATTTTAAAAGTGTCGAGCATGTCAGCTGATTGCAAAATGTTTGTGTTTTTATATTACAAAATGAGAAAAAGTTTATGTGATGTGAGTGCTGTGCTGTTGCTGCTGAAAACAAGTTTATGCTCAAATGATATTTATAGTATCACTCCCAGGTTATTTTAAAAAATATCCGAATAATGTGTATAATAGTGGTTGATAAATACACTTCATCTCAGATGACAGATAATCTTAGTTGATGAATACGCCCTTTGTAGTACATTTTATTATACATTATAAAATACGATGTGTATGACGTATTTATGGATGTATGTTCGTTTATGGTGTTATATTCATTTCGATTCTTTTATTTAAAAATTCATTTTTTTACATGTTTTTTCTCGCAATTGTCTTTTGTTCGAATCATGAATAAAAAAATTTTTGTAGATTATGGTCACAAAATAATTCACAATCATGAAAATGTATACATATGCATATCAATGCATATAATAAGCAGTGCATACTGAAAACGAAAATTGAGTGACCAACTGAAAATAAAAATGATTAAAATTATAATGAATTTTCATTAATCATCATTAATTTTATTAGTCAATTACATACACACAAAGTCTGCAATTTTAATTTGTCTTGTAATTTTACGACCTTCTAAGTCATCTAAGAAATCATTGAAAGCATCTCGTAAAACACTAATCTTCATAATTATGTAACATAACACTTCACAAACTATTTTCGTATCGCACAAAAACAACAATCTTCACAAAATATGTAACCACAAATTGAATTTTCAAATTTCAACTGATAAAAGTGACAAACTGTCAAATCTTGGTTTACACAAAATTTATTTACGAGTCTTGTAAAAAGTTTCGTTCATCTGCGCAAAGCTGGTTATTCTGAAAACGAACGAAAAAGTTACGTAAAAATACGACCAATTATGGCCTGACCTTACACGAATTATAAGACTTAAGAGAAAATTGAAATGAACTCCCTCAATATGTATAATTTTATATCAATTTGAAAAGTTACAATTCATTATGAACATTAATTTCTAGGTATGTACATATTTATGTACTGGTAGCTACACTGAATTGAGGTTCTGGTGTTCAGTTATGTTATAATATTTCATTTTAAAGTTTTGGTAATGGATATAATGACTTTGAAGTGGTTAAAATTCTGAGAAGCCCTCTCGTATAACCACAATAAAGATACTCATATCTTCTATTATTTCTGATGTAAAATCTACTATTACGAGTATATGATATTTGTATTATTTATCTAAAAAAATATTATATTACTTCTGTATATAGGCTAGGCACTGCACTCATATAACTATTTAGTAGATAGTCTTTTTTTAAACACATTAATTAAGATACTAAATAATAAATGAATCAATAATCATAATCATGCTAGTGTCAAAGTTATCGTAGTATCAATACCAATATAAATTCATTTTGTATCTATCATTATGTTGATGTAAATTTATCTTTAATTTTCATGTACGTATAGGTATCCATATATACATTTGTAAGTGTAGATAATAATTAAAATCTTTATTCATTTCAGTTTTGATAAGTTAAAATGCATTCAAAACAAATTTAATTTCAGTACAATGATGAGATGATGATGATGATGAGTATCTAAATAATTTTGAATGATAATTTGCTTGCATATTGTGTGTACGTCCATGAGTAGTATAAGTGTGTATGAGTAATTGTTTATATATATCTATAATCTATATACATTCATAAATCTATATACATGTTTGACATTTATGTATATTGATATGTGTCTAAGAAAATTGTGAAACGTCGTTATACAAGCGAAAGTGAACAAGTGCAAAAATTGCAGTTTTCGGTTTTCATGCTCAAATGAATTATCGGAGCGTATATTTTTATAGGAGAAATAGACTGAATGAGTTTCCTATCATATTAGCGCCAGAAAAACCTTATTTGTAAAATGACTATCTGCTTAAATGCAATTTTTATACAAGCAAAATTGTCCAAGTTATTTTAGTCAATTTTTTTGACTACGAAGTTATCCTCAACAAATTCAAATTCTGCAGGAGAATGTGACTAAGTGCACTTATTCAATTTATGTAGTTATTATGCTTGTTTGTATGATAACTAAATTCATGAAATAACTGTCTTTATAACTGCATCATATTTTGCAATTCTGCAAAGATTGCATATTTTGCAAAGATATCTGTGCAACGTGTGACCGTTACGAAAAAAAGGAAAAAAAATGAAAAAGAATACTTATTGCACATTCAAAGGAAAAATGAAGCTTACGAGGCAAAAATAATCGACAAACTACGATCCAATAATGATAAAACATTTATATCATGTACTTTCGATCTTTAGAGCGTTTTGCAAATACCATCATCCGACGTATCTCTAATGTATTATAGTAGAAAATTGTGTGCCTACAATCTAACAATATATGAGTCCAAAAAGCCAAATAATGCTCACTGCTTTCTATGGAGTGAAATAAATGGTCAAAAGGGTAGTTCTGAAATTGGGACAGCATTGTTAAAATGGATTTCTTCTCTTGGCGAAACAGTTACTGAAATTTCATTATTTTGTGACACATGTAGCGGACAAAACAGAAATCAGTCGCTTCTCTATTTCTTTATGTTGTTCAAAAAACAAATATTCAGATAATTCAACACAATTTTCTAGAATCAGGACACTCTTATATGGAAGCAGATTCAGTTCACAGTGCTATAGAAAATGCAAAAAAATATGTTCCAGTTTATACGTTACACGACTGGACCAATATAATTAGATTGGCAAGATCAAGCAGATCGAACAAAAGCTGTAAGCCATATGAAGTAACTGAATTGCTATATTCTGATATGAAGTGTTTAAAAACTCTTGCGCAAAAGATCATAAAAAATCGAAATGTAAATGCTGACGGTGAAAAGGTTGAATGGCTTAAAATTAAATGTATGCGTTATGAAAAAGAAAATCCTTTCAGAATTTTGTACAAATATAATTATAACGAAGAATTTAAAAGTCTTCATGTGGGTAGAACAAAAATCATGAGGAATGATGTAATGCCCTCTACCCTAGAAAGTTTGTACAAAAACAGATTAAATATTTCAATACAAAAGAAAAAGGATTTGCTTAAATTGTGTGAGAAAGGAATTATTCCTGAAATTTATCATGGATGGTACAAAGAGTTACCAGAAGAAAAGAAGAACGATTTTACTTGCGAACCAGCTGTCGAAGACAGCGAATTTGAAGAAGATATGTAATATATTTAATTTTGTTAAAAAAAAATTTATGTTTTGTTAAATAAAGTGTGAAATAAGTAAAGTTTTTTAAATTTTTCTTTAAATTTAAAAAATGTTATGTAAAACAATTTTTTAAAAAGTTGACTACTTAAAATGAATTGCATAAAATTATACAGGAAAAATTGACCAGATACATATTTTTCTGAAAAAACCTTAGAAATTAATTTTTTTTTTTTTTTTTTTAATATTAAAATATTAAAATATTCCGAAAATCAAAAGTTTTTCACTTATCGCTATTTCATTAGCTCAAAAGACAAACGGTAAATAAAGCAACAAACATTGGAAAAAATTTGAATCTCGTTTTACGGAAAACAGCAATTTTGCACTTGTTCACTTTCGCTTGTATAACGACGAAAAATTCTTCATTAGAAAACATTTTAATTTAATCATTCGACAGATCAGATGATATTGTACACTTCACATTCACATTCAATGAAATTTTAAATTCAGTCAAGCTTATTGTGGTGATCGGTAATGTTTGTAAGTAAATTCAAATTTTATATTTCTGTTGTCGTTGTCGTTGTTGTTGTTGTTCAACATAATTATAATTCAAATAAATCAATTCTTGTTAATAAGAATGAATCTATCGCATATATTGAGTGAGTAATCTGAAATCATTATTCAAAAGTATTTTTTTTTTTGTTTTACTAAATTGTCATCTTCGATTAATAATAATAAATTAAATTGATGATCAATAATTTCTAGTAGTAGTTTTTCTTCCTCATTTACAATTATTATTCTAAATATATATTTTTTTTGGGGGTTTTTAAAGATAAAATATTTGCCGTAAATTGAATTATTTTTGTTTGTTATAATTTTTGCATTACACATTTAAAATTATCAGATAAATAATTTATTACTACTCTGAGATTTTCTAATATATTTTCATTATCTTCTTCTTCTTTCATTTTAGGCATTCACATCAACATAATAATATTATCTTTGATTTAATTTGATTAGTCTAATATCATTATTGTTTTGGGATCTTATTTATATAAATATAAATCAAAACTATATAAGGTATGTATGTACATATATGTACTCGTAAATGTATACAAATACAATTTTCATATATAGAACATCAGTAAATAGTTATTTTGTTATTCATGTTTAACCATTATCATAATCATTATCGCACTCTTATTGCTATCATCATTATCATATCATATCCCTGTTACTGTGTATCATATCACATGATTTTATCATTATTACAATCATTTTTCTTATTGTGTTCGTATATACTTTTTCAGTTTGAATACATAACACATACTTAACATATATTCACATTACATATACACATAGATAGATACATATTATGCACATACATATGTATATCCTGTAATAAATTTCACTGTCAAAACAATAGAAAATTTCTATTCAAACTTTACCACAGCACACTTATATTCTACAGGGATACACAGACACACAATTATACATAAGTATTTATTATATCGTGTACACTACACATCTAAGAAAAAATAAAAGGAACAGAATATAGAAAAATACCGAAAAAGCAATACTCAGAAAATTTTCTGTGATAAGTGTTAGTTACATTTACAATGCATATAATCTCTGCATGTAGATTTATATATCGTTGTTTCATTGTGTTTGTGTATTTCGTCTATATGTATCGTCTATGTATATAGCGATTAGTCTACATCAAGCTATAAGCTAAACTAAATTTACATATATTAAAATTTTTCCTTTTTCTATAAATTTCTTCTTCTTCTTCCTTTTTTTAAAAATATTTTTTGCTACCATTTTTCTTTTATTCCTGTTTTTTTTTTGTGTTGCATACGTTTTCGTATTTATCTTCTTCTTTTTTTTATTTTTTTATTTTGTCCTTTGTTTAATAAAAATAATATGTACTTAAGGGAATAATGTAAATTCATGAGTAAATTTACAAATCCAGCCAGCAAACTTTTGAAACTTAAACTAAAACCTAAAACTAAACTAACTGTGAAAAAACAAAATTCAGCAAAAAAAAAAAAATTATAAAAAGGAAAATGAAGGAAAAAAGAAAAATACACAATTTCCATACATGAGTAGTATTATTAAGGACACTTTTTTTTTGTGTGAAATATATGTTCGTATATAAAAGTGATACATGTAATGTAGATACATATGTATGTATTTCATTTTGGTAATGTTTTCTCTTTTTTGGTATTGTACAAAGTACAGTGAGCAACAAAAGTTTTTGTACACCCTGACATTTTTGTAAAATTCTCTCTCTTCCTAATAAACTCTTGACAACTAAGGACGTGTTTTACATTATCTAATATAGTAGAAAAGTTTATTATTCTTCAAATAAAATGAAATCCAGGAATAATATCAGGAGCACATCAGAATTTCTTTTGTGCAAAAAATTGAAATTTCTTGTTGACTTACATGTATCCAAACATTGAATTTGCAGGTGTACAAAGACTTTTGATGTCCACTGTATATGCATTTTAACATATTTTTCTTTAAAATATTTTTTCTTCCTTTCTGTTTATTATTTTTATATCTCTTCAATTTACATGTACATTACGTATATCTACGGTTCTTGGTATATTATACCATACACAGTAAAGAAATCATTCCTCTACTTATAAAAAATTACATAAATTTTTTAATATGTTCTACGAAAGTAGGAAAAAAAAAACGAGAACTAAAATGAATTCATAATTTAATTCCAGGAAGAAAGCAATATAATAACAAGTATATCTGTAATGTAATACTCGCATAATATGAAACATTTTGTTACTTTATTATTTGTATCACAACGACAACAGCTGTAGTGTATAGCTGTAGCTATATAGAGTCCTATCATTCCTTTTTTCTTCCTATAAGTTTTTAATGATGTCTCCAAACCTGGTTCTTTTATAGGTTGAAATTGGTCACTAAAACCGGGCACCAAATCTCGGCGGCGCAAAAATTGACACAATGAAAGTCATATTTATCCGTTTTTAGAAAAATAATTTTATAGATCACAGTAAAAAAAAAAAATATTCTCTGCGAAAATTTTCTCTTTAGTTGCAAGAATTTGAAACTCCTCTCTATACTCGACTACTACAATGCAGTACAAAATTTACAAAAGAAGAGATGAAGAGAAATTTATCTCTTATTCGCTTATCTTTTCAACTTCATTTTCAATTACCGAAATGCTCAAGAGTTCATTGACCTGCCATGTTTGATGTTTGTTTACAAATTAAAATACACACAGCTTGAAGAGAACATGATTTTTCAATTAATATAAATTATGTACTTCTTGATCTTGTACATCTGGTGCTTACATATAAGTTCTATGGTTGTATTCATTCCTACTGAAACATATAACGTAATGTCTGTTCTTTGAAAAGTACAAAAATACAACAGAAAACAAGATAAATATGATATTATTTAATTGTTCGCACAAATACATACATGCGTGACATATATAATACGTACACATCATACACCGCAATATGTATGTTTTATCAAATTCGAGCAAATGAAAATTATGTTATTAAAAGTACACTGTTAAAGCACATAATTTTATATCAGTTATAGCACGTTTACGTTTGTAATCGTACATGTAATGCTTGAGGAACGTGATAATCCACATAATGATTATCTTATTTTATTCTAGTTTTATTTCGTTTTTTTTTTTTTAAATACATAATTGGATCCTTTTAAAGGCACCACTATAGAACAGGTTAGAAAATATTTGTAATCTTTATTTTGTACTAGTAATTGTTTTATAATAAAGAATATTTGTATGTGCAGATACATATATGTACACATCAGTGACTGTTGAATTTGTAAATTCCATAATAATGTACGCCACGCCGTACGTTACTGCGGTACAAGTAACGAATATAGGAAAATGAAAATACACGATTCTAGATTAAAATTTAATGAAATGGTTGCTTTTATTTTTATTTTTCGTCTTTTATACTTTACTGATAAGAATTAATTTCATTTCATTGTTTTTCACATAAAATGCAGTTGTTTTTCGTAAGAAGTGTACAGAAGAGTATATAGCAGTATACGTGTATAATTTCAGTAATGCCAGAGTATATTTTACACAGTATAATTATCTGAAATTTGTTTTCGTAATTTTATGAAATTTTATTTTCGTTTTTAATGAGTATTTACGATAATAATTATTATCTCTCTTTTTTTTTTTTTTCAAACATTTTACTTTGAAGAAAAGTTACTTTTTACTTGTGTTGTGTCCTCGTTGTTGTACGTTATGCTATCGCACTCTACCGCTACCGCTAGTCACTATCTAAATTACATCTTGATATTATTGTGCGTTTTAATAAATAGAGTAGAAAATTTAAATGCATTTGTTGCTAAACTTTTGTAGAGATACCATATTTGAAACTTGTTCTTTTAAATACTTCTTAAATTTGATAAAAGTTATCAAAATTATTTAAGATACATATCTACGGGTACTGGTACAAGTAAAATTTTCGGAATTAATTTCATGAAGAATGTTAATTTTATTAAATTTTTATTTTTAATTTCAAAGAAAATTTCATTTTATTTAAAAAAAAAAAAAACAGTAAGGTGAGTTCATCCTTACATAACAAGTCATTCACTTTAACAACACTTTCTTAACCAACTAAAATTCATAACTTCATTTTCAATTTTTAATTTTAATTGTATTCTATTTTTTTATTGTTAGATTTACATACGATGAATGCATGATGTTGAGTTGTTGTCAGATTTCATAATAGAATGAAACGCATTCGTATAAACATTTCCAAGAAACACAATAATTAAATAAAAGAATAATAATTTCTTGTCTTTATTACAAACAAAAAAAAAGCTTCATTTTACCTCATTTTAACAGTGTACTTGTACTACTCTCGCACACACTCATGCAGTATATAAATGTGCACAAGTACATACTTTTGCATTTAAAGTGTAATATGTATGTGCTAAAGTGTGACTTAAAAAAAAAAAATTTCAACTTAAAGAACAAACCAAAAATGCAAATTTTGCATAAATTTATAATTATTTAGTTCAAAGCAAAAAATAACGAAAACAAAAAAAAAAATATAATAAAATTTGTAAATGTGAAAAAATTAAAAAAAAAAACTAGCATAAACAAAAGTTGTTGACCTCTTCACTTGAAATGTGAATTAGCATCTAAATAGAAAATCGTAGGCAAAATGTACTGTACTATAAGGTATATACTACTTACATAAATACAAAAAGTTTTCTTTCTAATTAGTCTGCACTTGTTTCATTTTCGAAATTTTTTTTTCTTTGTAGTGTTTTGTTAGAAAAAATTTTTTCTAACTTCGAATGCCAAAAAATTTGTATTTTCTTTATTTTTGTTTTTTTGCCTAGCTAATTGCAATTATACGTGTAGTACGGTATATAATATATTTGGATCACTTAAATACAAAAGAAAAAGAAAAGAAAATTCTGTGGAATATATGTATGTTACAATAATTTCGAAAATACGACTTAAAATTTGTTCTCGAAGTGTAATTCAATGCAAATGCAAACATATGCATAGTACATGGATGTAAAGATATACATACAGTCTGACATATACAAATAAGACGTAATGTATCCTGACCATTGTCCTAACAAAATCTACAACAAATATTATAAATTTTATTTTACTTATTTTATGTAAATGATCATTGAGTTCAGTATATCCTGTAAACAATGCTATTATGTTCTTTAGTCTTTTTTGTTTAACTGCAAAATTTCAGCAGTTCTAATATTATAGGTTTTTTTTTCAAAATTTGTTCTGATGTCCTTTAAAATTCATTGATTGTTTTCTAGTAAATAGATATCCAGTTATATTTTGGTTTTCTTTTAATTCAATTTTCTAGTTTCAATTTTTTTTTTTTTTATTTCAATACAAAAACAATATTTTGTCCAGGATACTGGTATGCCATCAATTTTCATTACCGCATGCACAGTATTGACACCACATGTCTGTCAGTGGTATAGTACATATTTTTTCTTTACTCCTGCTTTAATAATTTTTCTTTTAATTTTTATTTTTACGTAAAGATTTCACCTACATACATAGTCACAAACACACACAGATACATTCGAATATATGTGTATGTTAAAATGTGTTGCCTGTGATTTTTCTTGCGCCTACATTTATATGAATTTGTATTTACATACATTTGTGCATTATATTGCAGAAATGTTCACTTGTTAACTTCATTGTTATACACTCATACATAATGCTACATCCATATTTTATGTGTACGTATGTATGTATTTGAAAATTAAATTTAATATCTACACATCAGCAATCAACACATATTCATTTATATATACATGAGCATGACTGTGAAAAATCGATTACACAATGACGATGAATGATGTTAATGATGATATGGCACATGGTATAGTGAGTGAGATGATGCTGATGATATGTACATATGTATGTATGTACAAGCAAATGGCCTCCATTTTTATGTTGTATTCGGTTTTCTTTTTAAAAAATCTATGCTTGGATTCGTATATCGTATCATACATCACACATCAGCACTAGATAGAATAGATGCATATGCAGCAGTGTATTTATAGAAATTTGAATATTAAAGTGAATTTTTAATTTTTTCTGGCATATCTATGACTAGGCTAGGTAAATGAATGCAAGTAGAATGTGCATACTATACATGAGTAGAGGTGCATTTATTATATAAAAGCATATATCCATACATTTTCATATATTTATGCATCCTTATTCATTTATTTATTCTTTAATTGTTTTTTTTTTTATTGTGTTTGTTTGGATTTTTTTTTATATTGTACTATGGTGCTTGGTGTGTAGGTGCGTGCATATCAATACAGTGTACGAAACATACAAATATATATCCTGTTCACATTTCATGATATGAATACTGAATATACATATGTATATGCATATATACGAAGTTTAAGCTACACTACTTTTTGTATACTTTTCACATATAACTTGTGCATACACGAGTACATTTTATGATTTTATGCTAGTATGTCCTTGATCTCATTTTGAATTTAAAAAAAAAAAAAAACCAATCCCAGAAAATAAAAATTAAACATACACACTATACATACAAGTACATTATGTACCTACATTGTATATGTACGTACTGCAAGCATTAAAATGTTTCTAACCGTTTGATAACAGAAATTGATTTAAATTTGTTTCACAACATATTTATTTTTTAATTTATTTATTCTCCGTAACTTTGTTCTCTGTAATAATTTGAACTTTTCAATTGTTTTTGTTTTTCATACCTTTTTGTTTGAAGTTGCAGTTATTTTTTATACATATATTCATTTTCTTTAAATTATTTATGTAAACTTTTTCTGTCACAGTTACACGGTACAGGGTACGCGTATGAACAAATTATTTTTATTTCGATTGTGATTTAATGACTTTAAATAAAATAACAAATAAACCAGAACATTATGGGTGGTGGAGGTGGGTATGCGTGCAAGAATTCAAAACAATTTGCTTATTACTTTCAACACAAACAAATTAAGTATATTCCATTTTATTTTGACGTTTGTTCTTCTTCTTTTTCTTTCTTGCTACTATTCCCATTTACTTGAAGTTGGCTCTTCTACAGTTCTCTTTTGTGATGTTTCCATATGCTTAATATTTTTCCAGCTATATGAACTGTGTCTCTCCTCATAATGTGCCAATCCATACCAGAGGAATATGTTCTCTCTTTATTTGTCTACGAATTGTATCACTTGAAACTCCCACCTCCATACGTACAAATTCCCTTCGTTTTTGACGTTTATTATTTTCAATACAGAGAGAAAGAGAATGGAAAAAACAAAATTGACTAAATAGAGAGTCCCACTAAAATAAATTTGACATATGATTCACTTTTTAATTTTTACAGTCCGATTCCAGAGCTTTGGTTTGTTCCAAGCTTTAAAATTTTACCCTCGTATTGCTCATATTTCTGTCTTTTGTTGAAATAAGAGTCGAAATTTCGGTAGGAAAATATGCATTGATATAGGACTTGTTCTGTGAATTAAATAAAATTACTGAAAAAAATCTTTAGAGTAAAATTCACAACTTCAAAGAAAAAAGAAAACACTTGAAAACTTTACCTTGAGAGAAAATGTGGATAAATAAAATCAGAGGTCAGTCTATATGTTTCGCACAGGAATTTGAATTATTCTAATACGATTATTGGTCGAATTTTCTAAGAATTCATAAAATTTTCTGACTTTCCTTTTCTATCCGAAACTTCACATGAAATGAAACGATTCTTGCTGTAGAGCGCAGTACTTCCATCAAAAATTTCTTCAAAATATCAAATCTGTTTTATTTTATTCTCAAATCTCTCAATTTTTTTTAACTTTTCATATTTTTGAAATACGAAATACCCTTGAAATCTAAAATCTTATATTTACTTTATACCGCTGGTATATTGTTAGTTTGATGAAGTCTTAAATTTTTCCTGAAAATTTTCTTTTGTCAAATTCAAATGAAATTTCTTTAAAACTCTAAAAAGAAAGATTTTCATTGTTTGATTTCTAATTAAATTTCATTTATTTATTTAACAAAGATAAGAAAAAAAAGTTTTCTTTTATTTTTCTTTGAAAAAAATTTTATAAAAAAAAATAATAATTCAAATTTTATTTTTGTTTCTTTTCAGAAGAGCACGTATTGTACGTACATACGTATGTAACCCACTGCATGCTATATAAACGGTATTGTTGAATCCGCATCTTTTATCTACCACACATTCTACCGTATATTTTTTGTATTAAAATTTAAAAGAATAAAAAAATACATACATACAAAGGATATTCTTATTAAAAGAAAAAAGCAAAAAATAAAAAATAAAGGAAATTCTACATAAAGAAAATCGAAAAGAAAATTATATAATATTCTGCTCATAGACAGACAACACATACATTTTGTTGTGTACTAGTACAGTGTACGTGAATCCTTACTTATAAAAATAATTTATTTAAAAAATACCTATACATAAATATGTACGTACGTTAAAAAAAACATGTATTTTTATGTTCGTTTATATAAATATCAGAAAAACTGATGAATATAATCATCCAGTATTCTTACGTATTTCATATACATTTTTCATATTACGAAAATAATGATGATAATATTATAAAAAGAGAATAAGAAAAATAAACTTTTTTTATTTTGAGTTTTCTTACATTGTAAATTCACCAAAAACCAAACCGCATAAATAAATAAACAACAACAAAAAAAAGGAAAAAAGTTACATGCGAATAATGATGAATAGATGATGCTAAAGTCATGCTGTATTACATGTACACAACATCGAAAACATACAAGAGAAATAGAAGAAAATTGAAAAGATTCACGCCATAATAAAAGAATAAAATTTGAAAATTTGAAATAAAAATATAAAAATAAAACGAAAAGTAAAAAGAAGAGAGGAGTATCATTGCAGTGTGACTACAGAGAAAAATCAACAGAAATAAAAACAATTAAAATTTCACATTAGAAATATACGACGTATACACGACAAGAAAACATCAAGAAAACGGCAAAAAGATAAAAAGAAAAAATAATAATAATTCAATTAACCAGACGAAAAAAAAAAATGAAAAATTTTTCAGTAATTTCACAAAAAATAACATAAAAAATACGCACGCACACACAAAAACACCAACAAGGACGAAACATTTTTCATTTTAATATTTTACAGTTTGTCATACAGACAAAAAATTTAATTATAATTTTTTCATAAAGACGAAATAGATGACCTATAAAGGAAAAATTATTTTTTTCAAAAACAGAAAAGAAGATTCATTAATTTCTTCACATGTGATTTCAATTTATTTTCTTTTTTTTTGGATTTAAAAGAAAATAAATTTGTTCTTTAATTAAAGCTTTGATGTTAATTTACATTCACCGTTGTCAAATCTATGCAGTATTTTTAATATTTTGTGACAAGTAAAGTTTTTGGTTTTTTATTTATTTTCTTTTGTTAATTTAAATTTAACTATACTATAGGTACAACACAACAGTGATCTACTTACCGCGGTATCTACTATATCTATGCGCTATAGTATACGTGTACGTGTATATATGCATAGAATTAAATTAAAATTAAATTATCATTTACACGAAGGTAACGTTATTCGTTCTACAAAAAAAAATATTATCTAGATGTAAGAAAATACAATTAACAAATTTTTGCGAAAAATTTATAAAATCAATATATTGAGAAGAAAACAAATTGTGAAAAAAATAAATAAATAAATAAATAAAATCGTGAAGTTCATAGATCATAATTATTAAGAAACGTGAAAAAAAAAATTATATACTACCAATACTACATACTTACATACGTATACGTAGGTAATAAGTAATGTATGTAAATGTAATTAGTTAGCCTGTAACACATTCTTTTCATATTTATGAAGTATAGTTAGAAGAATAATAAAATTCAAAATAAATAGAAAAAAGAAAAAAAAAATTTTGTAATAAAAATCTAAAATCGTGTTTTCGTGCATAAAGAATTGAAAATAAATAAAAAATAAAAAAAAAAAATGACTAGTGATGCAGTGCGATGGACCAGAAAATACAATAAATATTCTTCTACAATGATACGTAGAAAAAAGCAACAAATTTTCGATGATGATAGTCCAACAACAGTGACTCCAGTAACGATAACAAGAACGTTACCAACGACGACGACAACAACAACAACATCATCATCATCATTGCCGTCGTCAGCAGTAGAACGTCGATCAACAAATACAGTAGTAGCACTATTAGAACATCCAGTAACAAGAAAATCACAAGATCTAAATGAAATTTTAGTGAATTTTTCAAATGGAATCGATAATACAACATTTAGCACAGGCAGTACAGACATTGCTACTCGATTAACTGCTACCAAAGTGATTATTACCTCAGAAAAATATTCATCACTGGAATCGTCGTCATTGTCATTATCATCATCACCATCAACAGCAACAACAACAACAACAACATTATTATCTATACCGTCAGCTACTACTAATTCTTTCGATAAAAATTGTGAAAATGAATTTATTCTGAATACTGCCAATAATAATAATAATTGTAGTAATAAGAATCAATTTTATTATAATAGTAGTGATAATTCAAAATATAATGACGAAATCGATAATTTCGATAAATCATTATACGAGTATAAAAATCGATTTATTAATATTTCAAAATCATTTAATAAAAAATATTCGTTATCATTATCGTCATTGTCAGATAATAATGATAAATCAGGCAGCTATAATAATAATAATAATAATTGTATAACTTTCACTAATACCATTAAAAATGATAAAAATATAAATAAAAATTTTCGTAATTGTAAAGACGATATAAGCAGTACGGCGAGTAATAATTTTTGTAATGAGAACGACGACGACGAAAACGACAACGACAACGACGACGCTAACAACTCCGACAACAATAACACTATAAAATCATCATTAAAAAATATAAATAATAATCGAATAAAAATAAATAATAAAAAAAATTCAAAATTATTTAGTGAAATTTTAGTGATAATAATGTCAACATTATTTAATAATAATAATAATAATAATCGTTGTAAATTACGTACATTTTTTAATGTATTACCAATAATAATTGTGATTTTACAAGTGAATTTCATATTTAGTTATATAAAAATAATGAATGTTGTTGCATCTGAATCAATTAATAATAATAATAATAATAATAATAATAAAAATGGTAATGATAATGATAATTTATTGTGGAATAATGAAATAAATTTTCTAGATAATAATTATAATACAACTGCTATTAATAATAATAAAAATAATAATAATTATAATTCAAAAATTCCGAGTGATTATGTGCAAATGAATGATGTGTATAGTTTAATAAATAATAATAATAATAATAATAATAATAATTCACATTACGATCAAGAAGGTATTGGACATTATACATCAACATGGGCTGTACATATACCAAATGGTGATACCGGATTAGCCGATGATGTAGCTAAAGAACATGGTTTTATTAATTTAGGAAAGGTAAGTTGTATATCCTTTTAATAAATTTGTTAAGTATCTGAATTCGATTATATGAACTATACACAATTATACTAAGTTTATTGCATATCTCTTTAAATGACTTGAGATAAAATGTCATAAGATAAGACGATTCATAAACGCATTGTATATCAAATCAATATAGAATTATAATTTCGTTCTAACCCCGCGTCTGTACTAGCAATATATAAACGGCAATGGCATATTATACAAGCAATATTGCCTTCCAAAGCAGAAACAATATTGCCATCTAGAAAAAAAATTTCCGAAAATGCAGTGTCTACATAGTCATCATCCATATTTCCATTGCCGATCATATTCCCAATATATAACCAAGACATATGGGTTATCAATGGTTTTCTGTTCTTTTCGCTATAATTTCTGCACCTTCTAACATAAGCTATAAGTGAAGTCTATCATGCTGGAGCCTTTATGTCTTCATCTATTCAAATCTAACCTTCCATATTATATTAGTCTTGTTTGGCACATCAAGTGTACATCACACCGATCTTTTCCAATTCGATTCAGTTATATCGATTTGAATTATTATTCTCGATACATGATTGTAATATTGAAATAATTGTATAATTATATAAAAATTCCGGATTAAATATTTAAGGTTTATGCTTAATTATTTGACTCATTTGAAATTTGAAAATGTCGGCTAAAAGGAATAGGTTGCCGTTGGGTTACAACGACATCATTTTGTTTTTATCTTTTATGTAAAAAAGAACCAAATTTAAATGTTTTATCATTGTTTGATGGTATGATATAAAACAAAAATTCATAAAAACACGTTGTCAATGGTTTAAAATACATTTTTAATCCAAACTGAAATAAATTTTTTGGTATCCAGTTAAAATCATACATTGCGATTCGAAATTCGATTAATCTTTAAATTCAATCATGCAAATTAATATACTTCCTGTAGTATTAAACACAAATATTCCGAAAATAATTGAAAATTTGAATGAAATCATAAATGAAAGTTAGCATTAAAACGACTTCATTTATGCGCATAATGATAATGTGATATCCGATTACTTTTTGGAATATGTTGTAATCCTTTTTGGTTGATAAAGAAAATAAATGAAACAGAAGAATTACGAGTATTATTGTACATATACGATAATATAATACAAGAATTAAATGAATTGAAATAAGAAAGTAAAAGTTAAAATCTTCTTATTAATGAAAATATGTATTTACGTATTTACTTACATTGTATATAATACTGTACAAATATTTGTATATGTTGTTTTGCCTATTTATTTATTAAATATATACTCGTATAATCCACATAGTATCTATATATTTTTGTATTTATTTTAAAAAAGGAAAAAAAAATTATTTTGTTTAAGAAATACATAATCATAATAATAATAATAATAAAGAGGAATCAGGACATAAATTTCATAAATACATACATAAATACAGTATTTTAGATGTATTTAAGCAAATAAAAATGTAGCTACATAGGTATCTATTTATGTAAACGATTTTGAATAGATTATTATTGATTTATAAAGCAGATCATTTTCCATCAATATTCTTGATTGTTTTTTTTTTCTTTTCAAAAAAATTGATCTTTACTTATTTGTTATCCTTCAATTTTTTTTTTTTCTTTTTTTTTTTTTTGTAAAAGAAGTTATTTATGTAGGAGATACATATAATTCCTATTTTGTTTATGTACGAGTATTTGTGTGTATTAAATCCCGAAAAAGAGAACAATAAAAAATAATCAAAGTTTTAAAGTAAAATGAATCCGAAAAATGAAACTGATATCTACTCGTATATATACACCGTTTTTGCTCCTCTACCTTTTTGATTAACTTTTTTTTTTGTTGTTTCAAGGATATCTATTATTTTTCTTTTTGAACATTTTGTTATACGAGTATATAAAATATATGTAAACAAAATATATGTAAACAAACGATTAACATTACATATCCTGCAGGTATACTACGAGCTATGAGTTTACTATATGCACAGCACAGCATATAATAGAAGACCCTTCATCCTATATACATATAATTTCTGATGATATGTATATAATACTCGTATTTAAATTTAGGTTGATGCGTACATATTTCCAATATTTTTATTTGTATATTTTTTGTTTTTCTTTCTTTGTGTCTCACTCTCACTTTTTGTTTTCATCGTTACGTTACGTTACGTTACGCTTACGACTTGTGAGCGACAAGTATGTTTTTCTTTCAGAAAATCCATTTGTATAAAAAAATTAATTGATGAGAGCATGGGAGTGGAAAAAAAAATGAAGTTAATATTTTCATTTTTATATTATAAAAGTTTGTTTTTTGTTCTCTTAAATTTGTTTTTTTTTTTACAAATTTTTTTCTTCTGCCTGATTTGTATGTTTCCAAATTTTTTTTTTCTTTTAGCTGATTTTGATTTATGAAAAATAATCTCTGAATTAATCCCAAGTAAAAATAAATAAATGTAAAAAAACCTTTTATAAGTAAGTATATCCTACTTATTTACAGTAAAATAAAATCAGAAACAGAAAGGATCATATTCATTTTTTTTAGTTTTATATTTTCGAAAAATGGTACTTAATGTAAAATGTTAACAAAACTAAAGAGAACATGTAAGAAGGGAAGGATTTACATTTGTTTTTGTATGTACGTAGTATTATGTCTTTGTATTTTTTTAATTAATTAATAAAATTTGAAAAGGATATTATTTTAAAACAAAAAAATACACGAACAAAAACACATCAAACGAAAGTACATTTATTTTTAATTAAATATAAAATTCATAATCAAATAAAATTAATTAAATAAATGTCAATTTCATCCTAGCATATCGTCTGTCTGTATACTAAGAAAATAATTTTTAATAACTCAAATGTATATAAAAAAGTCATAGTTACTTAGTAATTTTTATGTAAAAATGACAAGAAAGTGTATTAAATATGATTTGATTGTAATTACATGGAAGTAAGTGTGTAGGAGTAGGAGTTTTTGAATATGAAAATTTCCTTGAATTATTTTTATAGAAAAACAAATTGCAAAAGAGAAAAAACACATAAAGTTTTCCAAGTAGATAATTTGATTTTTATGAAACTATACCAAAACAAGAAAGGAAATAAACAAAACAATTTTATGTACGATTATCTGTGTATATTTTCAATTTACCCTGTACATACCTTAGGGCTGATTTCCACTTACAACTCGAATGATCCTATACACAAATGAAGACTGAAAGAATGATCATTGATTTACTTTCGTCTGTCTACCACATTATACTATGACAACAAGCATATTATTTATTTACAGGGGCTATGGCTATAGTTTACATTAGAACAATTTTGCCATTTTATACCTAGACATACGTTCTATTTATGTAACAATAATTATTGTTGAAGAATTTTCACATTACTTAGAAAACTGTCATGTTGAATTGAAACAAAAACCTCTTGTCACAAAGTTTATTTTTCATCGTTAGTTTTGTATATGTATTTTTGTTTTGACAATGGAATATTCATTTTGCCAAACAAAAACAATTAAGTGATTTGAACTTTCCATAGTATGTATGGTATGTATGTATACAGAGTAATACGAAGAGCATTAAAATTTAAAATACTCTCTATATATCCTTAGCCTATAGCTATAAGAACCATAGGTCACCCAAAATGGCTATACAAATTAAACAATAAAACAACAACCAAATACAAATTATACAAAACTATGAAAATGAAAATACCATTAACATAACATACAAAAGTAAAGTGATAGTGGTAGGTAGATGGCAATAGTATTTGTAGTAGTAGTAGTGCGATTATGTGTACAGAGTATGTATAACATAACTATTCATAACCAAAAGAACACAAAGTATTAACTTTATCAGTAACTTTTTGCTAATTTTGAAAGTTTTCAAAGCGAATCATAGGAAAGGTGAAATGTTTTTTGTATTTACCTCACAAATAAAATACAGGATATACGAATACATGTATACGCACACCACACGAGTATACA
Source organism: Villa cingulata (assembly GCA_951394055.1). Classification (NCBI taxonomy): domain Eukaryota; kingdom Metazoa; phylum Arthropoda; class Insecta; order Diptera; family Bombyliidae; genus Villa; species Villa cingulata. The sequence continues at coordinate 5,806,525 of OX596023.1, forward strand.
AATAGCTATGTAATAAGTAGACTTTTAATGAATGAAATATACATATGAATATTTTCATATGTACATTTTTGTACAAATAAATAATAACAATCATATAATCCTTATAGAATCCTTTTTCTTTTGTTTTTTTTTTGTTTTAAGTTTTGTGGTTATGTTTAAGTTAGTTTATCTTTCATTCTATTTCAATTAAGACTTTGACTAATAATCGGTATAGCTTTATGGATATAATGATAAAATTCGAAATCAATTTAATTGAAATCTAAGGATCTAAGCCTGTATATAAAGTTTATTTGTCCTTCTTACATACGATGAATAGCTACTTAACCAATAATTTATCAAAACTCATAACTCAAATATTGAAAATAATTTTATTCTCGTTGTTTTATTCTAAGAAATGAACAATTCTCTTAAATAATTTATATTTCATCTATTATACTCGTTACTCTTTTGCATGATGTTTGGTTTGATCGATTTTCAATATTTCACATTAGTCATTATGAGTGGTATACATAAGAAATCAGTCATTATTAGTGTACATAATGTACTCGTGTACGTGTCCCATATACACATTATCGTATTCGTCATTATTCCAAATAATCTAATCAAAATTCTTGTTATAATTAATGTTCTCTTTCCTGGTTTATGCATGTAGGTACTTAAGTAATAAGTACATATGTTCTGTATACTCGTATGGATAGATTGTATAATTAATTCTGAGTATAATTTTATGTATCTTCACGTTCAATCTTTTATAACTCCTTACTTGTATACATTCACGTATAAACTTGTATAATGTGTATTATATTTATTTTTTCACTTCCTTTTACACGAAATTAAAAACCAAGAATAATTTTTTTTTCTTTTTCTTGGGTCGTTGCGTTGTTCATTTCGTTGTATATGACAAAGTGATTATTTATGTACGTACCCGTACATGCATATATCATTGTGTGCATATATAATACTCGTTAGCACACATACATATATACTGTGATTTGTGTGTGTGTACAGATTGTAAATTCTTTTGAACAAAAATTACATAATCGTAGTTCGTAGTGTTATCGCATTATAATCGTCATCTTCATCATCATCATATCGTCATCACATAATCCTCGTAATAAGTTTTGAATATGAATTTCCAACAGATTTATTACGATAATGATCTCAATTATTCTTAATAATATATATTATTTCATATTTACGAGTACATTATACCTACGTAGAGTTGTGGACTGCATAATATTTTTTATATACTATAAGCACTGTATACGACCATACGACTTTACATCCCCATACTTATATATGTACGATTTTTTAGTAAGTTTAAGTATGTACAGTATATGTATGTATGTCTGTATTTTATAAACAGAGAAAAGATTTTGAAATTAAAATTTATTATGTTCATATTAATGTACGAGCATATATGTAGATAAGTATACACTTCTTAACTTATTACCGATCAGTATAAATACAGTACGTAATAAGCCACAAAGTTCGAATTAAGATCACAAATCACAATATTTTTCATGCACATTAATTACAAAAATATTGTATGCACATATACATTAAGTCGGATATCAGGATATGAAATCATTATTATTGAAATTAATATTAATACTACTTATTATACTGTATATCGATCTTTAAAATGTGTGAGTATACACTTTAAATAATAATTTATGTACGATAAATCACACACGTATGTACATATAAGCCAACAGTCAGTATATAATTTCAAAATACTTACTTAGGTAATCATCATAATCGAATATCTTTCTAGGAAGCATTTTACATTTTAACTTACCATACAGATGATAATTATTATTGCTTGTCAATTAGAATTTCAATATATTCGTATATACTTATGTACTTATTAGACTTCTTATTATACAGTGAATATCAAAAGTATTTGTACACCTACAAATTTAAATTTTGGACATTTGTTAGTCGAAATCAAATGACCAAATTTACTCATTTTTTACATAAATTAAACCCAGAAGTGTTTTTAATATTATTCCGGGATTTCATTTTCATTATTCCTGTTCATTCTCAAGTTTTAGAAAAATAATTAAAACAAATCCCAAAATTACGAGTTAAAAATGTTTACAGATCCATATACTCGTATAATCGCATATAATCCCATATAATTTTTATACGGATTTTCTCGGTAATATTACAAAAATCTGTTTCTTGTGAAAACTATTTTTTCGATTTTGATGATAATAAGCATACTTAAAAATGACACTTTGGCCTTTCATGTGTACTTTAATTTATTACTCTATTCTTTCCTTGTTCACAAGAATTCATTCTAACGAATTCTAGATGTTTTTGATACCAAATTTTTTTTTTAATAACTGATAACGTTATCGTAGTGAAATCCGTTATGTATTTTATTTGAAGAATAATAAACTTTTCTGGCACATTAATGTGAAACACGTCTTTACTTGTCAAGAGTTTGTTAGGAAGAGAGAGCATTTTACAAAAATTTTGATGATATACCAAAGACTTTTTACATCCACTGTGACTGTATGTATCTACCACCTACTATCATATGTACATTCTAATCCGGTATCAATTGTAATGTATCTACTTGTGTACTCGCAAATACATACATGAAAGATTATATATGAATTTCTTCAATATACTTAATTTGTACATTTTTTTTTTCACTTCATAATCATTTATGCCGATCCATAAGTGTAACACAATTTCTATATTCGGGTATGTCACCATAATATTTATCTTTCGATCTGTTTATAAAATAATTTGTCATTGAAACAAAAACACGAGTATATAAAATCAATATTGTATGTATTTTCTTGTATGCCTTCCACAATAATTTTTCACCTTTTTATTTTCTTTCCTTTTTTTCACATTTTAATTGTCATTCTTTTTAGAAAAAAAAAAGAATTGTCTTTTAACTAATTTTATTTTTTGGTCTGATTAAAATAATCTGACACAATTGAAAATTATGGCTAAAAATGATACAATTTGTGTTTTTTTATTTATTCATTCATTCATTTATTCTTTCTCTGTATCTCTTATCTGTCCATCTAGAACTATTTCTCTCTTCCTTGTTAATTTTAACGAATACTAATTTACGTTTACATAGAAGTATATAGAACACAATTTATCACAACGATCAGATATAAAATAACACACGTCAATTTGAGTAACAACAACAATAAATAAAAAGCAATAGCAAAACGCAAAAAATGAATAAAACACGAGTAAGTTCTATAGATGTAAGGATCTAACAATATGTAACAATAATATGAGAAGACCTTACAAAAAAACAACAGCAACAACGAAGGAGTATGTAATATACATAGAATAGAGGGAAGAAAATGAATATAAATTTATAAAATCATTAAAAAAGTATCTATCTATTTTAACTTTTACAAGGCATAAAAATGTAGGCATATACACTATAATCCTATAATATTTTCTAAATTTTCCAATACATGCTATCCCGTAAAGATTTTTCACACACAAAATCAAATAATAAATTGAATTCAGATTGAAAATTGCAATTACATATTTTTATCTGTTTGTGATTTTATTTTCAATTCTTTTTTTTTTTATATATATTTTTGCTTCTTCGGTTTTTTTTTGTAATTTTTAGGTTTTGTCACATCTTCTGTCATCTGTGCATTCTGTATTTTTTATAGTAGTGTATTTTGTAGTAGTGTTTGTTTGTATGTTTATGTACGACAATTATTCTAACATAAATTTTTGTTTTCAACATTTTTAGTTTATTCAATTTATTCATACATAGATACTCATCGTATATCGGTGTACGCATACACGTTTGTATGTACAGTAGTGACTAGTGAGAGTCATGTATCCTTTTTTTTTTAAAAAAAAAAGAAAAAAATAATTTTATATCAAGAAGAGAAAACCATTTTGTTATTTATAAAGTTGTTATTGTTTTATAGTTTTTGTTTTCCAAAAAAAAAAAAAAAAAAAATCGAGGAATGTTGAAAAGTTTTTACTTATAATACAGTCTCTGCAGCATCATATCATAGTCTTGTGTATATCGTATATGTGCAAATTTATCTAACATTTTGCATGTATTTATGTGATATATGAATAAAGATGGATAAAGGATATTTACGTACAATTGTTATACATTTATATACGCGTTCTCTCTAATAAATCGTTAGTTAAACTTTATCTCCATCAAATGCATTTACACATGCATACATGTGAATCGTACATAAATTTGTATACGTATACGAAGGATATACATGTATACGATTCTATGCAAAAAAATATGTATGTACAATAACAATCAGTATAATGTGATATACTCGTAGATACAACTTCGCATCTATTCAGATTTAGATACATATGTATGTTAGTCCAATGTACGTTACGTAATGTACTACGTATAAAATGTAGATGGATGCGTACATGAATACATACTAGTACTCACACATTATCTATATATGCATTGCAATGCAGGATGTGTAATTTTATGTAGTTGACAAATGCAAATTTTCTTCTTTCTTGTGGTTCTATGCATTGAAAAAAAAAAAAGAAAAATAAATTCTTCTGTTCGGAAAATGAAAATGTTTTCATTGTTTTTTATGGATGGGTAAATATGTGATGTGTGATTTGTAGTAGTAGTAGTAGTAGTACGAGTATTTTTTTAGATAACATATCACATACATATCTATACACAACTAAACTTACCACACAGAATCCTGTATATATGGGGATGAATCTATAAGTGGATTGTAGTATATAGGAATCAGTGTCAGTGTGGTAAAAGGAAGACAGAACAGTAGTCGTTTATGTCATCAAATTGTATGTACCAACATAAAATACATGAAAATGAATGAAGACAAAAAAACAAAAATAAAATAAATAAAAAATAACATCAAAACTTTTCTACACAGTCATAATTTTAACTATAAAATTGACTGACTGACTCCGACTATGAAAAAAGTTGAATAAAAAAAAAATAAAATTCAAAAAATGTTAGCAGAAAAAAATAAAAAAGAAAAAGATTTAGAAAAATTTTGTTTAAAATGTGCATCACTCAAATTAATTGCATAAGGACAAATTACATAAGGCGCCTAAATATAGGCGTACATATGTACATACTTACCAATGAATTGACACACTAAATACTTAAGAAATTATTTTAATTTTTGTTTTTGTTTTACTATGCTACCTTCTAGTCTAGTGTATACATTTAAATTTATAAAACAATGTGCATTATGCAGCATAAGGGTATTCATTTAACACACAGAAAAGTTACAAATTCAAATTCGTTTTGAAGTAAACTTGTACAATGTTTCAGTAATGGTGCGTTCGAGACTTCAAATTATCTGGAGAAGAAAAATATTAATAAAGAGTGACAACGTCTGCATAAATTGTGAAAAGAGAATAAATCCATGTTGAAAATATTCATCGAATCCACCTACATCGAATCTACATGTTCTTCAGATGGAAAATCTGGTCAATCATCATAATATGTATAGTATATGTTCTTGAAGGCTTTTAAGAGAGTGCAAAAGTTGACTGTCAATGTATCTCTTTAAGTTTGAATTCAAAATCTTCCAGTATGAATTTATTATTATACTTCAATCATCCAGATATCCACTCTGACAATTTTCTTTTCTCATACAATGATAATTCGTTACAAATGATCATTTTATTTACCATCAGTAAACCAAATTAAGTTACAATGATCATAACATCTTCACTCTAACCTAATTAAAAAGAGTTTGAATGAAGCTTCAAGAACTTGAAACAATTTACAGTAAAAACCACTATACTCGTATACAGACTTACTCGTAGTATTGATTATGTAAACATTAAAAATATATGACAATCGGAATGTTCCTTCAAACGGTGTCATGTGTCAGGAGGTTCTTGAATGATCATTTACACAAATGAAGAGTGGAGGAATGATCATTGATGATGATTGATTTTTAAATGATCATTAAACTACAGTTTTAGTGAATACCCCTTAATATACTCGTACTCATAATACGAATTTTATGGAGTGTTAATGTAAAACCTTAAACTACAAGTGTAAGAAGACATATAAAATCGAAAATTTATTATCTCTCTATACTTAACACTATACACAGTAAAGAGAGATAAATATTAAATTTAATTTTTAAATACTTAAAAGTTTTACACTAAAAAAGTGAAAAAAATAAAAAAAAAAAAAATAAAAACTAAAATAGAAAATTTATTTTGATTCTTCCTAAAGTAGGTTGCGCACTATAAATAATTTACACGTGACTTTGATGTGTGTTACAATAATAAAATTAGGAATGTACGTGATACGTGTATATGTACGTTATATGTATGTATGTACATACATTATGTGAAAAATGTCAACATTTATGAAAGGATATTAATCTGAAAATGATTGCTACTACGAGTACATAACGATACTACACGTCTCTAATCTATAATCTACCAGTCTTAATTTTTTTTGAATTTAATATCTTTTGAATTAATTTACGATCGACTGTCGTGGATGTGATAAATTATAAGAGCATTACTTATAGCTTATAGGTACATTACATATAGAAACGAGTGTAAGATACTACGGAAGAACGGAAATATTGATGAAAACTAAATAGAAAAGGAAAATGAAATACTAAAATAAATCTATGTTTAATAATCTTTGGTATTAAGATGAGGATGATAATGAATTTTTTTAATTTTCCTTCGTGTATAGGGTATGGTATGTACTATTTATTTTATACTCGAGTATGTACATGGTATGCTCTTCTGTACGTTTCAGATATCTTGTACGAGGAGAACCAATAAATAATATTCAAAATTGTATGATAATTTTATATTTGGAAATATTGCGGACATATACACACACATACTCACAAACACATAGAAAAATCAAAAGTAGCGATGTGAATATATTCCATTCAATGAATGCCTGGTTTTCTTTTTCTATGGATCCTTTAGAAAACAAATTGGAGTGATTGGTGATATTTACAAATACACATATATGTATTTCATTCAAAAATTCAGACAATACGTTTTTTTTAAATTGTACATAGAATAAAAACTTGCATACATACATGCATATTTAAACTCGTATGTATGTAAGGACTGTTGGAATACATTGTTCCATGTAATTAAAGTACATAGGGAAAACAAAATAGACAATTTGTATAGCATTTTCGGAATAATGCAAAAGGACATTACACATCTGCGAGTACTTGTATGAACGTTGTAACATTTTCTATAGTGTTTTCCTTCTTTTTTCATCCACCCATCACTGATGCGGTTTTCATTTAGGTATCTAACTTTCTCTACTTTTAGAGTTAGCCACATAAAGCTTACATGAATGGATATTCAAGATAATATTTCAGAGAATGTATACGAGGATGTGCACAAAATAATATTTTTTTTATACTCATGGACACATACACATATCCTAATTCGACAAATGTGTGTGTTAATTATACTCAATGGTTTTTTTTCTTCTCTACAATTCTTTATTGCTATCAAGTACTTCGTATGTTCTGCATACTCGTATACTTACATACGTAATTTGATTATTACGATGATGGTTGTAATCCTGATATGTGTGTATATGTTACTAAAATTTATACCTTCCAATAATAGTGATACCAAAAAACAAAAAACAAAAACAGATCCTTTGTATGGGAAACATAAGTAATAAATTATATAGAAAGCATACCTTATTCTATCCCTTTTGTATTCTCGATCCTTTTTTCAGTTTTTAAAAAAGTACAAAATTTTGGCTTTATTTTTAAGAACGAAAGGTGAAAAAGTTACTATTATTTATATACACATTTTCAAAAAAGGATTTTCATTTGTTTTTGTATGTGTCATCGTGTTTATGTACTTAAAAAAAATATAAATGTTCATTCTTTAATTACAAATGGCTGGTTATGTATGCGAATATTTTGGTTGCTTTTAGATGAAAACATCGTTAGGATTCGAAAAGTAAAAAAATGGAAAAGAAAAATGAAAGGAAGAAAAATCTAAAAAAAATGATCCTGGTTAGTTTTTTTCTTTTCTCATATCTCTAATTGTCTGATTTCAAAATTTCTTCAAAGTTCAGAGTTCAAAGTTAAAATCTAAAAATACGTATAGTGTGCGTATAGTTTTTCTTAATTTAAGGATACAGGAATATGACAAAACATACATATTTTGTGGTGAATAACATTCCAATTTTTGGTTGTTGTTTTTAACATTTGTTCCCATGTTTAATTTTTCGGATTGCATACACGAAATCATATTCCCCGGGATATTTTAATTGAAGTCAACAGTGTAAATTCATATTCTATAGTCATGAATCACATTACACATATCCCTAAAACGCTAAAACTGTCCAAAAGGATACTAGTGGTACATGTTGAAAGAATAGAAAAAATAATTATTCATCATCCTAGACCACAAATAAAAAAAAAAAAATCAAAAAAGGATTTTAATGATGACTAGCAAAATGTTAAAAGTGAAAATTAAAAATTGGAAAATATTTTTCGTTGTAACTCTCTTACAGTATATATAAGGCGATCAGTGGAGAGTGGAGTATGTGAATGTACGTGTGTGCTTGTTGCAGATAGACTTTATCTTACCTCTGTATGATTCAGGAATAAACTGTAGAAAAACATCAATGAAAAATGAATGAGTGAGGAGAAGGAAGGAAAATTTCAATTTTATGTTCAAAATCGGAAAAATAAATAAATACAGCATAGAAAATATATTTTAAGGATAATACAAAAAAATAAATAGTGTTTCAAAAATTTGTAGTTATAAAAATGAAATAAAAAAAAGGACGAAAATAAAATTTTAACATCTTTTTCAGTTAAGTAGTAAGGGCATAAGTATCTTTTTTGGTAGAAAGGATCTGCAGATTATATACGAATAAATGGGCATGGTTTGCACATGATATTTTTTTTGTTTGTTATTTATCGGCAAATGATTTAGTAAATATTACGATTTTTCCTTTCGGTTATAGACGAGTATATAAGACGCATAAGGTTCAATTTTTCAAAAAAAAAAAAAAAAAAAATGATAAGGAATGGAGAGGAAAATTGTATTAAGAATGAAACATTTCGCATTTATAAGCATCCGTAATAAAAGTAAAAAAAAAAAAAAAATATGTAGTCCATAAAGAAGGATGTGTATGTATAACGAGTATTTATGAGTATTGTCTTGTGTATGGGATTTGAACCCTAGTTTATGTTTTCATGGACAAAATGGAATATGTTGAGGATAAAATAATTCTACACAAAAAATATTGGAAAACATACTTGTATACTCATTTATGGTCTGGTTATTATTTGAATTTGAACTTAATAATGCTCTCTATGAGAATGATGATGTTACAAATAAAGCCAATGGATGAATAATAAATAAAAATGAGAAATTGCTACATACCTACTTACAAACGTACGCATTATGTACACTTTGGGTACATACTCGTACTTATATACGACTATTTGATGAGTCGATCCAAGAACACACAGAAGATAAAATAAAATCAAAAGAAATACAGAAAAATAAATAAAATTAAATATTTACTTACGACATGTACCATTTCGTATAAATTTCAAGGGAAAATATAAAGAAAATGTCGATATATGTACACACCACATCAATACAATTTTATATTTAGATAGGTAAATACATATGTAATACCTATAGTATATCTAATATCAAGAAAAATACACATAGTACATACAATATATAACTTCAAAAGTATTGGACCGTTTAATCAAGGTTTTAAGTATCCTAAGGGAATAAAATTTTATATTTTTTTATACTTTTCCTCCTTGTTTATTTCAAATCCTTAGGGAGATAAAATAACAGACAGAAAATAATTTTTTTTTTCTTCCAAGAATATAAAATAATTGGATATTTTTCAATCGTATGTTCGTAGGATCGCATATATAAGAACATTATTAGTTAAATACGACTTGGGAATGCAAGGTATTAATATTAGTGTATAATAATCATGTAGGTACACGTACTCGTACTTGTATGAAATGAGTCATCTCTTATTACCGTTCAATTCAAAAACAGAATAATCTACAAGTAATCTAATCTTTAGATTCGATTGTCTCTAAGGATAATAAAAATGCAGCATTATTTTACGATGATATCTTGTACACACTATTACCTTCCTTAGTTCCTTCATAATAATAGTTTCATATAGATGAACAAAATCATGTAATTTTTGAAGTAACAGATTTCAAAATGCTAGAGAAAAACCAAAACATAGAACACTCACAAATGAATTTAGAAAGGAATGAAAAAGAACATTAACATCGAATTCACTAATGCATTGTGTGTACGTAAGTACGTGGGTAGTCATAGAAATATTGAAATTTTGAAAAAAATTATTTTTGTTAATTCTCAACATAGTCCCCTTTCAGTTCGATACACTTTCGCAGTTGACGGTAATTCAATATCGATTTGTGGACTTTATTTACTGTTGATGCAGGCAGAAAGCCTGTTGTAGCCAACTTCAAAAACACATTCAAAGCCAGATTACAGTGACAGTTGTCATACTTATTATTGAACTTGTACTTGTCATACATACTTCAACTGGCGGCAACTAAAATTCAAAATTGTTCAAACACGACAGCCAGCAGATTCTCTTTCTGGATGCTTCTACTGTCATTCTGTCAGCATTCATTTATAAAGCACCAAACGATACGCTGATTGTAACAGATTTATCCTAACTGCTTTATTATGTTTAGTGCCTTACTAAAGGACGTTAACTCTTAAAACCTGTCAATCAAATTTTAAACAGCGTAGCTTTTTGAAATTTCAATAGTAGCTTCGGAAAGGCTACTGTTTTCTGTCACATTGATTTTTATTTTCAAACAAATATATCATTTAAGTATCAGAAGGTCGTGTACTTCTAGGACTGCCCGGTATAATTTTTTTTTATTCAATTTTTTTCTCTTTCAATTTTATTTTTGTATTCATTCAATAAAAATTCATTTGGATTTCAATGTGTAATTTGGGTTTTGTTTTTATTTATTGATACTGATATAGTTTTCGAAAATGAAATCTTTTAAAATGAATGAAAATATCTCGAATATACCGATATAGACAACAAACTATATAAAACATAACGAATAAAAATGTTCTTATAAATATACTTACATTCGAATAAATTCATGCGTACCAAAGTATATAATAATACTCGTAGTTATATGAATAAATCTACACTTGATTACAAATTAAATTTGAAGAGGAAAAATACAAATAAAATTCTACTACCGATACGATACTAAAATCAAAAGTACATAACCAACAAAATACAATAATATGAAAGAAAATAAAAAGGATAAAATATATATAAGAAAACAAAAACTATTCGTATAAAATGAATAGTGGTGGTGTAGTGATGTACTTGTACGTAAAATAATAAAAATAAAACAAAAAAAAGTAAATCGAAAATCCTTCCAATAAATTTTCGAAAACAAAATAGTAAAAAATAAATTTATTTTCTTCATTCATTTTGTGTGTTTTATATTTTAGATGCAGCACAATATAACCATTCCTAAGATTATGTAAACATATTCGAGGATATAATAATGTAAAGGTATATACGGTAAAATGTATAAAAAAATGAAATACTACTTAAATATATACAAGGATATCTCTTCTGTTTGTAGTATATTGGTACATTTTATATACTATCTATACTATTTGCTAGATTATTTGTACATTTTCTTCGCATATACATAGATTTATATGCATAGTATAGTGCAGATATACACAGATATTATTTGCGGTATACATAACAGTAAATAGGATATATTGAATTGAGTGTTTATATTCTGCTACTATACTAAATCTTTCTATTATTTTGAGATTCTTTTTGTTTTTATGTTTTCAAATATTCACTCAATATTTCGATGAATACATCATCCTCGGTACATACATATCTATACATATACATTCATATCTGTCTGTATACACTGCACATAAGATTGGATATTTACAAATCTGTATCTGTGCGGTTTTTTTCATTTCTCTCCACACTTTCTACCTCTATATTTATATATTCTCTTTAGATTGAATCAACAGAAACCATTCATGAATTTTATAAAGAAAATTTTCACTGTACTTATGTATAAGATTGTATACTGATTGGAATATCAGAATAATTATTGATAATGGATATGAAAGTAAAAAAGAAAATAAAAATAAAACGAATACAAACACACACATCTATACACAATTTTACGTTCATGTTATATCTTATTTTTTATGAATCTATCGGGTATAAAGGAAAGTTCTGCCGTTTTGAACACGTGCAATTTTAGGCTTTGTCGAGCCTTAGGAAGAATTCTGATCCGACTGAAACCGGTTTAAAAAGTTAGATTAGTATATTATGGTTGATGATTTATACTTACATTTAAACTTAATAAAGCTTTTAACATGAGTGAAGAAAAAGTGCACTTAAGACGTTGTGCGATGTTATAAGTTCCAAAAAAGGGGATAGTGCGATGAAAGCAAAAAAATACATGTGTGACATGTTTGGAGAGGACGCAGTAACAACTCGAACATGCCAAAGATGGTTTGCGAAATTTTGTTCTGGTGATTTTTCTTTGAAAGATGAACCAAGATCAGGAATGTCAATCAGATGTCAATGACGAATTGCTACGCATAGTATGATCAGGACAAATCCAACGTTATTTTCCACAAAAGTGGGCTTCAAGTCTGGAATTTATCAAACTACTGCTTTGGATCACATTAAAAGGCTTGGTTTCGTATCCAAACTTTCTGTTTGGGTGACACACGAATTAAAAACGACAGAACTTTTCCTTACACCTAATAAATAATATTTATAGGAGGTATACCGGTAAATATATAGCCACACATAAGTTTTTTGTTTCTAGAATTTCTCTTGAAAAAACTATTTGAATCCTGATATTGAAATTATTTTCAAAATTCATTTATTTGCCGAGATAGTGTTTTTAAACTATTATTCAATTGATATATGTACGTACGAGTATTGCGGGTATGGGTTTATCAGTTTAATTTTCATCAAAATGAAATGATAAATCATTAAATTAAATCAAATTGCAAAGAAAATGATAAAAATGATAAAATGTTGATGAAAATAATGAAAGTTATATTCACAACTCAAATAAATTACTCGTCTGTATAGAATTAAGAGTTTACATAAAATATTTTATTGTACAAATGAATACCAGAATATTTATACGTACAAATATACAGTACATACTTACATACTTGAATATGCATGCGTAGGTACCTATATACACATATTTTTTGTTTTTATTTATTGAATTCCAATTCATTTACTTCCTTCTATACATTTCGAATATTAAAATTAACATTGAAATAAAATCAATTTTAAGGATGATTTTTTACAAAAAAAAACAATAAATGAATAAACTGAAAATTAATTCAAGGAAATTCAAATGAACACGAAATTCTTTCAAGAGTTTTTGATTATTTGTTTTGCGTGTTCACTGATTTAATAAATTTCTAGAAAAAATGTTGAGACCGCAAAAGGCAGATTGAGAAATTGTGGGCGGTGCGCAAAGTATTGCAGGATTACAATCATCATCATTGTGGCTGCTACAACCAGCCCTAACCTCCACTAAGATCTGCCTCCAGATGTTCTTAACAAAATTGACTAACAAAATCCAAAAATAGAGAAGTCAGTGCCAAAGGGACATTCTTGAGAATGATTTTCAGAAAAAAGTTATAAAATTCTAAAGAAAATTTTCTTTAAATTTAATGCATTTGCATACACCAACTAAGAAATATATCATCATCTTGTTGGCTCTACAGAACTTTGAGAACCCTCATCTTCAATTCAATTGTGGAATCCAATCCTTCCCCTATCAGCCATGACATCGTACAACCACCTCTTTTTTGTTTTACCAATCCTTTCATCATCTTCCATCAATTTTGCTTTCTCAAACTCTTCTCGCAGTCCTTTCGTAACTCATTCTGACTAGATGGTTCAGCCATCTTAATTTACTTACTTTGATATGTTGAGTTTGTAATATCGGGTTCATTTTACAATTGCATATATGGTAATCTCTTCATTCCACCTATACATTTCTCTAAACGTTATTATCTTTATCTTAGAAATATGCATGTACAGAGACAGAAAATTCTATTTTTGCATGACACTCAAGAGATTTTGAACATTTTTTCCAAGCATTCCAATCGTCTAAGAATCAATTAAAGTGCATAATGGTAAACGGTAATAGCGTGTGTTATATCAATAATGAATTTGTCTGACGCTTGATGATTTTAAAATTTAAAGCAATCAATTGTCCAGTTAACCGATTTATCATCGACCGATTTAAATTGTATTCATAAATTCCACATTTATGTGAATATGTAATTTCTATTAATTACTATTATTATTTCTATTAATCATATTTTGTATGATTATGATTGATATATGCCAAATTGGATATGCGCATCTTTAATTACTTTGTGCTTAGAATAGAGTCTGTGCAGAAGAAATGAAGAATGATATACGTATCTATGGATTTCTGTATTTGAAATACAAACTTTGAAATAAAATAATTAAAAACGAAAAGATACGGCAATTATTGTAATGCAAGTATTAATTGAATATTGCCGCCAACTATTAAAATATTGTGGCCTCATACTGTTGTATTATCATCACATCATGATCATATTAATCATACAATAATCAACATCATCATTCATCGACATCAAAATTATTATCAGTTTAATTGATCTCATCATAATACTGGCTCGCTTTTGATATAGAACCATTCATTTAATTACAAAAATTTTAAATATACTATACTCGTACTTTGCATTGTGTAGTAGTACACGTCAATACCAGAATTGAATTCATTTGTAAATGTGTGTAAAGTAAACACACAATATAATTCTTTCTTATATACATAGCAAAATTTAAGTGTGTATATGTCTGTGTGTGTGTGATTGAAACAAAACAAAATTGTAAAACTGTTGATATTTATTATCTTGAGAGTTATGCAATTTAAATTGTGCAATTGTACACGTACATATATGTACTTACTTATATGCACAAAACATAATAAGTACATTTTGTACATATGAATGAATATTACTACAATCCTACATATTTTAGCGCCGCCGCATATTTTACATAACGTAGTAATCAATTAATTTTCTATGATGCAAAATATCATGTCATTGTCCTGATGCGATGATATCTAACGTAAAATATACTCGAGTATAGTACTCCCTATACTCATATGCATATTATGTATATGTTATGCTCATATTTTCACAGAAAATAAGAATTTTACTATATTCTTCTGTATATTTACATAATAGCATTATTATTTTTACAAATTTTAATAGCAACATGCATACAATCGTTTCATTTTTATCGTATGAGAATGTGCATTTAAATAAAATAAGTAGTATGTAGCGTGCTTGTAATGTACTCGTCTTATTACATTCGTGTATGTGGATGCATGCGTGTATATTTGTATACATATGTAAAATGAAAATTGTAATTAATATCGACAAATTTGAACGTTTATTCAACTTTCTGAGCTAACACAATTACTATTTATGCCAATGGTGATGTGATGATTGTGATTATTATGATGACGGTATGTTAAAGATGAACAAAAATACAAATAAATTAAAAAATATGAAAAAAAAAAAATTTATAAAATTTATTAATAGGAAATGATATTTTATAATAAATTTTTCTCTGAAGATTTTCTGATAATTTTTTTTCCAATTTCTGATCAATCTGTATTATTTCGCTACTGTGTATTGCAAGTGTTTATGCACACACACGAGGCCCGAATTAAAAGTTCATGGTTTTTATAACTGAAATCACAAGTGTTTTTTTACAGTCAGAATTAATATCTTTACTTGTCAGAATTCTAACAGAAAATTGCTGCCAGAAATAACAAGCCAAATACGCACAAATTGCATCAAACTCTTTTTGGAAAATTCATCAAAATTGGATAATTCAATGGTCGTCAGATTTTGTACAAATTCTGATGACATTTGCTAGGACTAATAATTTTCTAGAAATAAAAGTTGCACGAAATCTCATCGACTTATAGCCTCAAAAAGAATTTGCTTCAATTTATTTGCGATTCATACATTTTTTGATCTTGTGTGAAAATTTTCTTCCTGCCCGATACACACAAAATGATGTTTTCAAATGTATTAGGAGATATGGAAGATCGTTTTTCCGAAGGTTCATCAAATGACCCCACCACTCAAACATAGTGCAGTTACATTGAAACACTTCAATAATATCGTTACAAATTTTCAAGCTCTTCAAAGCGTTTACATCCTCAAATTTCTCTTTTAACTTCATCACTTGACGTAAGTTTCATATTTTATTCTCTTTAAGACATTTTTTCTTTTGTAAATCTTTGAGTACGGGTGTCAGAAATTGAGTGTTAAAAATCTGTTAAATATGATGAATGTGTCTGAAAAAAAAAAATTTCCATTATATATCCTCCCTCGTACATAGACGCATTCAATTTATTATTATTTTTTTTTTTTTGCATTACATTTACAAGCATACAAATGAACAGACATATAATTATAATAACGAAATTCTTTTTACTCTTCGAAATGTTTGGTTTAATGAACCGAATGAACTGAAAAGTTAATTAAATATATTGGAAAAATATTTGAGTGTATGTGTGTGTGTGTGTGTATTAATAAAGAATTCATTAATGTACATATAATGTATGTGATGGGAATAAACTACAAAAATATATGTACTGCGTGTATTTGTGTATACGTATATGTACATGTACAAATGTGTATCGTTGAAAAAATATTCAATGACTTTTCGGTATGTATAAAATGGAATTCATGATATTTTTGTGATATTTTCGTAAACTCACAGTACATTAAGTAGATACGGCACGGCGTCTACGTGTGATGTATTGTTTATGAGAATTATTTAGTATAGTTTGTGTCTATTACATATAACACCCATTAAGATTAATTGAGAATTAAATTGAAGAAAGTATGCTAACAATTTAATCACAATTCTTTTGTTTTTAATATATTTTATTTTTTTATTTTTTTCCGTTTCTTTGTGTTTGAAGAATTTCAAATTTTATTCGATATATTATTTTATTTTCATTGGAATGATGCTCATTTACTATATATTTTATTTTCTCATTTATTTTGTGTATCACTGTATAAATTTCATTATTGAAATCATTTTTTTGATTCATTCATACGTTTTGTATATTGGTCGAGTTAACATTTTCCCATGTAAAGAAAATCCATATACAGAACCTGAAAGTGAATGATTTTTACGATTTATTTGATTCAAAAAATAATAAATTTTATTTCTCATTTTTTAAAAATTTTTCAAAAGGATTTAATTCGCCGAAATGTGTGCATGCATATAGACTATGTGAAACTATTCAGATTTTATTGAATTCAATTTTGCTTTTATTTAGAGATATTTTTTAATTTATCGTAAAATTGACGTAGTATAGAAAAAAAAAAATTCAAAGGATGCTAACCAAAGGATGTTTTTTTTTTTCATCAAAGGATTTTTTTTTAGTTTTTTATGTTTTGGCAAAAATATTTGTCCGTCTATGTGTGTTGTAAAATCAAAATAAAAAAATTCTTGTAAATGATAGTCCTTGACATTTAAAACTTCATCAAAATATTTTATGATGAATCAATGAAAAAATAAAAAAAAATGGCAGATATTATTGCATAGAAATAAATATCATTAAAAATGTTATATAAAATATGAAAAATGATTAAAAGGATTTCATTATTTTTTTTTGGTTTTTATTGCTGTGTTAGATTTTTAAATTTATTTTCAAATAAATTAAAAGTTTTTCTAAATGTCAATATAATTCATATTTGATTTTTTTTTTTTTTTATTTCAAACTTTATTGTCAATACATATACTATTTTCTCACAATTTTTGTTTTTCACCTATTTTTTTTTTTTTTTGTTTTCAAATTACATTTCACAAGGACGTATTATTATATTTTTTCATCGCATTTCATTTAAAAAAATAAAAAAACATTCTCGTAGTTTATATTTTTTTTTGCGGTTTTAACTTTTTTTGTTCTCGTACAGTTTTCAATGCTCTGCGTATACGCTTGTATCGCATAATAAATTATTACATATCACATTTTACTGTATTTATTGCATTCACATGCATAGACAAATATTAATATCCTTGTAAAAATGTAGAAAAAAAAAAAACAGGAAAAATAAATGAAACCATTGAAATTGAAATTTTAAATGTCATCAAAAATTTATTTTGTCCTAATTTCTACTAAAAATAAAAAAAAATTTAAACAAAAAATTACGACTGCGATTACTACTACTGTATTTATACACACTTTGAATTAAATAATCCCATGTAGATATTTGTATGTTTAAAATTTATTCATGTATGTAATCCTCCAAAGAATATGTTTTATGGATGGATATTAATTTTTTGAGCTTTAAACTCGTGAAAAATAAAGAATATTGAATCAAGAGCTTATATTTATACTCATAATTATGTTTTGCCAGTTCCAAAGAATCTGAAATTCTTCTTAGTACACGCACTCTCCTATACCACAGAATGCAGTAAATAATTTACACAATGCAAATGAAAAGAGAAACTT
The DNA here is from genome assembly GCA_951394055.1 of Villa cingulata. Taxonomy (NCBI): domain Eukaryota; kingdom Metazoa; phylum Arthropoda; class Insecta; order Diptera; family Bombyliidae; genus Villa; species Villa cingulata. The sequence continues at coordinate 5,825,157 of OX596023.1, forward strand.
TCTACTGATTTTTCTCTTTTTTTATTTCACATATACTTTAAGACTTGAATGACTATGTTTGTTTACATTTTATTGATAATAATTTTATATTTCCATTCGTAAACAAACATGGTCATTGAACTCTTGAGTATTTGAGAACTGGAAAAGGAGAAAGAAAAAGAATTGGAAAGATACCCGAATAGTACATAGTTTTTCTTCTCCTTTTCTTGTGTAAATTATGTACTGAAGGCTAGAAAAACATAAAAATGGAATAAAAAAAACTTAAAATAAAGTTTAAACTTGTAAAGTTTCAACCTAGAAGGCGGAAAGTTTAGAAGTACAACGGGTGCCCAAGAGGTTGAAACCGGCGCTGCTGAACGGTAAGCATTGGAACTGAATTGGTATTGAAATGAAACCCCTAATTCGATCTTTATTCATCAAACGAACGAACAAACAATCAAACAAATTTGAGTCCTTTTAATCTTTTTGTGTGTAGAAATAAACTATTACCATGAAAAAGTATAATGTATAGGTAATCGCTATAGAGTTCATGAATTATGAATGATTTCCAATTAAATTTCAATTGAAAATTTATGAAACAATCTTGAAAAACTGTTTCATATTCACATTTTGTTTCTTAATAATTTTTATTTACTTTCTTATCTTATTTATTTATTTTTTTTTTTTTGTTAAATTTTATTTTTTTTATCTTGCAAATTGTTTATGCATGCATACATGAATTTCTAATATTTTTCAAAAAGTTTTTTTTCTTTCTCTGATTTTCTTTGCATTTTCATTTTCAATTTTTTTTTTTTATTTTTCAATTGAAGTCTAATAAGTAATTTACTTTTTATACAGTGCAATAGATATCTTGTACCTATCCTGAATCATAAAATAATGAATTTATTTTTCTATTCGACGAGTAAGTATACTATACTGCGCTTTATCCTTTATTAAAATTTTCATTGAAAACATTTTCTTCTTCAGATTTTTCTTCAGATCACTTAACATATTTGTTGTTATTGCATTTTTTTTTTCTCTCTGTTACTTTTTTTAAGGATTCCAATCTCGGTATAGCATTCATACCACAATGGTTGCACTGATGATACAAAAAAAAAAAAAATCAAACATTTACCTACGACCATTCTTCATAATATTTTTCTTCAATTTTATACCGACATTTTTTTGTTTTGCTCCTTGCATTTTACTGTGTATTATTTTTCTTCATTTTTTCTTATTTTAGTTTTGCTTCAAAAAAAAAAAAATGCACACAATTGAAAAATTGTCTTTTACTTCCTTTCTTTCTATGCTTTTTTTTTTGTTTATTTTTCTCTAATTTCATTCTGTCCATTAATTTGCATAAAATGGAAAAGAAAAGAGGAAAAATCTCACACAAAAAAAAAAAAAATAAGAAGAAGAAAAAAATCATTGAGATCCAGACTTCATGTGGAAAAAAAAATGGAAGTGTTTTTCTGCATCCTTAAGATAAGCAATAAAAATTATTTAAATTTAACTAAAAAATGAAGAAAGCAAAATCAAAATGGAAGAAGAAAAAGCAGTAGAGTAAGAGTGAAAGAGAGAAGGGGGTGGGGGTGTGAATGTCAACAATTTTGCGATAAATAAAAAATGAAATAGTGGTGAAAGTTTTGAAAGTGTGCTACTACAAAAATGAAAGGAAGTAGCAAATAAGAGGGAGAAGGGAGAATAAAGAAGAAGAAAAGTAAGTAAATAAGGTATGCAAATATTTGATGATTCGAAGAGGAATAAATTTATAAGAACCGATCAAAGAGCATACAAAACAAAAAAAGAGAATGAAGGAAAAAGAAGAATTTATCTATTTATATTGATTTATCTGTAGAAAATAATGCATAAACACACACACACACACACACACAAATACATATACAAACATGCACTATGAAAAATCGCATTTATTCAAAACAAAACAAATCAAAAAAAATTAAAACAAAATAAAACAAAATCCAGGATACTTCACCGTATACTATTGAAGGTATCGGTTAGTACTTTTTTTTTATTTCATTTAAATTATGCATATGTATTCATTTTTAATTTAATTTAATTGAATTGTCTTGTCCTGTTTCAACAGCTCTTCGCATGATTTTCTCTTCAATATTTCTTCTTTCCTCTTTGTTTTCTATACGTTTGTATCTTCAAAAATATTTGTTTTTAATTGAATGATGTGATTTTTATTGTCCTTTGCCATTTTTCAGATTTGTGGTTTGTGTGATATTTTTCTTTGATGTATATTTGTATATTATGTGTAGCTATGCATAAAATATCTCATGTTCCTTTTCTTCATTTTGGCAGTTCAATAAAAAATGAAACAAAAAAAAAATTCTTTTAATTAATTTGAATTGAATAGTATAGTATATCAAGGATACAAATTTAATTAATGAAGAAGAAAGCAAAAAGTAAAAAGTGACAAAAAATAGAAAAAATATAGAAAAATATACAAAAATTTTGAGAACAAAAATGCAACGAAAACAAATAAAAATCAATGACAAAACTGTGAAAACGAGTAACTAAAAACTGATGTCGAAACTTGAAACTGAAATGAAAGAATGAATTTTGAAAATGTGGGGAAATATTTAATTTGGTTGAATGATGGAAACATGGAAAAATTTTCAATTATGTGCTAACGTCTTCTCTTTCTCTTACCGTCTCTACGTCTGTCGTTGTAAATTGGGACTACTTCCGTACGTTCATTGTAGTAAGGCTTTCCACAAACTATTATGTGAATGTCAGCATTGAATTTTGAGTTACAGACTTTCCCATTACTATTCCTCTGCTATGTCTGTGTAATAGAGTACAGATAACTTCCTTGTACATATTCGTATGTATATCCACGTAAGATAAATTACATATGCGAATTATGTGCATTCATGAGCACACATGAGGATTCGAAGAAAATTCAATTAAGAAAAATAAAATAAATACGACTATGACTTTTTGTTCATTGTTCGGGATAATGTGAGCGAAAAAAAAAATACTACATATAATCTGTCAAGTAGTATACATAAGTCAGCTAGCACGTGCATATCACGCGACATTCATAATATCGTACCGTGTAATACAAAATAAGGATGGGAGTTTATTATGCAACTCTGTAGTTTCATATTTTTTTTTTTGTATAGTGGTCGTATTTTTGTTCTTTTATATATATGTATACATGACAAAATAATTATTATCCTGGTTGATATTTATTTGTTGCTGCATCGAGTGTTCATGTGTGTGGCAGCTCATGCGTGCATTATAATGGATTAAATTTTTATTAATTAAGATAACAGGATAACAGCATATATATACCCATATATGCTATAGTAAAATAAAATCATATCATCATTTAAATATCCTGAATTTTTCTGTCACTTTTCTTGTTATCGTATATACGTTATATGAGCAAATTGATATGTGGCCCTGTATTCGTACGTTAAATAATTAAAAAATCGAGAAAATATTTTTAAAATTTACAACAAAAAAATGACATACTACAACACAAGACTACTGTGCAATGACCTACATTAAAGTCGTATATACATTTTACAAGGACATACACAAAAAATTTTTACATACATTTATATGATTTTACAGTGTTCTGCTCCTGCACATGAATGATGGTAATAATGATGATTTAAGTTCTTCCAATTGAATTTTTATTTAATTTTTACACAATACATGACTTATATTGACCTCTTTCCAAATTAGACAATCATTAGCTTTCATGAACATTTAACTGACATAAAAATGAAAAATCATACGGAATCTTATATTAAATATACTTGTACATACATGTGGCTGACAGAATATATGACTGAAAAAAAAACAAATTAAAAGAAAAAATCAGGACGAAAAAAAAATACATAAAAATAGAAAATCATTTGAAATTTGTGACCCAACATTTCATATAAATGGTCATGTTTGGAATATATAAAAAAGGAGACTTTAAGGATAAATAAATTTAGACATATATTAAGAATATCAAATAAACATATGTAGTACCATTTACTTTGAAAGTGATGTAAGTCAATTTTTTGATCACATAAAAATGTGGATATGAAAATTTTTCAGACTTTCATAATTATGGTGTGCTCCATTCAGACATTCAGCTCTTCTCATACTTTAGAGTTTAGACAGATATGAATGAGAATTTTATGTTATGCCGCTTCTATATTCAATGCAGTGACTTCAACTTGGACTTCGACTTTCGACTTCACAGAATGCTTAACATGTAAAAGTAGCTGTCAAGTCTACTGCATTGAATGTAGAAGTTCTAATACATATTCATCAAATCAAATTCGAAGTTGAAGTCACTGCATTGAATCTAGAATCGGCATTATTCTCGGTTTAAATTTCATTTAACCATGGCATGAAATTGATATCACCATTCGGTTCAAAACTTCAATCATATCTATTTAAAGTAAAGTTGACTTACATCGTTTTCAACATGAAAGAAACTCCTAGTAAATTTTAACGATAAAATCCGGACATTAAATGAAAAATATTATGGAAGTATATTACAAGATGAGTAACAATACAAGAGTTCTCGAATGTGTAGTGTAGTGCTCTAGTTTGTGTACGTTTGGTTATGCACCTAATCAAAAGCAATGATTTATTGTTATCCAGTCAGTTGATTTTTCATTTTTTTCGAAATAAAAAAGCATACACACGCAGTAACTTTGTACATCAACAATAAAGGTGAAGAACATGAAACTTTGTTTTTTATGGGTATTTGAAAAGGTTTATAAAAAGGTTCAGGTTCAGGCATATTGTATGCCCAAAAAATAAGGAATATAAAATAAAATCAATGAAAAAATATAAAAATTGTAAAGTGTATATAAACGATTATCAAAATTTGTAATCTTTTTCTTTGAATTTTTTTTTTCTAGACGTAAACATAGACTTTATTGGAAATTTTTTTAATACTTTTGAAGGCATGTAATTTACTCATTAAAATCTTCATTATTCAATTATTTGCTCAATATTTTAACAAATTTTTATAAACTTCTTCATATTGTGCATATGCTCGTGTGTACTATGTCTGACTGACTGACTATGTATACTAACTTACTTTCATATTTTTGACTTTATCTTCATTATTCAAAATTCACCACAAAATCAAATTTAAATCTGTATCTAGATACTATTTACGTTCATATTGAAAAGTTTTATCCTTTATTTTGATTAGAATATTTAAACAAATTTTTCAATGTCTATGAGATGTATTATGTATGTAAATATATTTGAATATGGATGTGTAGGTGTATGTGTATGTGTATATTTGTGGTGTGTATGCATATACCATGTAAAATTTAATTTAAAAGTTTTTGTATGAATCAAAATCATTTGTAATAAGTATCAAATGCTTACATATGTATGTAAATATGTATGAATATTTCAATCTACACATCAACGTTTCATTAATGTACATAATGTGCTAATTTAACACATCATACAAAATTTATTTCATTATTAAAATATTTTTAAAGGGAATTTTACTTGTGTACTATATACATACATTTGTATTTATATTGTAAATGCTTACTGTGTATGTTCGACATACAGTATCGTCTCGATAATGTGAGAATTTTCGATAATTTATATTCTCTGGTGATAAGAAATAATCATTTTTTTCTCCATTTTGTAATACATAGTTTTCAATTGGTTTTCAATGATAACTTTAAGATTTGTTCTCTTGATAAAAATTGGGGAGACTACAATACAAATAACTCACGAACACTCAAATATATATACACAGTCATGAATTGTACTCAAAAAATTTGCCTAAGTCTTACGAACTTTTCTATAGATTTTATGGTCAAATATGAAGAGAATAGATATCACAAAAGATAGTGACATCTGCTGACATAACAGCAATTACTTGATGATTGATGAGATGATCAAATAAATCCGGTTTTTCAAATTATTTTCGTGTATATAAAAATGTTTAGATTATGATAAATATGGTGTAGTAGAGTGTGCTACTAATGTGTCAAAGTTTTAAGAAATTCATGTTGATCAATCGATATGGGATTTAATAAAAAAAATTCAGTAAAGAGAAAATATAATAATGCTTTCAATTTCGTATTTTCGTACACTTCCGGCCTTTCACTATGTTATTTTTGTCTTCGATGTTCACCGTTCTTAAACTTTTGAAATCACTCACGACAACTTTATTCCACTTAGACCAGCCTCACCATATATGTACTTCTATAAGCAATCGATACGCCTGAACTGCAGATTTCTTCAAACTGAAAAAGTAAATCAGAAGTTCCCACAAATGATGTTCATTCGGGTTAAAACTTGACATTTTTGAAACATAAAATAATATTAGAAACTGATAAAAATTTAATAAAATATTTCAAGGTTATGCTGTTGACAAAAATGTCTGTCCTACCTTACGATAATACATTTTACATCTAATAATATTTCAATCATAACTTGCAGATGCGGCACCAACTTTTGTCAAATTGTGGAAACTTTTTTGTAGACTTAATATTATTTTAAGTGATTGACAGAAGAGAACATTTACTATATGATTTTGAAAAGCATATTATATACGAACTTTTATATATGAGAGACACTATTATAATGTAGACCCGTCTTTAATGTTCATACATTGTTTGCCTTGAATTTCATTACACATAATTCACATTATCGTGACGGTACTATTATACATTATGTATGATAGTTTTGACATATCCTATATCATATGCAAGTATTTGTGGATTGACTGTAATATCATTGTTTTATATTTTCTCAATACCTACTTACTCGTATGTACCACTCATACTATTATATGAAATGTGAGCATATTCGAAAACTTTTATTTGCAATTCTTTGTATTTATATAAGAACGAGTATATTTTGTTTCATAAAAATATACTTTTATACAAAAATATGCTTTTATATGAATCGAATATATAATATTTGAATACATTTTCCATATGTAAATATACATAAATACATAAGTATAATTGTAGACATTTTCAAAGAATATTTTCTGTTAAATACATATCCTAAAACAATATATAATTCTAATAAATTTTTTGGTATCCTTTTTTATTCGTCATTACACATTGTATTTTTATTTGTTTCACTCTAGAAAATTATTAGAAAATTTATATTAATGTTTCTATATATTTATGTTACATACTCGTACATTATGATTTCTAAAATAGAAATATATTAGAATATAAAATGTTTAAAATGTACACACACACTTACGTAAGTACATCATTATATAGTTTCGTACATATTATGTTCATATTTATGCAAATAGTATACATACATATTTTTGGTACAAGATTTTTGTTAAGAACAATTTTATTTTTCAAGTTACATAATGCAAATATAGAATATTTATCTTTCGATATTCAAAATTTTCAAATGTTCATAATGCAATCTTTTGTCAATTTTGAAAATTAGAAAATTCAAAAAACAAAAAGAGAAAGAAAAGAAAAGATAAAATTTTCAGTAATAGAAAAGTTTTATAAATGAAATGCAAATTTAATTTTGATACGTAAATATCTAAACGGAATTTTTGTGTATTCTAAGGAATTTTTGGGTAATTATATTGCGAATTAAATTTAAATAAAATTTGAAATTTGTTCTGGTTTTTGTTTTGGAGAACTATTATTACAAATAAATAGTTTTGCAATGTACAAAATATTTTTCTGATGTGCAAATACAGTATTTAAGTGTTATGTAACGGATAAGTTGTTTCAATATTCTTCATGTATTAGATATTTTAAAACATGCTCTAAAGTATGAAAAATAAGTAGGAGCTTGGTGGACCAATGGTAGAACAACTGGCCTACTGAAAATGGAGAAAAATAAATTTAAATTTTTATTACTATAATTTCCATAATTTCTATTACCCCTCCGAATTCACTCAGCTTTGAATGAGTACCAGGTTGCTGGGAGAAAGAGCTTTGAAAAGCAGATTAGTCTACTTGTTGACGATACAAGTAACTAAAAGTATTATTGGATCATTCTCAAAATATACATATCTAAGCCCCATTATGTCAAATATGAGTTTGTTTCTCAATCAAGAACTCATTGGTTCGCAATTCACGTTAAATTGTAGTTTAACACGTGATAGTAACAAGTCTAAAAATCACATAAGTGAAGGTATTGGCTCCTCAAGAGCTGTTGTACCGATGATAATGATGATGCCAACCAAGTGTATTATCGGATCACAGTTCAAATAATAGTTTCAAGCAAACGCTACACTATCTATACAAATAAATAATCTGAGCTGTCTTCTGAGCGTGTAAAATTTGACATTTCGTCTTTAATGCAACCATTACTGCCAAATGTCATTTTTATAAATGACTTAAACATCCATTTTGTTAGAAATTATCAAAATCTACAAAAGTACTATAAAATGGCTGACTGTACATTAAAAGTTTTGAGTTTTGACTTTAGATAATTAACTGACATGCGTGGCAAATTAATGAAAAATAATAATAATAACATCAACTCACGTACTACTTTGTGCTTTATGTAATTAAAATGGAAATATGGAAGTATAACGGAATAGCCTAAGCCCTAAGAATATGAAAAGAAAACTTTTCATCTTTATTAATCTAATATAGGTACACCAGAAATTTGTAATGAATTTGTTCGTTCCATTATCTGACAAAACAATAATACACAAAAGATTAATACAAGAATTTTAATAATTAAATTCAGTATGTATATACCCCCTATATACACTTGACTAATGACTACTCGACCTTACCTACTTATTAGGTACATATCTGGCATGTATTATTATTTATACCTCCTGGCTAATTGGGTGTATAAATTTAATTAATTCCATTCAGAATTGAATGTATTTGCTTCTTTTTTTTGGGGGTATTTTGAAATTGTAATTAATGATTGTTTTCTCTATTTAGTCATTTATCTTATAAATTTAATTTTCTTTATATTTTTACCATCTTTTACCTTTTACATTACAAATTTTGTTTTCCTTCCATAATATAATCTATAGCCTTCAGGTACGCAGTAAACAGATAAGTTAAATACAAAAATGTTAATCACGAAAAAGGATAAAAATCAAAATGTATCCTATATTCAATATTATTGAAACGATTTTGTTATTTTTAGTTCGTTTTATTATTATACTATGACTGTACATATTAGTATTTAATTCCAATATTAAAACTATAGGGCATATAATGTCATAGAAAAACATAAAATTATGCGAAAGAAAGAAACACAAAAAAGGAACGAGTATATGATGGTAAACAGAGAAAAATCTTTAGAGTCTAGTCAACAATAAATTAATGAAAAACTTTAATTTTTTCAAATTTTGATTGTTTCTTTTGTATACCGCATTGCAAAAATTGTAAATCTACGCACATTTACTACATCGTAGAATAAAGGATGTAGTAAATATTGTGTTATACAATGTATTTAAAAATATTTATATATTTTTTTCGAATTTTCCTTTATGTGTAAACGTAATGTGAAACTAAAATTAAATTATATATACAAATACAAGTACATTTTATACTTACCTAGTATATACTTTATAGAAATACACGTTAATACTTGGAAAATAACTCCGAACAAAAGAAACCGAATCATAAGTCAATTAAACTTTCCTTTGAAAAAAATAAAAAAATGGAGAAAAACGTAAGAAAATAAAGAGAAATATACACACACAAGCATAACTCATAATTCAACTATTCAACCTTTCGAATTGTGGAAAATGGAAAATTTTTTGTGGGAGGTAGGAGATGAGAGTGTGAGAGCAGTTGTACGATGTAACAGTAACTAGTAGAAGGTGGTAGGGGTGGTAGGTAGTACCACTACCAGTCAATTCAGTAGACGTAGTAAAAAGTAAACGTAGATTAGATTATTTCAGTCTGATGTCTGACTCTTGTGCTAAAAATACGTGAACCTTTTTTATATCCAATTAGCCCAGTTGCTGAAAGGTTGATTTGTTCCATTCCAATTCCATTCATTCTATTTACAACTCTATAATACACAAAAGGTTTATTGCTATTTTATATTTTCTGTATCCGATCCGATCCGATCCGCATACAAGTGTATACAACCATGTGATTAGATTGTTTTGTACATAATACATATAATTTGAAAATGTTGTACATTCTCATCGTACATTCATTCATCAAACAATATCATTATACATACTATGTTACGAGTTACGACTCTTATACGAGTATATATATACAAATATGGGCATTATATTCGTTCAATTACATGTGTATTATTCACATAAATTGTCTGTATTGTTCTCTTTGCAGTATAATAAGAAAGTCTTATTAAATAGATTTTCAAATATTTTATCTTCTATTTTTAAGTAGATGAAATGTATAGGTACATAATGTAGGTGGATGTGTGTTTGCTTGTATGACAATGACTTATTTGGCTTTTGGCTGTTTTGTACGTGTAATATATTGGAAAAAAATTTTTTTTTCTTTTATTTTCTTTTTCAACCACGTACGGTACGGTACGATTGTGTAGTGTGCAGTGTGTTGTGTGTACACAAAAGTAAATAACAGAAATAATAAAATATACCCTAAAGCATAGTATTGTATTATTTATTTATACAAGTATGTGCACATAATGTAGGTGTGTACCGCACAGTACATACCCATGTAGGAAATACTCGTATATTCGTTATATGATTGTAAAATGTAGACAAAATCGTAAACATACAGATACACAAAAAATATAAATAAATAAAAGGATATCTATATGTGTACAAATAGAAATATATACTCTTATATCAAAATATCTATGTACACACAAATCCTTATATGCTATATAAAATGGATATGTGAAGCAGTAAATTTGTCATCATATCTTTGTTCAATTTTTATTTTTTCTAAATAAAAATACGGGGATACCTTACATATTATTAGTAAAAGTGCAGAGTGTAAGATATGATTTTTTTTTTTTTCATTCCTGTCTCCTTCCTCTTCTTTATTATATTTTTTGTTGTTATATTTTCATCTATTTTATTTATTTATTTTTTATTTAATTTTTTTTGTTTATTTATTTATGTTATGTTGTTACACGTTACATGACACACGTTTTAAGGAAGCTACCAAGCACGTGAAATCAAAAAATAAAAAAAATTGTTGCTCCAAAAAAAAAACAAACAAACAAAATATGAAAAATATCTACACACATCGATTTTCCTATATGAAAGAAAATGGTGCGTGTATATAGGAAATAAAAGTACCTAAGTATGTGTAATGTACGAGTATTTGGTGCAAGTATACATGAGCTGTGTACGGGCACACATAATATTCTTTTTGATTTTTGAATCAAAATTCAATGAAATATTTTCGGTAATATCGGAAGAAATGAATTTGATGAAAGAATCAAGAAAAAAAAATTAAATAAAAGATGAAAAGGATATGATGATGTGTTATATCATCGGTAAATAGTAGAACTGAAATACTTACTTACATTTATTTTCAGTTACACAATGACAGATATTTTTTGACAGAAACAGAAATTCAATACAGAAATATTGTTAAAGAAATTGAAACAGGAGCAAATTTACTTTCTTCATAATTTTTCATTGGTGTGTTCTGTTCGATGTTTACTTTTGTTGCAAATTTTTGGGTTCATTTTCTGATGTTAAGGTTTGTTTGAAATATGAAAAAGTTATGAATTCTCATACATAGCCATATCTGCTTAAAGATTAGGATTCACTTTGATGAATAAAATTCTGTTTTGTTAAGAAAAAAAGGAAAAAAAAAGGTGATAAAATGAAAATACAAATTTTATTTTTTCTTTCATCGGAGAGTGCACAGAAGTAATTACTATGTGGTGAACGGGTGATGTACAATGGAAAGTTTCTTTCATTCAAATTAATTAAAATGGTGTGTGGGTATGGTCGTATAATCATTGAGAAACATTATTATATTCATCGAAAGATAGCTTCTGTTAGCTTCCTCTCATTTTTAATGAATGACGATGACTCAAATATAAGAAATGAAGAAATACCCAACGAATTTATGACTTACCGAATTGATTCAGAGAAAAATTAATGAAAAAAAAGCAAAAACAAAACCAAAGAAATGGAAAAAAAAATATGAAACTAAACAGAATAAACCATAAAGGATCTATGCGAATAGTTTCTTCGTTGTAATAAATTTTTCTTTTAAGTTGCAATATCACTTTGATTTAAAAAAAAATTACAAATTTATCCTTTTCTCTTAGAAATGAATTTTTTTTTGTCTTCTTCCTTAATGCGTTTTTTTTTGTTTTATTTGCGCATTAGTATTCTTTTGCCTTTTATCTTCAATATTGACTCAAAGATATGTACATATACTCATTGATGAATTTTTATTTTTTCCAGCATACGAACTTTGACATGTTTTTTCTTCTTCTTCTGCTTCTTCTTTGTTTCTATTACTTCCTATTCTTTGCATCGTAAAATACAAAAACTATGTTGAAAAGTACTTGTAAGTCATTTTTTCATTTCCTTATCATTTTTTGTGTTGTGTTTTTATGTATTTTCGTTCTAATGATGAAAAAGAAATTCTTCTGTTTGTAATCCAAAACAAAAAAGAAATCGAATAGGAATAATTCTTTTTTTATATTCTTCCTTCCCATCTTGTCTATGTGTGTGTGTGTGTGTGTTTGTGATAGAAATCTTTTCATAATATAGTATAATTTTTTTTTTTTGCGTATAAGAACATAAGGAAAAGTTTTATTACAATGAAATGAAAATATGAAATCCAGTACAAGAAAGAAAAAAAAAAGGATGAGGTAAAGGAAAATAAAAACGAAACGAAAACAGAATGGAAAAAGAGGAAGACAAAAAAATAAGATGGAAATTATGAAAAATAGAAGAATATAAATTTGATTTATTTTTCCTGGTGAATTATGTTTTTCTTCCTTTTTTTTTTCAAATTTTCTGTAAATGAAATTTCGATTTGTAATTTTTGAAAAAAATCAAAAAAAAAAAAAATCAGTAATTTTATGGTTTTCTCATTTTAGAATTTTCTTCTTCGATTTTTTATTTTTGTATGTCATATATCCTTTTATTTTATATTTTCCTTTGTTTATTATTTTTGCATATTTGGTTTCCTTTTATGTGAAAAATATATGAAATTAGGTCATTTTTAAGGAAATTTTTCGATTGTTTTTTTGTTTTATCTTCTTCTTCTTCTTCTTGTACATATTTACAAAAATTAAACAAGGAAAAAGGAACAAAAAAAAACTGAATTTAAATGAAGTTATAATTTTTTTAAAAAGACAAAAATCGATATGAAAGGAAAATACAAAAACAAAGTGAAAACAAAAAGAAAAAATAAAACACTACAGCAGACAAAATACACGATAAAATTTCCATTTTGTTGCATTTTTTCCGGTGTTTCCATTTTTATTATTTTCAAAAGGAAAAATTTCAGTCAACTAAAAACAAAAAAAGGATAAAAATAAGTCAAAAATATATAGTGGAAGTAACAAAAATTATGTAAAATATGAATATAAATCAAAATGAAAACATAGAAAAGGATGAAAAGGAATGTAATTTATCTTGACATTCATATAATTTACTACGTAATCGTCATTGAATTTAAAAGTCGTAGATGTGCGTGTGTAGACGTACCACTAATATCTTTGTGATGATGATAGTTATCAGAGAGCATAGTGAAGAAAGGAAATTCTACTAAAAATTTCATAGACAAACAAAAACAAATTCAGAATTTCATTTGAACGATATGTGTCCTTGTATACAAATTAAAAATATGTGTGATTTTTGTTTAGCAATGAGGAATACAAAGAAGAAAAATATTGAAAAAATTTTGTAACGTTTCTTGTTGGCTGACTTATAAAGCTAGCCCATGAGATTATATTCAAATGTGTAAATGTTTATGGTACGTTGTGTAATCGTGTATATTTTTTAGTTTTTTCCTTCTTATTTGTTTTGCAATTTCATCAAAAATTTTGGTATACGCTTACACTTTTATATCCTGCGAGTTACATATACTGTAATATGAATTCAATAGAAAGTTAGTTGCAAAAATTTTTCACATTTTTACATTGTCGTTGACATTATCACTTGACACAGGAAGGACATAAATAAAAATTTTTGGGATTTCTGGGTGTTTTGAAATAAAAAATTTTGCAGTTATTTTTTGAATAAATCTCAAAACTTTGAAAAATTATATGAGGGTATTCGGTATTTGCACTTTTATGTCCCAAATTCCACAGTGAAAACTTTAAGTTAAGTTTTGAACTTTCGCCCAAGAGAAAGAAGTTTTGATTTCACAGTGGAAGTTTTGAGTCTTACATTCTGCTTATCCAATAGACTTGAGTCACAGTTTAAGCTATGACTTAAGACAAACCAGGCAAACTTATGACAAACCAGATTTTTGTGCAGCTTTAACTAAGCTCAAGCTTAAACTTCCACTATGGAATTGGGCTTGTAAACCTAGTCAAATAAGTACATGTGCTTACACGATTTACTCGATTTACGTGCCGCTTACTACACGTTAAGCGAATACTCTCTATATGATTTCATACAGTTTTACCACGTTTCGTTATGCGTAAATTTCACATGAAAACATTGAAAGCAGGATAAATGTATATTTTACAATTATTCACATCTATGTACAAGTGTATGTGCTGTTGAATAATGGAATTTAAAATTTTCTTTTATCCTTTAGTATTCGCATATTCATTTTCAAAGAAAATCTAAATAGAAAAAAATTCTGATGAATATCCTTTTTACATAGTTATCTTTTTTGTGTGTTTTTTCATCAATTTATTTTTTTTCCCCATTTTTCTTTGTGAAACTCATGTAATGGATCATCATGAATAGCCTCCAATAATAATTCGCATTCGCATTCAAGCTTACAAAATGCATAATTTCATTTTTTTTCTCTCTTATTTATGAATAAAGGATGTGCATATGTGCAATTGTGTTACGTTAAAATATAAAGCGAAAATGAAAATTTAAAAAAATTTTTCATTTGATTCATGCTATCTATACTCTTCCTACTCTTGCTACTCTTACTACTCATAAACTATCAACACTAGCCTAACCTTACTACCGGACAACTTATTCCTACTCTATAAGGAATATGAATTCGGAGGTTATTTTTTAGTTGATCCTATACAAAAAGATAGTTTTGCCTTCGAAATGAAAAAATAAAAATGATAAACATAAATCAAAAAAGAATAAGTGAATCAAAAAATTAAGGATATTTATACGAGTACTACGGAATTCAAAATTACATTTTATATATGTATACAAAGCAAATGAAAAAATAATTTGACTATAACAACTAAACAAAATAAATAAAAAGGATAAAATACACAACTTACATTGCTAGATAGGAGATAAGTATATAGAGGAAAAGAAAATATTTTACTGTAAATTTTCATTTTAAATTGAATTCCGTTGGTTTTCATCACAAGTAACTTACATCTACCTACATATTCACGAATATAAAGAGCATGTAAGTACAGTTAAGATGTACACAATGTGTTGTAATCCATGGAGGATAAATGAAAATATTCGTGTATACAATTCGTTAGGAGTTTTTTTCTTCTCGTATAAATCGTATATAAATCGTCTAAGTGAAATACAGAAATCGTAATTCAAAAGAGTGAATTCACATTCACATTTACAAAAAGAGAGTAATGATGGGAGTATGGACGAACAATGTTGAAAGAATGGTGAAAGTAATAACACAAAGAAAAAAACATTCAAATTCAAATTGAATTTCGTTTAAACTGAGTAGCAGTGGTAGCAGCATTCATAGTGGGGAATGGGGAAGGTGTGCGGTTATACCTACAGTATAGGGAAATAAAAAGGTTAGAAAGTAGGAGGATGAGAAGACAAATTAAAAAAGAAATTCAATTCAAAAAGAATTTGTTTCGCTCTATATAAAAAAAAAAAAATTCTTTTTTCTTTCTTTTATCCTTTTTGAAAAAAAAAATTTTATTTTTATTTTCCTGGTTTCCATTGACTTTAGAATATATTTTACTTTTTTTTTCAAATTTATTTAATCAAAATGAGGTTATATTTTTAAATGTACGAGAATTATTAAATGAAAAATATTTTTTATATAACATACGAATGTGTACACTCTTTCGTTCACCGCTACATTTTGTGGATGTTTATGTGATGCATACAATAATTATTTTTTTTATTTTACGATGCATACTTGTAGGCATTATTTCTACTTGGTATTACTTCGTATTTTGTACGGACTACTACCCATATTTACTCTTATGTATTATAAGTATATATAGGAAGAGGTGTTCTACACCCATAGCCATACCTCATACCCAGACATGTAGATATTCAGATAATAATTGTTTGTACGCATGAAGCAGAGCAAATGTAGGTTTTTTCTTTGTTTCTAATTTTTTTTTTCATTTCAATATTAAATTTCTGTGCAAGGATCTTTCGTAATTATGATTATATACTACTATACTATTCAATTTAATGAATTAATTCATTCCAAAAGCCTTAATTTACATCCACATATACATACACTGGCACTGGCAGGAGAAATGATTTAATTGAATATTACCTTTTGCAGAACCTACTCTACAAAGTTCATTACTCGTATACATATATACTGTATATTATACCTACTTTCATTCGATTATATGGCATTTCGAATGAGTCGCCTTATACTCACTCCTATATATGTCCACATAATGGTATATACACGTATATGTGAACGAGTCTATAATTAATATTTTCATTAATTAAAAAGGAAAATTTCCTTGGGCTCTGGCTCTCTCATCTATTATTATACGACTATGAATCGATTGTTTACAATTTAAAAGAAAAAATCATCCTGGATGAAATGAAGGAAGCAAAAAAGGAAGGAAATTTACTAGTTTTCATGTCAAAAAACTTTAATTATTCCGCATTAGTGAGTACTCTGTTATGATATTTGAAAATTATAAATTCTAAGGCAAAAATAATGCAGATTCCCATCCATTCATTTTGAACTGCATTATCTTTGTCCTATAGCTACGACACTGGACTGCTTCTTTTTCTCTTTTTCTCTACTTCTCAAAAACCCAAGAGTTCAATGACCATGCTTGTTTACAAATGAAAATATAGGTCGGAACATTTATTGGTTTTTCTTGTATACAAAGATCGAATTTCAATCAGAAACTCTTCTTCGTACACGCCTACTACAGTGCAGTAATGGAGAGAAGAGGAGAAGAGAAACTACTTTTTGTATTAAAAAGAAAGAAATTTAAATTTTAACCTGTTAGAAAGTTTAGAAGTGAACCGGGCGCGTCCAAGAGACGTCAAACTTGCGATGGCCTCTACTTAAATTCCAATCAATTTCATTTTATCTGTTACTTATATTTTTGTGGTATAGAATAATGATGACAAGAGCGATATACTCTTTATAGCTAGTAAAAAACTTTTAACCTCATTTCTTTAACATTTTTTGCCTTTATTTATTTATTTATTTCCTGTGTTATTCTTTCTTTATTTGGATCATGAAAATGAAATTTTTATTATATATGATGAAAAGGTAAATTACCCATATATACTCTCTATTATTATCCTGGATATTATGTCTTATATAAATACGCCTAGTTCCATAATAAAAAAAAAAGATACAAAAGAAAAAAATTGGATAAAGTTTGGATTTTTATATTTCGATTGATTATTATTGTATTAAGTATCATTGTAATATAGGATACTCACTGTACATGTTTGTACATACATATGAGTAGGTATGTTATCCTTTTTGATATAGTTTTTCAGTTTAAGTAGTTTTCAAGGAGTTTTTATTATCAAAAAACAAAATTTCCTATACATAAAAAACAAACAAGAAATGAAAGGAAATGAAATATTCTTTTTTTTAAAATAGTCGTTTATAAAACTGTTGTAAAAATGTAAGCATAAAAAAGGACAATAACAATCAAAAAACAAAAACCAATTCATTTTTATTTATATATTCTTGTTCTTATTCTTTTTCATTTTTTATTCATGTATTCATTTATTTGCTTTTCATTTTTTGGAAACATTTTATCATACTTTTGCCAATGAATACTCATATCCTATACTACTTAATAATAAACGTTTTCATAAATTTGATGGATATCCACTTATAATTTTGGCACACATAAACAAGATAAAATTGATTGCTTTTTCACATTTTTGTATTTTTTTCTTCAATTTGTTTTGTTCTGTTTTGTTCATTTGTCTTGGCTCTTCTATCATCCGTTCATTCGAACTTCATTCAATTTTATCAATTTTTAGTTTAAGCAAAAATTTCATCCTTAATGGGAAATGCATGTATACACAACGATGAGTGGTAGTGTTTGAATTTAAATTGAAAATGAATTTTCAGTGTCTATCAGAAAGTGTAAAATGCGATAATCGAAAATTTTCAAAATGAAAATTCATTTTAGTGTTTTTCCATTATAAAATTTGATGATGAGCTGGGATATACTCGTACAGTATGAATATGCTTATTGTATAAAGCTCTCTGTTGTGGTATAGATACAGTTATTTCATAGAAATATCATTCAAAATAAATTCCTTTGGATTGTCTATAGCCATTAAAAAATTAAATTGAATTGAAATTCTATCGTATATTTCATACAAATACGGCGACTAAACATAAAAATTTGTGTTTTTTTCTATGGTCTTGAGGCGTCTGATTTTAATAAAAACAAACATTGAGATGGAATGATGGATGAGAATGATTTTCAAATTATCGCTTTGAATATAAGGAATACAATGAATTTGAAATTTTCATTTTCACATTTTCAAAAAAAAAAAATGTGTGGATTTGGTGGTGTGTGAAACTGAAATGGGGTGGAATTTCGTCATGCAATAATGTAATATATCATTTTCAAGTCAATTTAAGAGAGAATTCGAATGTAGAAGAGAAAATTAAAACGACATCCACAAGAAAATGCAATAAAAATATTTGAAAAGATAATTCGAAATAAATTTACTTTTCCTGTTCTATAAAATCTCAAATTTAATTTGAAAACAAATTTACACAGTACCTAAATAATTTAATTTTTTTTTTCAATTTCCTTTTCAGATATTCGATGATCATTACCATTTCGAACATTATAAAATATCGAAACGTTCAATAGAACCATCACATCATCATCAGATTCGTTTGAGCGGCGATGAACGGGTCCGATGGTCGAAACAGCAACGTATAAAATCACGTAAGAAACGTGATTTCATTAGAATGCGTCCATCAAGGACATCATCATCACGTACCCTTTCAGTAATAGATAGCATACAATTAAGTGATCCAAAATGGTCACAAATGTGGTATCTGGTAAGTACATACATACATAAGTGTCATGTGAGCATTGCCGGTTAAATTATTATCCAATATATCCAGTTAAAAAAGGGATCGAATATATTTGCAAATAATTTTTGTTTGGTTATGTTTTTTGAAATCCTTAAATTTGCATTTGAATTTGATAGTGTAATCATTATGATCCCAGATAACTGAACAGATAACAGTTTTCCTATACTTTCTGGTTTATTCGGGAACTTGGGAATAATGTAGAAAAAAAAATACAAAATTTACTGTTAACTGTATGGGATGATAATTTTTATGGGCCAAGGACGATAGGATAAATTTAAATAATTCAAAGAAGCAGTTAACAAGAGTTCGAAAAATAATTCAAAATTATTATGTGAAAGAAAAGAAAAAATAACAAGAGTATCCTTCCCAAGTGAAATGAGCGTGATTATTGTCCAAATTTAATGGTATTGAAGAAAATTTTTTAAAAAAAATTGTATTATCCTTTATTTTCATTTAATTTTCCTTTCTGATTTACATAAAATTTTAAGGTATATACGAAAAATATGTACGTACCTTTAAATAGAAAAAAACATTTTAAATTGTCTACCATTATTTCTTCTTTTATTTCGGTTTCTTGTTTTGGTTTTGGGATTTCCTAATTATTTTCTGGGAAAAAAATAAATGAATTTAAAAATTATATTCGAAAAGGAAAAACCGAAATAAAAATGCTTAAAATTTTTTTAAGAAAATTAGATTTTAGTTTTATGTTTTTTATATTTTTGGATAACACACATACAACCAAAACCGAATCGGACTGTGTGCACCCACCTAATTGTGAATTTAGGAAACGAAAAAAAAAATTTTTAAATTAAGAAGAAAAAACATCCTTCAATTCAAATCAAGTGCGTACTTGAAATTTTTCTACTTCTTTTACTTTTGTTCAGTTCTTCCTTCATTACCATTTACCATGAAGGTAAATTAAAAATTCATTTTAATCGGTCACGCGAAACATTCCCTTCGAAATAAAAAACAAGAAAAAAAACTCGAAATAAAAATCTACCAAAGGAAAAAGGATAAAGTTAATGAAAAGAAATTGATGCGTATAAAATGTTTGAATAATTTTCAATTAGAAAAAATGTTGGTAGAGAATTAATTACAATCGGATAAAATCTAGAATCGGAACGAAATAAATTCACGAATAATTGATTTTTTTGAGTTTGTTTATCGAATTTTTTCTCACAGATTTTTTTGTCTTTTTTTTTTATTTTTTAATTGAAAAAAAAAATTAGAATCGAGGAGGTGGCTTAGATATGAACGTGATTCCTGCCTGGAAAGAAGGTATTACTGGCAAAGGAGTCGTTGTCACTATACTAGATGATGGCCTCGAATCTGATCATCCAGATTTAGAGCACAATTACGTACGTACATTATGGTTTCATTGTGAACAGAACGAATGAAGCAACCGTCGTGTGAATATAGGATTCATAAAATTGTTGATTGTTAATTTTTTCAGGACCCGAAAGCATCATACGATGTGAACAGTCATGATGATGATCCAATGCCACATTACGACATGACCGATTCAAATCGTCATGGGACTCGGTGTGCTGGTGAAGTGGCTGCCACTGCCAATAATTCATTGTGCGCTGTTGGAATCGCATTTGGTGCACGAGTTGGTGGAGTTCGAATGCTTGACGGTGATGTTACCGATGCAGTAGAGGCTCGTTCGCTGAGTTTGAATCCGCAGCACATCGACATATACAGTGCTTCTTGGGGACCAGATGATGACGGAAAAACGGTAGATGGACCCGGTGAATTAGCATCACGTGCATTTATCGAAGGTGTAACGAAAGGTCGCAATGGTAAGGGAAGTATTTTCATTTGGGCATCAGGGAATGGTGGTCGTGAATTGGACAATTGTAATTGTGACGGTTACACGAATTCAATTTGGACACTGTCGATATCGAGCGCCACAGAAGACGGACATGTGCCTTGGTATTCGGAGAAATGTAGCTCAACCTTAGCGACGACATACAGTAGTGGTGGTCAAAGTGAAAAGCAGGTGGTCACCACAGATTTACATCATTCATGCACGATATCACATACTGGTACTTCAGCATCCGCCCCTTTGGCAGCTGGTATTGTTGCCTTAGTGTTAGAAGCGAATCGTAATTTGACGTGGAGAGATCTACAGCATATCGTTGTAAGGACAGCAAAACCGGGTAACCTAAAAGATCCAACATGGTCAAAAAATGGTGTTGGACGTAGAGTCAGTCATTCGTTCGGCTATGGACTGATGGATGCTGCTGCAATGGTCAAAGTAGCCAGATCATGGAGAACTGTACCAGAGCAGCAAAGATGCGAAATAAATGCTCCACACGTTGACAAGTACGTTACAGCCTGTCTGAATTTCACCAATTTGATTTTGACAATTTTTTATTCAATTTCTTTTTTTTTTCCGTTCTTCCCTTTAGAAAGATTCCAGCCAAAAGTTATATAACACTTCAATTAACCGTTAGACATTGTATGGGTGTAAACTTTTTAGAGCACGTACAAGCTAAAATCACCTTAACATCACAACGTCGCGGTGATATTCAAATTTATTTGAAATCACCAGCTGGCACAAAAGTAACATTATTAACGTCCAGGTAAATATTGATTTGAACTTTTATTTTTTTATCATATCAATTATATCCTTTAAAAGATGACATTAAAAGCATATGTAAATTTAGTTCATAAATTTCTGTTTATCTGTGTCCTTTACGATGACCGAACGACCAAATTTCAAGAGTTGACTTTGAATGAAATTACATGAATTGAAATTTAATTTGTAAAAATACGACGCACAACATATTTGAACCAAGAAGGACATACTCTGTTCTATATACTATAGCATTACGATACAAATACTTATTTATATTCGGATTTTGTTAGTTTCATTTTTATTGTTCTTCAAATATAAAAGGCATTTTAATTTATGTATCATTTTGGATTGTGAATATGGATGTACCCGTATTTACAAAAGTCAATTTTCATACATACATACACAGATACAGTTATTTGGCAAAAGTTCAAATTTGTTCATTAACTGTTGTTTAAAAGAAGAAAAAACAAGTTACATTCAAAGTTTTATAAATATTATATACTAATCCTCCTGTATATTCGTACATACTCAAATCTATACGTTGTATAATGGCCGATTATATTTTGTTCCTTTTTTTAAAATGTATAAAATAAAATTAAAGTGAAAGTTTTACAAAAAACTCAAACAAACTTTTTATTAAAAAAAAAAAAAAATATTTTACTTCAGTTTTCCAAATTTCTTTCCTTATTTATGTTTCATATTCTTCAAGGATATACGTATGTAATTTTGCCGTTTTTTTCTTTATTTTTGTTTTAAACGGAATTAGTTTTAAAGTGACTTCATAGTTGACTTATTTTACATTTCTTAAAAAAAGTAAAGCAGATACATTTAAATCTGTTTTAGATTCGTTTAATTTTCAAACTTTTCACAATAACAACGACAACAACAACAGTAATAATTTAATTTGACATTTATAAGAAAATTCTCTTTTGTTTGGTCCGGTCCGGTCTCGTCATTTACTTTAATTTTAATTTAATTGAATTCATTTTTTAAATGCAGAATGCACGATGTATCACGAACAGGATTTAATCAGTGGCCTTTTATGTCCGTTCATACATGGGGAGAAGCTCCACATGGTAATTGGCAACTAGAAATTCATAATGAAGGCAGATATATGGGTAAGTTTTTTATTTTGGTGAAAAGGAAAAATATGAAATTAAACACAAATGGAAAAAAATTGTTGATTATTGAAAATTTAGTCCTTTCAATTTTAAATAATTTCTATAATGATAATGGAAATTAATGAAAATCATTTTTGTGATCATTCTCTCTCCCTTTCTCTCTTTTTTTGTTTTTATGCTGCTCCATTTTGTTGATGTAATATGGAATTTGGTAATCTGTAATTTTTATATTTGCTAAACAAATTAAGGTCATGCTTTACTTAGGGAATGGTCTCTAATATTTTATGGTACAGCAACAGCAATCGATAAAAATGATCCAATATCTGTTATACGACCAACACAATCATCATTAGATATGTTATTAACGTCATCAACATCACCGATAACATTACTAACGCATCATCAATTTCATTTACCACAATATCCAAGACTGCCACAATCATCATCATCGTCATCATCATCATCATCATCATCATCGTCGTCGTCGTCGTCGTCATCATCAAATTCAAATTCATATTCGATTTTAGTTTTAAATAAGTCGAATTCAAAATTGAATTCATTATTGCATCCGAATGTAAATGTGAATCCGAATAATAACAATAGTTTTAGTTCTAGTATTAGTAGTTCTGGTTATAATGGTAATTCAAATAATAATAATAACAACAACAATAATAATAATAGCGGTAAGAAACAACAACAGCAGCAGCAACAACATCAGCAATCGTCACAACAACAATCAAACTATCATCAGATTTCGTCCTATGGTGTCATAATGACATCACCAAAGAAGAATGGTAAAAATTCAAAAAATAATTCATCTGGCGGTAAAGGAGGTAACAAAGGTTCAGGTAGTGGAAATGGTGGAAGTCAAAAGCTTTCATCATCTTCATCATCATATGCATCAACGAATCGACCTAATAGCCAAACGAATTCGAATCAAGCTGCCAGCGGCATATCAAGTAGCAGCTCGAAAAACAATTTGTATAGAATTTCATCGTCATTAATGTCGTCATCGTCTACAGGTAACAATAATAAGTTATCTGCTGCATCGATACCATCAGCAGCAGCAGCAGCAGCAACAGGAAACGGAAAACAATTTCCATCTATGTTGGGATCGACGACAGTATCTCAACGACCTAAACTGATGCAACAGCAATCAAATTACAATATAAATTATGGCGGTAATTTGAACTCAAAACAGGATAAGCCATTACGGGTAAATGAAAAAATTCCGATAAAAGCGCCTAAACAAGTGAAAGATAATAACGCCTATAGCAATAGCGGTAGCAGCATTAGTAGTAGTAGCAGTAGTGTTAGTAGCAGTAATAGTAATAATAATAAAGGCATAAGCAGCAGCAACAGTAAAAGTAATGGTAACAGTAATAATAATTTAGGTATTAACGATAGAAGTAGTAGTAGTAGTAGTAGCGTAAGCAGTAGCACTGCCATATCATCATCATCATCATCTTTATCATCATTATCTGGCTCAACAAAAGAACGTTACGAGAATAGTTACGAACGTATACCGAATCATAATCAAAGGATACCAAAATTATTTGAAAAATATGAAAAAATTCAACAGATTTTCCCAGAATTTCATCCGTATACAGGACCAAAAGATGGTCCGGCTGCATACTTTACATCATCATCATTAACATCGTCGAGGACTAGTTCAAATCGAAAACAGCACTCGCAAAATTACGAATCAGCTATCAGCAGCAGTAGTAGTTCGAGTTCCACTAACAAATCAAAATCGAACAATAATGGAAGCAATGGCGGTGATGGTGGTGGTGGTGGTAGTAATAATAGCAATTCAGATGGTCAAATCAGTGTGGTAGCGACAGGAAGTAATATGAAACCATCAAGAGAGAATTCAAAAAAAATTTCATCAAGCTTACAAAATGACAATGAACGGGAACGGGATAAATCAAAAGAAAGGATTTACATACCGAACAGGAAAAACGGTAGCGAAATATATATTTGCAAAAATAATACACGAGTAGAAGAAAAATTCATTACACTAGTAGTAGTTTATGTTCATTCAGACATTTTGTTTTTACAGTTTCATTTTATAGTTTGATTTTTTTTTTTCGTTTGTATTTCTTTTTACATTTTTTGGTTTACTTCGTCTCATATTGAGTGAATGAGTTTTTTGTTACTGATTTTATGGTTGTTGTTCTGATTTTTATTCTGTTATTTATATGCAGGACATTTTTTTGTTTTGTTTTTGGTATTTCATTTATCGGTTGTTTCTTTTTTTTTTTTTTTTTTCATTTTAAATTTTCCACTAAGGATTTTATTTTGTTCTGGGTTATTGTGATTGTTATTTAATAGTTTCTCTGGTCCTTTTAATTAATTGGTTAAATAATATTTAAAAGTTCAACGTTTTCTGATAAAAAAAATAGCATACCTTCTCTCTTAGGATTTATTTTTTATGATCCTTATGCTGATGTAATACGAGCCTGAAGGCTTGCTAGTTTATTTTAAATGTAAATATGTACTTCCATATATCATAATATCCTTGTATTTGTAATGAATGAAATTCTCCTATTTACATACGCTTGACATATTCGTACTATACTAATTAATCAAAGAGATTCATTTTAACTTCATGAATTTCCTTACATTTTGTAAAGAAAACAAAAAAGTCAGAGAACATTTTTTAGATCATATCGGTAATTAACCGAAAAGCTATATAATGAACGATCAAAAAGGATAACATTTAATTTTATTTTATTTCAATTCAGTTTTTGTAAACTATATTTTCCCTTGTATTGTTTTGTAGTCTACTTTTGTAATTTTTTTTTGTTTAAAATTTACTGTGAAATTATTTTTCCAGATTTTTGTGGTATATTTTTATCCTTTTTAGTTTTTTCTAAATTCTTCTAATTGGTTTTTATATATTTTGGATTTTATTTATGAATTTTGAATATATTTTTATTCAATCGAAATATTCTTTTTAATTTTATTTGTAATTGTTTTTGTTTTATAAATCCATTATCCTTATTTTTAAAAATATATTTTTATTCCAAAAAAAAAAAAAAATTTAGCACAAATCACACAATGGGATTTAATATTTTATGGAACTGAAAAGCCAGCACAACCAAACGATCCGATACGTATTAGTCCTGGACAATATGGTGCATATGGTGGTGAATTAGAACATAATCTTTTAGATTTTGATTCACAAACAGCCAGTGGACAATGGAGGAATATGCACCAAGTAAGTTATTTTTTATTATTGAATTATATTTTCATTGGTTTCGGATTAAATTTTCACAAAAAAAAAGAAAAGAAAACGAATTTCCCAAAATGGAATTTTACCACTCGGCATATTGAATGAATTGAAATTCCCAATTTTATTAAACGCTTTTTATAGCTGTGATGTAGTTGAGGTGGATGCAAAAATTTTATTTTCACCGTCATTGGCATGGAATGGAGTGAAAATTGATGTTTCGATTGGTTATGTCTCGGCTTTCAAAATTTTTGGCTCTCAAATACTGAATTTCTCCAAAATCCAATCGGATTCGATGCTTCGTTATTTTGCTTACTTCTAGTCCATTAGTGTGTGTCACTTCTTCAAAAGCCCAGGCGGATCGCAGCGCCGTCGAGGGAGAGGCAGTATTACCAGTCCTCTCCTTGTTTTATAAAATAAAATAAAAAAAAAAATAAAAATTACAATTGCCGCACCTCGCATGCTCTACCCTAATCACACAAACTTTTTAATAGCATGAAAAAGTGACAACTGCACATGACAGTTAACGTTTTAGTTGTAATGTAAATTCTATTTCACCCGCCACCGCCACACCATGCTAATGTCAGTCAGTCAAAATCAAATCTCTTACTTACATTCTCATTTACTTTTCTGTCTGAATTTATATGTATCATTTAAATTTCATTAAATTTTTGCTGTATTACTGATCAGTAACTAATTCTCTCACTTTATTTTTTGTTCTCAATTATTTTTATTTTTTCTCTCATTTTTTATCTGTTTAGGTTGGTGAAGGTCATGTTGATGTTCAGCGTACAACATCGAACGATCAAACAAATTCAGCATGCCTAGATTATTCACCAGACCAAAGATGTATAGGTTTGTGTTTATTATTATTATTTACGTTAATTTTTTACATAAAAAATAATCATAATTTAAATTTAATGATAAATATTGAAAGAAGCTAGAATTAAAAACAACAAAAAAATAAAAAATAAAATAAAATAAATCAGTAAATAATTTAATAAATCAAAAAAAAAAAAAAAAAGTTAGTAAATAAATTTAAGTGAAAAAAAAAAGAAGAAAAGGAAAACATTTCAAAAATTAAGCCAATTAAGAAGTATAAAAGTGAAACAATAAAAGGATCACTTCAGAAATGAAAATCTGTAAATATAAATATTGTATGTGAAAGAATCAAAATCAAAAATGCAAAAATCAAAAATACAAAATGTCTACCGTACTGTTTTAATTTTTCATTCGTTTCAAGTTTAAAGTTAGGTTTTTGTTTTGTTCAAATGTAACGTTTGCAGCTATGTTGTATTATTTTTTTATTTTTTTATTTTTAAGGATAAAATTATAGTTTCCATAGTGTGCTGGTGATGTATAAATTTTAATTAATTTTTAATAATACGATTAGATATTAAATATAAATTGTATTTCTAAGTTTTATTGGAGTGGGTTATAGGTATATATAAACACACACACACACACAAAGTAAATAACAAAAAAAAACAAAAAATATTATTATTTGTTAATACATATCCTAAACATTCATAATTATTAATTTATCAATTATTTTTAAGTATCAACCTTCGTAATTTAAGATAAATCTTTAATTAATTATGCCTGCATTCATACATGTGTGTACTTTTATCCTTATACAAATTTCGAAATTTCTGTGCGTTTTTCTTTTACAAAATCAAAATTGAAAAAAAATTTTTTCTAGCTTCCAAGAAAAATAAAAAAAAAATTCTTTTAAAAGCGTAACCACAATACGGCTTCAAAAACGACAACAAAGACTGACAATGATTTTTTAGTTGTCGTACAATTTAATCATGTTGCCTACAGTTCAGCAGAAAATCGTTGTCGACTTTTCCGCCAAACGCTCTCATTGCAACAAATTCAAATTTTTACGAATAAATATCCAGAACGGAAAAATTCCATGCAGAATAACGTGGAGAAAAAGAAATGTGTGAATGATTTTATTGTGTGGTGATGAGCGAATTAGAAGAATAAATGACAAAAAATACTTGACAGCAACAACTGTTTTTTTGTGCTGTCAAAATTACCAATTAAACGCACGGAATAATTATCCTTTAATTGTAAAGTAAATAAATGAATGTTTTGAAGATTGACTTTATAATTTATAACTCACACTAACTGCGATAAAATTGCACCAATTATTTGCACTTAACTTAACTTAACTTAATAAAAGTATTTAAAAATCTTTGACTGTTTAGTCAGACGCTGTGCTGAATTGTGTGTGTAAAAATAAATTAAGTCGGGTGTAGTTTCGTTCGCTGCAGATAAAATTTGATAACTATGAGAAATTATTGTCGTTTTGGAAACCGACATTATGGTTACGCTGTAAAAGTTCGATACGATAATAAAATGTATGCAAAAGTCTTGAGTTTGTGTATGAATGCAAAATCAAAAATGAGTGAAAACAAATTAACAATAAATCATTAAAGAAATTCTGTAAGGAGAATGAAAATATTTTAAGAAGAAAAAATATAATTAAAAATAAAAGTAAAAAAATAAATAAATAAAGTAAATTTCTATAGACATAAAATATTTGTTAAGAAAACAATAAAAATTTAGAAGAAAAATAAAGAAAATTAGAATGACTTTTTTACAATGAGACAAAAAATTGAAAAAATAAAATGAATCCTTTAATTTAAATTAAAAAAATTATCAAGTATAGTTTCAGTAAGAATAAAAAAATTAAAGTAAAAATGAAATAAAATAAATTGAAAATAACATTAAAAAAGAAGAAAGAAAGAACAAATCATACATTGAAAAATGATGGTTCTAATAATTCTAGTTAAAATAAAAATTAATAATAAATGAAAAATTTTAAGGAAAAGTAGTAACAATTTTTTGATGAATGAAAGCTAAAAAAAACACACACACACACAAAAAGAAAAACCGTAGATAAAACGATCACTGCATTATTATAGTAAAATTAAATTTGAAATAAGAAATTTTTTATAGAAAAAGAAGAGAAATTTAAAAAAAAAATTAATTTTTTCTATAAATTAGGAATGAAAGAAACAAAAAAGTTTATTAGAAAGTGAGAATTTTCTAATTTTCGATAATCAAAAAAAAAATAAAAAAAATTAAAGTCAATAATAGGGATAATATAGATAGACGTTGTGCCAAAATATGAAAGTAATAATTAAATAAAATAAATAGATAAATTAAACACAAAAACAAAAAACAAAATAAATATTTAGAAAATGTTATCCTTAAAAAAAACATTTTGTTTAATGGAAATTTATTTCGAAATTAATTCGAACTCAAAATAAAAATACGAAGAGCGGGTTAGAGACGAAATTCACAGTCAAAAAGAAAAACTTAAAGAGTACCTCTCTAATGCAATAAAAGTCAACCATGTAAACCGAGTAAAACGTGTAAAGTGATGTAAAGTGTAAACTTATAATTTACACTCTCTACTCAGTTAATGTGCCTCTTAATGCAATTAAGTGAATAGGTAGGTAGTTTGAAAACTTTTTAGTCTGAAAACTTAGAAAATTGAAAGCCTATCGATAGTAATCGTTTATTTCTCTCTACATAAAATTATTATCTCCCGCAGAAAGGACATTGTTTAGACGATAACAACAACTTGTACTATAGATGCATACCATGGTTTTTGTCCTTTTATTTTTTTTTTTTCTAAACAATTTTCGCAAGTAAAACACACGTATAACTTCTCTGTTAATCAAGTTCTAGTACTGAAGAAATTTTCTTTTGTAAAAATCTTACTAAAATCCTAATCCGTTTTGTAGAGTTTTAATAATAAAATGTAGACTAATATTATAAAATTTTCTAATACACAAAAAAAAAACAAAAAGAATTAAATTAAAAACGGTTTCAAAATGAATTTTTATCAAATTCAATAATGAACGCAGCACACTTAAGATGGCGATTCCATTCTATGTAGTATATTTCTTCTTTGAAAATGATTTGAGAAAAATTTCGGATTTTGTAAATAAAACAATAATTTTAGTAAAGAGTGTAATGTATTGTAGTCAAATTAACGTCGATTTAATTTGGAGAGAGGATCAAAAGCTAAACAAAATCGAAAAGTAAAAAAAAATTAAATAGAAGACGATAATAAAAAAAATTATAAAATTAAAATAAAAGTAAAATCAAAAACACTCGATCCTTAAATAAATGAATCCTTTTTTTTTCTCCTTAATTATTATCTATATTTTTGTACTGACTACGTACCTATTATTATTGACCGAAAAAATTCAAACAAATTTTGAAAACACAAACAAAACAAACAAAAACAGAAAATAAAATGAAAATAAACGAAAGAATAAAAAAAAAATAAAATAAAAAACAACAAAAACATAACCGAAATTAGTAATTAAAATACAGGTATACATAACACATATTAATATAGTATTTTATATCCTACTGTTTAAAGTGCAATTATAAATAATTAAAAAAAAAACAAAAAATAAACAAAAAAATAAATAAATAAAAAACACTGAAAAATATGTAGGCAAAAAAAATCAAACAGAAAAAAAAAATGCATTTAAATAAAAAGACGAAAAAGAAAAACGAAATAAAAAAATTTATTTTCATTTATGTCCTTCTTGTACGAAAAATTATTCTTGCAGTAAAAAACAAAATTATTAATAAAAAAGAAATTCAAAGAACGAAAAAAAAAAACTAAGAAATGAAAATAAAATTGAAATAAAACAAAAAATTAACCATAAAAAAATCAACATTTTTGCATGAAACACATCACAAAAAAAAAAAAAAAAAATACAAAATTCCTTCTTCCTTTCATACACCCGCATATACCTAATTGTTTTTTTCTGAGGGAAGAAAATTGAGAAAACATACGGTGTATAGGAAAAATGGAAAATAAAATAAAAAAAAAACAATTAAAACTCAACTGAATTAAAATTACTTATAAAACAATAAAAGAGAGGAAAATTCAATGAAAACAAAAAAATGTGTATAATAAAATATGTTTTCTTCTTCTTCTTGTTCTTCTTCTTCTCTGCAAACACATGTTATTAAGAAAATTGAAGCGGAACAATGAAACAAAAAAAAAAATGAAAATAAAATGAAACGAATAAAAAATTTAAAAAGGGACGATCTAAGAAATTATTTTCATTTTTTTTTCGTATATGTTTTGAAGTTGTATTTATTACTTCAACATTTTTTTATCCTTAATTTTTTTTTTCAGTTTTTGTATTCGTTTTTTGTTTGTTTTTATTTACTTTTTTTTTTTAATTTTTTTACAAATTTTTTTTTTTCCTTATTAAACTTCCTTTCAAACATAACACAGTTGATATTAATGCGTATTCGTGTTTCTCAATCTCAGTAAAAAATTTATTCTTTACTCCAAGTTTTTTTTTTTTGCTACTCTTTTGTGTTTCTAAATTACATCCCTCATGAGTTGTCCATCTCTCATATTCTTGTTTTTTTAGTAGGTATGCAAGAAAATTTATTTAACCGTGCGATAATGATGATGTTGGATGATGATGATGATTATTATTAAGAAATAATGAAGTAAGTGAATGTGCGAGATTGAGAAGGGAAAAGATGGCGACTAGGTATTGTAGGTTGATGATTGTGTGTATGTGTGTGTGTATGTAGTATAATTAAAAATAAATTTCTTTGTATAACAAAAGCAATTTACTTTCTGTTGTTTTTTTTTAGTCGTTGTTGTGTATTTTTTGTTTTGTTTTTGTTTTTAATTTCTCATTTTTCTTGCCAGTTATTACACACACAAATTTAATAGTCAGTATTTTTTATTTTGAACGGTTTCTTTTTTGTTTCCTAGATTTTCCATTTTTTTATACGTTAATAACTATATTCTTTCGAATTGGTGAACTTTTCCACTTGGATAATAAAGAAAATTAAATCAGTGGTTAGCTAGTTTAAAGACTTACGATAAGTGTAGAGAGTTTATTAAAGAAACGATCCATTAAAAAGTTTTTTTCTACATTTTTTTTGAACATTTTTTACATGAACTTCTGTAAATACTAATTTTTATCCATGATTTTACTTTTTAAGTTTTTGTAATTTGTTTCTTTCGGTTAAAGTTTTTTGGTTTTTTGCATGAATTTCATAATCAGATTATATTTTAATGATTCATTTTTATATGTATCTTTTATATTATTCGATTTATTTCAAATTTTCATTCATTTATTGAGGAATTTATTGGTAATTGGGACTAGTTGAGGGACTCTTTTATAGAAAAAATATTTTCAATTGAAATTTGTAAGGTTATGAGTTCAAAAATTTAATTGTAAGAAACAAATTAAAACTTCAATAGAAATTCTTCTTAAAAAATGTCAAACTAAATGATATCCTTAAATACCATAAATGATAACAAAAAGTGGTAGAGCAATTGGCCAATTTATCTCAAAGTTATAAGGTTCGATTCCAGTCCAAGGCAAATGTAAGAAAAGTAATAAATTTTCAATACTTATTTCATTGACTTTTTCCAACTTCATTACCTTCAAAGTTCGCTCGGTTTTGAAGAGTACCAGCTTGCTGGGGAAAAAGAGCTTAGAAATGCTGATTCAAGTTTACTTGCTTTTACGACGTTCTAAAAATAGATCAGTCTCGATCAGTCTAAGCGATATCGTATAAAAGAGCACTGCTTCTCTACCAGCAAGTTAGTGGTTCGCAATCAACATTAAGCTGCTGTACCCCCAAGAGGCCAAGAGTGACTAATGAAAAATAAATAATATCAAAACGATAAAGACTCTTCATAAATGCTCGTATTTTATAAATACAAAGCAACAATCAAAACGAAAAATAATCGACGAAATATCTTAGATACATTCATAAGTAGATATACAGAGTGGTTATGGATAAAAATTCATTCAATTGAAATCAAATTTACTTAAGGATAATAAAATTATTATTCCTGATATTTGCTAATCAAAATTTGAATAAAAGTTATTATGTACTTGTACTTACCTAAGTATAGTATATGATAAATAATGATACCTATATGATAGCTAATTGGTGTGGTAATAAATTATTATAGAATTTTGTGGTATAGTGGCGTGTGGTGTGTTATGTTTGTCACACATGATTATGTAAAAAAATTTTTTAAAAAACACGGGTAAATAAAATAAATATTTAAACAATATGCGATACACGTAAATAATATGTAACTTAAATTAAGGATTTAATTAACTACAAATAAACTTATAAAGAATAATAATAATAATAAAAATAACACAGACGATAAATTAAAATAATGACATAAAGTTTGTATATAAATACAGTTAGTCTCACAAATATTCGGATGACTGGAAGTAAAATTAAAAATCAAAACGTAAGATTAAAAAAATTGATTAAACAGTTTTTTTTTGTGAAAAATCTAGGTGCTTTTATTAATGCATCACTAGCTACTACTCTTCAAAAGTTCACCTTTGCTAAATTGACGTTTGTTTGGAGGCTCTGTTATCTTACTCTGTAAAATATTTTGTATACTTGCATTAATAAAAGCACCCTCTAACTTCGAAGAAAAAATTAATTATTCAGAAATTATTTGTAGAGAAAGCTTTCGTAATTAGTTTGCATAAAAAACTTGATAAATTATTATTAAATTGATTTTGAGATGTACACGGACTTTTGCAAGTCACTGTACATATAGGTACATAATATACTTGTATAATTTTAAAGAATATTTATTCTCGAAGGATTCGTACATATAATATTCCCGTTAAAATTTTCAATTTCACTTCGATTATTATACGAGCATTTTATGAATTTATATTACATACGAATCATGGTAATTAATTGGTAATTTAATGTGTAAATTTCTTTAAGGATTCAAAGCAAAATTGAAATTCATTAAAGAAAAATAAAATAGAAACGAAGAGAATGTATGTAATTAAAATTTTTGTAAAAAAGTAAAAAGAAAATTAATTACATGAAATAAAAAGTTCCTAAAACTATAAAATATTCACATATTCATATAATTTTCTTCTTTTTTATATGAATATAAAATTGAAGCTAATAATAATATTATGAAAATTACATAAATTCTTTGATGATATATAATAATCAGTAATTAATTATAATTTAATTTATGTATGTAACATATAAGTATCTTATATTATATAAATGTACGTGTATCGGTAAACAGATATGATAATCGAAAAAAAATTATACACACGCACTCAGATGTTAGTTATATAATCCACGTTAAATTGTAGAGGTGGTATTCACCAACCGAGATTATCTTTTATCTTAGATAAAGTGTGTTCATCAACCTTGATTATACTCGTACACTATTCGGATATTTTTAAGACAACTTGGACGATGTGCAATATTGTTTGAACATGACCTTGTTATTAACAGCAACAGAACAACACTCACATCACATAATCTCTTTTCATTTTGTAACATAAAAATATTAATTTTTCGTAATCAGCTGACATCTTTGACACTCCGAAAATTTAGTCCGAAAACAAATTTTATAAAGGTTGATCAATAACCTAAAATTATAATCGGCTAAAATATATCTGACGGTTAATCTTGGATGGTGAATTGATCTGAGTGCATTCATAAAGTCTATAAATCACTTCAGTTAAAACCCTGGCTCACCTAGAGCTGTTTCGATATTGATGATGATGATACATGTATTCTTATTTATTTTGTGTATAATATATGAATACTTTATACCTGCTACATCCGTACGCGTACGTACGTATATCCTTTTTAAACATTATTAACTAATTATTATTATGGTGTCGAATATAAGACAGAGGAGAAATTTACTTGTTCTGTTCTTATATATTTTCTGTATATAGAAAAACATTAATTTGCATGTGGTAATATTCACATACATATACTCATTTTTAAAATATATTGATGAAGCTACGTTTCCATTTGGATACAAGTATTATATGCATTTTGTGTAAAATACAAGTCTGATATGCATGCTCAAACTTTTTTGATTACACAGAATTTGTTTCAAGATGTTGCAATGGCGCATACATAAATCAAAAAGCATAAAGATTTAAACAAAAGTTATGACATTTTAAGAAAAAATAGCAGAGAATTTCAATTGTTCCAAAAAATAAATCGAAGACAAATAGGACAATATAGAAAGCCAATTCGGTAAAGATAACAATCAAATATATGTAAAAGTGAGCATAAAATCTGGCTATGAAGCTCATAGTACGCCTTCCAAAACACTTGAAATATCAGATAAAATCACATAAGATTAATATAAAGTACTTAAAACTAGAAAATCTTCTTCAATCTGCAGGCATTTTTTACTACTCTTACAGTGTGAAATCACATCAGATTGACAAATAACAAGTATCTGCTATCTGTATAGTGTGATATCATGTGAAAAGAAATTGTCCATCTGCTCGCAGCTACTCATGAAGATTTCTTAAAGTAGATGCAAGTAATTACGAATAATTTATCCTAGACACATTTTTGTACTTGCAAGTTTTTTGAAATTCCTAAATCAATACACGGCGTGATACAAATCATCATACAAGTCGCTATACTTGTACCCAAGTGTAAACGTAGCTTTAGATACACAAAATATTTATGTATAAATTTATAATTGTATACTAGTTACTATAAATTGTTTTAATTCTTTTCAATATTTATCGTCATATAAAAAGTATACAGTATAATTAAATATATAATATATAGAGGGGAATATATATAATACACATACCAATTATTAAATAGTGTAACACATCAATACGTATTTAATTGATACATATCCTTTAGTTATAATTATACAATTATGTATATAAAAAATTAATACTTTTACTACAGATATATTTGTTGTTTATAAAATTTATTAATAATTCTATTATTAATTCTATTACATTCTTATTATAGTTTATGTCCTGTACACATACATATTGATACTCATGTGTAGTAGTACTCGCATGTAATATCGAAAAATTCAAAGATAAATTAACAGAAAACTTTATTAAAGAGTTTTACACATATAGATTTCATCAGATGTTCTTGTAAATAATTTACTAATAGTATTTAGTGAATGTTTTCTTTTTATATTTTAAATTTTTGTTTTATTATAACTCATTTTTGGTTGTTGTATATAAATGTATAGTGTCTCTACTATGAAGCGAATTTTTTGCTGTTATGAAATTGAAATTAAATGAATGTTATACTACTGACAGACATGACGTAATGAGATTTTATGAATTACTGCATGGCACAAAGAAGACTATAAACAATTTTCGCAAATACGAAACTCGCATTTGTAAATGATTTACAAACATGTAACTCCGTTCAATTCATCAAACTCATTTACGTTTTGCAATAAACACGCATAGCGTTCATTAGATGTGAAGTTTAATTTTGATAAAAGATGAGGCTTGGTGGTATAAGTGATAGACTAACTGACCTACTTACTAGCCTCGAAGTTGAGGGTTCGATTTTGTTCCACGGCAAAAATGAGAAAAATAATTTTCAAATTTTTCATGCTTATTTCCAACTTTTATCACTCCCAAAGTTTATTCAGCTTTGAACGAGTACCAGCGGCTGCTATAATATAAATTCAGCAACTTTTACACATGATATCTGTCAGTAGCGTTAATTGGAGCTTGGAGCACTTATTTAATTCATCAGAATAAATTAATCATCATTCCTATTAAATTAAAAACAATTTTGTTTTTATGTAAAAGAAAGGATAACATAATATATAACTAATTAAAATTAAAAAGAAATTATTTTAAAATTATATTGCATGGAAAGAAA
Source organism: Villa cingulata (assembly GCA_951394055.1). Classification (NCBI taxonomy): domain Eukaryota; kingdom Metazoa; phylum Arthropoda; class Insecta; order Diptera; family Bombyliidae; genus Villa; species Villa cingulata. The sequence goes on from OX596023.1 coordinate 5,862,150, forward strand.
TTGAATAAAATAAAGGATATAATGTAGAATAGAGAAATTAAAGTTTTATTAAATATATTATTATTATTTATTTAATACACTGTACATGCATATGTACTCATATAAAAAAAAGTATATATATATATGTATGTATCTAGTAAGTAGTTTATAATGATAACGATATGTAGTTTATTACATATAATACTCTATACGACTACAAGTACATAATTATACACGTTATTTCATACGCACACTTATACTCATTACAGTATTACTCAGAATCTGAATACTGATTAACCTACTAATTAATTAATTGTAAAGGAAATACTTTATGTATGTATGTACATTTTTTAATAAATTGAATATTGAACTTATATGTACATACTTTTACAGTAATTAAAAACTTTATAACAAAAATTGAAATGAAGTGAAAAATATGTAAAAAAAGAGAAGAGAAAAATTGTTCGATTTATAATGAATAATTCATTATGAAACTATAATAATTACCATTGGGCGTATTTAAATAAATATGTTTATTAAAATTATTATTTATGAAAAAGCAATTAATAATTCAAATCAATTCAATCCTAGGCTATTCAATTTAATTCATATGAATAAAAATGCCTCCCTAACTGCAGCATCGTTTGTATGCATACATATGTATATTTTCTACAACCAAGTGCAGGCAAATACAGTGACTCTCATTAATAAAACTTTTGGAAAAAATTAGTTCAAAGACGTCAGTTTACAAGCTAATACTACTATTACTATAACTTCAGCTTCAGCTTACTTAACTTCATTTACGTTTAGTTATCAAGAAGAGTAAATAAATTATTTCATTTGAATCATGGCGACAAACCAAACGAATGGAAAGTTCATTACAATAATGAATCGTCTCACATTGCATTGGTGGCGAGTCATTATTTTGTCATAAAATTCAACTCAAATCGTTCCACGATGGTTCTTTATGTCAGAAGTAGACAGATAATTATAGTAGCGAAGATGTTTATCCTATCTTTGGTTAATTCATTTGCGACATTACCTATACAAAATAAAGTTAGTTTTGGAGATTTTATTTATGATAGCTTTTAATATTAAGATTTTATTGAAGAGTAAATAAATGTCTTCACAATGTTTGAAATGGTTTGAAATATGAAAATGTTTCAAATACTCACTTATCGCGTAACACTTCTGAGAGTCACTGTATTGGTTGCATTTACCCCATATAATTTTGCATACTGTTTACATTACTGATGATGCGTTCTATGAATTAATTAGATAATAATCAGACTTATTAAATGGCTATATCCTATAGGTGCGTAAATATAGATTTTCAATTAATTATTTATTGATTCGTTATTATATTATTTTTTGTTTCAATTTTATTTTCTTTTTGATTTTTTATATACAATAATGTAAAAATATTTTTTTTTTGTAAAATTAATCCATTTAATTAGATAAATTTATTGTTAGTTCAAATATGCATAAATATAACTATAATGTATTTACAATTGTTATCTGTATATATACTTATTTTACTCAACATACATATACAAAAAACATATTATTTTCATATCAACAGCCCTAATAATAAATTGTTTGCATGAATATGTAACATTGAAAAATATGTTTACATGATTAACAAAAGTAGTATAGAGTACACTTTAATTAAATAAATAATTTATTGAAAAAATATAAAAATATATTACATGTAATTTTATGTTTAAATTGTTAAAAAATATTTCTTTAAATCTATAGAAGAAAAATAATAATTTCTTAATTTTTATAGTTAAACGATATTTTTTCGGTTTATTTTTTACATCTAAAAATACTATAGTCGTTATTATGTATTATAAGTACCATATCCTTGTATAAAAATATATGATTAAGTCTTCCATTATTATTAATTTTGATTATAAAAACGAAATATTTTATTTACTTTTTTTTTTGTCTATATTTTTATTTTTCGTTAAGTTACTTGCTCTTTGTTCGTTCTATGGTAGTAAACAAATGTATGTACATACACATATATGACGAATACAAAATGAATATTATATGTGCAAGTGTATGGAATGATAGCTTTATTTTAATATATCTACATATTTTATTTTATTTAAAAATTAATTAGAAAATATTAAAACTAATCCTTCTTCAGAGTCTGTGATATTTTCGTAATGAGATTGTTTTTTGGATTACAGTACATATTCTCATAATCCGCTGAGCGAAATGAAGGTATTTCTTGTCTTATTTACAGTGGCGGCTCGTGACCAAAATTCATGGTTGGGGCTAATGGTTTCAAGGGTTTCCACTCCACCCAAGAAGTAACGCTTTTAGAGCGTTAGTCGATATTGAATGATACACTTTCCAGAATATTGTTTTTTTTGGAAAATAAGTTATTTATCATCGTAGTGAAATGAAAAGTCACTTTATAATTTCAATATTTTATGGTAATGCCATAAAATGCATAAAATGAAGGTAATCGACGCATTTACTGACACGAAAGTTGATCAACTTTCAACTTTAACGCATTTATGTCGTAAATGTGAAATGAAAACAAAACAAAATGTCAATTGGTTGGATGCAGTTTTTTTTCATTTCCGTCTGCGTATAGTTTTGCGTTGACCGTTGAGAAAGTGACATTTCACTATGATTAACACGACAAGAATAGCTGCATTGTGCTCAGCAGATAAGTTTGTTGGCTATAAAATTTCAAATGAAATTATAAAAAACGAACGAATAAATTTCATGATTATGAGTATCAAAAATCAAAATCCACTCATTTAATCACAATAAAACTCTCGCAATGAGAAATCACACACAGTCTGAAGAACACTTTAAATAATTTGTACATTAATGCTTTTATATCTAACATGAAATAGAAATATTTATTTTTTGTTAATTGCAATTTTCTCTTTACATAATTACATATCATAAATTTGTAAGTCAATAAAATTCTCAATTTGAAAGTAAGGAGCGATTATTTACCTACAATCTAAATGAAAAATTTATAGACGGGATGAAATGAGTAGTACTACCGTATTACGTATAGTAAACAATTACCATGTTATACTGTGTATGTACCGCATTTTTTTTATACGAATTGTTTGTGATAAAATTTTTTTTTTTTGTTGTCTTTTAGTTCGATTTGTTTTCTCTTTAGTTTTATCTTTATTTTATTTCATATCCGAAAGGACAGATATCGAAAAGTTGAAACAAATCAAAAATTGTATGTAATTCGAAAGTTATTAAAAAATAAATACCGATTTTTTTTATTTCAAATTTAAAAAAAAAAATCAAAAATCCTAGAATCCTAAAACATTTAAAATCCTGTTAAAATCTAATAAAAATACTACACAAAAAATAATGTACGAGAAATTAATTTTTGTTTACAACACACCAACGTAAATAGATTCATCAATTATCAATACTACTACTATGCACTTAATGTAAATTTGTATATCTAATGATTACATTATGTAATTGTAAAATGATGATCATAATTGAAAAGTATAAAATGATGGTACACATTTATATGCACACTCATGTATTGATATTAAACAATAATAATAAAATATATGTAATTATATTGATTGATAAAATTTAATAAAAAACAAAAAAAGTAATAAAAATGATACTTACATGTACATGTGCTAAAATCATAATATTAATTTTGAGGTTAGTTTTAAGTTAGATTTAAGTTAGATTTACATCCCAACGTGGATTTCGTGCCAGAGTGGATTTTTCATACCTCTTTAATTTGCACACAGCAAATTCTATAGCGCCATCCTTGTTCCGGTCAGCGTGGATTTCACTAGAGTCAGAGTGATGTTGGTTAGGTTGTATTTCTAATCTGACGCTGGCGATGATAGGAAATTAAGTATATTGAAACAAAGTATTGGAAGTTTGTGTATCAATTCCAATATTTCCTATATATAAGTAATAACATATAGTAATCCGCTCTGAATTGTCAGTATCATGTACTCTGACTCTGACACGAAATCCACGTTGGGTTGTAATTGAGCTATTAAGGAATATAAATCGTAAATCTTAGGTTATAGGTACTCGTAAAGTAAGAATAATTATTGTAATAACAGATTGTATAAAATAAGAGAAAAAATATTTAAAAAAAGAAACAAAAGGTAAAATAAATTTAAATTTAAAATCAAAAAAAAAAATGATAAAAATTGAAAAATAAATAAATGAAAATAATTAATTTTTAAGATTAAATAGAAGATGAAAAAAAATATTTGATATTTGAAATACATACAAAAAAAAAAGTGAAAAATTAAAAAATAAAATAAATAAACAAAATAAGAAATGAAAAGAAGAATAATTTTTTTCAAAATTGTTTATTTCTATTTTCAATTAATTTGTATTTTATTCTTTTGTGTGTGTGAGAAATTAAGTATGACAGTATCATTATACAACAATACATACGTTATGTGCTGAAAAAAGAAAATGGAAATAAATAGGAAACAAACAAAATAATTAATTAATTTAAATAAAATGATAATAAATATGTATGAAGTGTAATATGTATCTAAATATGAAAAAAAAATAAATATAGGAAATGAAAAAAAAAAAAAAAATGCAAAAAAGATCAACCAAAAAATTTATAAAAACGAAAAAAATTCAAAAAAAAACAAAAAAAAAATGAATAATAAAACAAAAATAAAAATTAAACAAAAAAAACCAAAAAGATTTTCAATAAAATAAAAATTTTAAAAATAAAAAAAAAATAATTTTCTTGCATCAATGATGGTGGGTGGTACGGTGCGATGATGATAGTAATGATTGTAGACGAAATGTAAGAAATAATATTATAGACCATCGATCAAGATCAAGAGCGTATAACGAGTATTCGATTCGATATCTGATCTTATATGTTGTCTTGTCATTTGTCAAATAGGAACTACATATATGAACTATTCATTCAATCATTCGCTATTCGGATAGTTGATATTTCTGATATGAGTAAACGTGTAAATAGAATCCGAATCATTTTCACAATACAAAATCACACACACGATTATATACTGTACTATGAAAATTTTTCTTTCAATAATTTTGTGTGCGTACATGTTCATAGTTACGGTGTCTTCGTAAAATTCCCATTAACTCATAACTTTAAATGTGTCATCCCGTCAAGGGGTATCATACATCGAACGAAACTTTAGTAAAGATTCAAAATTTTTGGTTTCTATATATCGGAATTCTATTTCTTTTATTTTAATGAATTTTCTGGGTATACATAGAGGAAATTCTTTCAAATTTATAAATTTTTTTTCAGAAATGAAACAAAATAACGAAAACTTATAAAGAAAAACATTTTTACAAAAAAATTCAAAATGGTGAGTTCAAATAAACAGTAAAAAATATGAAAAAAAAAATTTTTTTATTATACATTACATATACTTCAATGTGTTTAACGGTTTTGTTTGAGTGTTATTTTAAGGGCGTTTTTTTTTTTTTTGTTTAATGTATGTAGAGACACTGTAAATTTTAACATGAAGTAGAATTAAATAGATGTGTTTTGATAGATTTTTTTAAAAATTAAATTAAGTATTTTATTGCATTTGACAAATTAAAAGTGAAGCAAGCACTGAATATTTCATAATGAATTATTTTTAACAAATGACAGAGCAGAGCTCCTATATATTGCAGTAACAGACCGAATATGATCGAATCAAATCTGATATTGCTATACCTTCAAGATCAGTAAAATTAAACAAAGAAAAAGAGTTTGTTTGCTCTCAAAGTCGCAATATAACATCAAATGTCACATTTGGTTTGGTATTATGGTACAATCAAATGCATGTACCATTAATTACACCATTCCAAACCAAATATTAGTTTTATATATTCGTTGCGAATGATCATTCATTTGCCTACCATCACCTCAAATTTAGTTAAAATGGTCGTTACATTTTCATTCTAATTTTATTTATATAAATGATTTCAAATTAAGTTCGAATAAAATTTCAGGAACTTCATATAACGACGAATAAGAATGATGAATTGGAAATTTTCATTAGTGAAAAACAAATGACAGTAAAATCACAGATATTCAGAAAATAATAATTTAAAATTGAAAGCGAAAACTAAAATTGACAATAGAAATTAGTAATATGTGACAGCCAGAATGATTACCATTCACACAAATTAAGACTGGAAAAAATTACCACTGATTTGTTGTCATCTGTCTACCAAATTATCAAGTCTATATACTGGAAGGGGGTATAACCAATTTCGATAGAGTTCGGTACTGTGCTTTATCTGAGCTGAGCTCAATGAATCAAAAAAATTCTACTTCATGAAATGAAGAGTACAGTGTTGTGCCTATATGTAGTACTTACTATCCTAACATTACTATTTTATGTTGATTTATTTATAGTATGATTTCTTCATTTCTATTTAAATTGCTTTTAAATGTTTTAATTGAAAAATAACAACGGTGATAATGTAATAAATTTTTGCTTCTCTTTATATAAAAGAATCTCATAAATTTTATTTTAATTTTTTCAAACTCTTTCTTTCTCTCTCTCTTTCTCTATCTCTTAATTTTAATTAAACAGTTGTACAATTTAATTTTAATTAAACCAAATGAATATATAAATAAAATTAATAAAATAAATGAAAAAAATTGAATTTTATTTTCTGTAATAACCGCTTGTCCTTTTTACATATAACTTTCTTAACAAAATTTATAGTTTATTTGATGTTTATTTAATGTTTTGTGAATAGTAAAATGAACTTATATAATAATTTAATGTTTTTGTTTATTTGATGTATGTACATGTATTTTTCTCAAGAATTTTGCTTTTAAAATATACATATACATAGAGATGCAAGTGCATGAAGAAAACTGTTCAAAATTATTACAAGAATATAAACGTAATTAGTTTTCGTGGTTGTGGTTAAATAAAAATACAAATTCTATAATAAAGTTATCCTTACAGTACAGTAAAATAAACTTATCCTTACAGTACAGTAGCGGTAGTAAAATTTCTGAATTATACTTATACTGGAAAATTTGATATATATATTTTTTTTTATTTTTGGTTAGTTACTACTTGTTTTTTGAGGTTAAAATTTTCGTGAAATAAGTTTTATTTGTTGAAATTTTACTAATAAAATTTTTATTTAATGATAGCACTTTTTAATGAGAAGAGAATTATATTTTGAAAGGATATCACATAAATATGAAATATTTAAATGTTAGTTCATACATATAATAGGTGTTTTCGATTTGCAAATTTCAAGTACTTGCGAGTAGAAAAGGTAAATGTCTGTGCTAAACCATCTACTCGCAGCTACTGATGAAAAATTTTTCAAGTAGCTGGAAGTAGATGCAAGTGTAGTTACGAATAATTTTTGTGTCGTTCGTTTTACCAATTTATCCTAGACACATTTTAGTACTCGCTAGTACTTGAAATTTTGCAAATTGAAAACACCTAATATAAAAAAGGATATAGATTATGAGTACCTATAGTTGCTTTTAAGAAAGCACTACAGAAATTGTTACTGATTGTTCAGTCTTGAGTAATTTAATGTTGTTCATCATAAAATACTACAAGGACTTTAAACAATAAAAAATAATTATTGTAATATTAGTGACAATAAATTAGATATATATACATACTTAAAAGCAAAATTCATTAATTATTTATTTTTTGTCTTGTAAATTTCAATTTCATAACTTTACACTACAGTTACTACCTAAGATTGTACATTGTACATTTAAAAATCAAAAAAAAAAGGATATACTAGCAATGAATTAACAAACACTTTCTCTTTCATTTACATTTTCTTATTTAATTTATAATTAAATTTAAAAAATTAATTTATTTTTTTTTATTTCTTTTTCTTGTTTATAGTTTTATTGCATAATTTTCTGGAAAATGAATTTAATTTTATTGAACATTGAATGAATATAATTTGTACTGTGAAATGGCTTTTGTTTTATTATCTAAATTCTTAATTTGATTACAAAAAAATTAAAAACGTGTCTAGGCACTTTAGAAATTTTTATTCATTTTATTGATTACACATTCGATTTGCTTTTTTTTAATGTTTTTATTTTCATTACACGCAGTACTTTTATAATTATACTCGTATGCATAACATATGCTTTCCATCCCGCCATACGAACATAATAAAATAAAATAGAATAATTTTATTTAAAGAAAATATTGAATTAATTGCACTCATCATTTTGTATTAATTTGTAATAAATTTCTATTATTATTTTTGTTCATTTCAAATAAAATTTATATATTTTTTTTCTTTTTTATTAAGTTTCATTTCGCTCTTATAGTTTCGGAATATTATGTATTTCCATTGATTTATAACAGAAATGTAAAAGAGAAATTTCTCTTCAAAAATATTCCAATCAAAATCGAAACAGACAGATTATTATAATGGAATTTTTTGAAGTTAAAGCTTAAGCTTTATTTCAATTTTGTTTCGTTTTTCATTTTGTTTTTTTTTTTTGTTTTTGATAATTTTTTGGCATTTTAATTTTAGTATCGTTTGTTGTTATATTGATTTCCATTTCGCATTTACACTCGTTCTCGTTTTAAATTTTTAAAAATTGTTTTTAATTCTTTTTCATTCGTACTTTTTGAATAACCTTTTGAGAACATTATAATTATGTAAAAAAATTTTTTTTTTTTCGATTTTATATTTTGTTATCATTAATTTTAATATGTACAATTTTCAGAAAATTAAGCAAGAAAATTATTTTTTTTTTCATTTACTTTTTTCTTAACTTTGGTTCTTATTTTTATTTTTATAATGTTAACAGTTGGTAAAAATAAAAAAATAATCAATTATAATTTTGTATTTATCGTTTTTAAATTAACAAAAAAAAATATATAGTACATGTATTTGATTTTTATTTTATGTTTTAAAGTTATGGATTAAATGTATTAAATGATATTCTTTGTTATTATGGTCTTATTTTGCATGTTTGTTTATAAAATAAATTAAAAAAACAAAAAAAACAAAAACTTATTTACAAAATAGTTATACTAGAATTAATGGATTTAACTTTGTATAAAAATAACAAAAAATTATAGAAATTAGTAAAAAAGTTGGAAGAAATTTTGAAATTTTTGGCGTTGCCTGAAAAAAAAATTTTTCGGATACGCTTTTAGATGTTAAATATGTAAATCTAGAATATGTGACTTATCTAAACACAAAATTTTAACTTTAAAATATTCTCATAAAAGCAAATTCAAAAGTCCGAAAAATTTTTGTTCAGCACTGTCCACATTTGATATTCCATAGAGAAATTTCTAATAATTTTTCTTTTTATTTATTTTTTTTTTTATCGTCGTTTTGTTTTCAATTTTAGAATGCCATCAAACGACATTTATCTATGAAGGACACTGCTATGCAAGGTGTCCGAATGGAACGTATATGGTTCCAGAAGTACCAGAAAATTATCCGAAAACGTATCTGGTCGAACCGTTAATGATGACATCCAATGATAGAATCGACACGTATTATGATGGTAATAATATCGATAGGACTGGTACTGATAGAACTGGTGGTAATGAACACGTTGCTATTATTGATGCCGATAGTATTCATTCACCATCGAATTCTGGAGCTTACAATTACTACAGTATATTCGGTGAGAAACGTGCAATTATGCGTCCAATGCTACAGAAACGATGTGCAGCATGCGATCCATCATGCCTTCAATGCAATGGACCGAATGCTGGTGATTGCACAATTTGTCCGGCTGGCTATCAGTTGCGTAAAATACCATCGTCCGGAACGTATTGTTATTATTTGGCTGAAAGAAGTTCAGGAAATAATGGTCAGAACGAAATATTTGGGGATAAATTGAATAGAATCGATGGTTATGATGATGGCGACGATGATTCCAGTATGCGTAATGATCTGTATATGTTTCTGATGATTATAATACCAGCGATAAGTATGATATTTTTAATTGTTGTAATAACAATTTTTGGTCGTAAATTATTTTGGCCCTGTGAACGGACAGATGACAACAATTATTCGTATGATCGAGTGGCTTTTAATATCGACGAAGAAGGAGATGATGATTACGAATATGATTATCATGAAAATGCTGAGAATCCTTGAGATAATTTTATGTGATTACGAGAAATTTTTGAATGAAAGAAGACATGTAGCATTTAAGATAAAACTGAAATTCCATAGAATAGAAAAAGAAATAAATAAAAGAGAACTGAATTTATACATATACACGCACATACTCTTTTGTGTTTTAAAAAATTTTAATTTTTATAGGGTGATTTTTTAATGGTTGTTCTAATGTTAATGTTATTTTATGAACAGTTGGGGTAATATTTTAAATAACGGACTGTTAGTAGACATTCATAGAATATGAAGCGTGTAGATCACATAATTATTTTTCTAGAAAAATTTTTAAATTAAATATATTTTCTTAGTCCTTATATTAAATTTAAGTTTGTTTAAAAATTATATAAAAAAAGGATAATAATATTTTTTTAAAGACAGATGTTTTAGTTTCATAATGTTAAACGAGAATAACGTACAGTAATAACGATAACCACTGTCATACTTTTAATATTTTATAAAATAATAATACATAAATAAATTATGAAAATTTTAATGAAAAATCTTGAACTTTTATTCATTTATCAATTTCCTAAAGGATAATCAGTTTGGAGTACATTGATTCATTCTAGACATTTCATTTTACATTCCAGACCACAAATTTGTTCTAACCGGACTTCTTTCTCTTCTTCAATAGCGCTAGATGTCTAGGTGAGATAGGGCTTCCATCGAAGTGATTTTAAGACTTATTACTATTATGTGTGCATCTACAGTTTAATGCGGATTGCGAGCGAACCATTGAGTTACTGACAGAGAAGCAAGCTCTTTTAGACTTTATTAACTTTCATAATCTCTTTTTCCCAGCAATTTGGTACTCATTTGAAGTTGAGTGATCTTTGGGAGTGATGAAACTTTGAAACTAGGTAATGAAAAATTTAAAATCATTTTTTCACTAATGCTTGGGCAGGCAGGAATTGAACCTGCACGTCGATATCGGTATGGGAGTTATTCTACTACGTGTTCCATTGAACCCCCGATCAAACAGGACTGTTTTGCATTATTTTCTTATTAATTTTAAGGTTGAATTTCAATAAACTTTTTTGTGTTAGATAATTTTCGTTTTAATAATTATCGCAGTATTCAAGGACACATTCCAGGACACCATGTAATTTAATATAAATTTTAATTTGAAATTTTTCGTAGCTAATAACTCTTTCACCGAAAATTGAATAAAATAAATTTACCTTTCACGAAGGGTTAATATACGCTTAATTAGATTTTGTATAAATTTTAAGGGACTCTAATTAAAATGTAATATTTAAAGGGTTTACTTTGAAGGTTTCGCAGTGATCAAATCAAATCCTTAAGAAATCTTTTAAAAATTCATTTGAAAACTTTGAAGAATAGTCTCATAATGTTTCAAAATGATAAACTTGATTAAATCGTTTACGAACAAAATTACATATAAAGGATCTAAGAATCCATAAAATGGCCATTCATCCTTTCAGTTAGTAAAAATTAATTTATGAAAATTCAATTTTTTTATTAACTATGCTGTATACATATACACATCATACTTAAAGATACATATAATCCTTTTAATTTTTGTCCTTATTTTCTGATTGGTTTTTGGTGTTTGTCTCTATTTTTTTTTTTGGATTTTCATATTATCCTTTTAGTTAATTAGATTGTTCAGTTAATTTACATACTAAATTTCCTAAATTCATTTCTTGATCATATGTTTACATCAGATGTATTTTCTTTTTTGAATATCTATCAAATTTATATCATTTTTCTTCTCTCTACATACTAGTACATACGTAATATTATCATGTCCTGTAATATGTACGTCTACGTATATATGATGTATACTCGTGTATGTCGATATGTAAAATATTTGGAAGTTGAAAATCGAAAATTCGCATCTTTTATTTTTTTTTTTTTTTTGGAATCAAGAAAAATATAAGAACGACAAACTTTTCACATTAAATCCACTTATGTAGTAAACTACACCATAATGCAGTAGTCCTTACATCCAGTCAGTCACTCATGTACATAAAATATCGTTCGAAGTAGAAATCCAAAAAAAAAAAAAAAAAACAAAACTAAACAGAAAACTTATATTTGGTAGAAAATGTATAAGAATTTCGAATTAAGTGTCAAATCTTAATGTGATGTTCACACAAACACAGACACAGCATTGACACTGTATATTAAAAGTATATGAGAGTTCCAGAAAATTACATCTAAGAAAAAAAAAAATGAGAAATAACAGAAAAAAAGAATACAAATCAAAAAAAAAAAATATATCAAGGAAATAACATTCACTTTTAGTTTTACTTTTTTCGAACTTTTTCTGTGTGTTTTCCTTATACATACGTGCACACATGAGGATAACCACATTATGTACGTATGTATGTATGTAGGTAGGTAATTCGATTTTTACTTAAATGAACATATGAACATATACAAATGTGTATCTATTTTATCCATCTCCTAGAACACAAACACATGCACACATAATATGCTTAAAAATAATGTAAAATACACATATGTCAATGACACAACTACAATTACATCCTACATACAAGCATATACATAATATGCATATGAATTTACCAAGGATGAAATAATAAAATCAAGTTGAAATATAAAAGAAAAAAAAATATCTGCCTGGCTAAAATCTAATTTCCTTTAGACAAACTTTGAATCCACTTAACTTGTATATAGATGAACATAAAAATAAAGAAAAAAAAACCAACGACGACACATCAGAGACATAAAGAAAGAAAGGACAATTTCGGAAAAATAACATTTTCGTATTGATGCTTTGCTGTAAAATAGTATTCGTATTTTATTTTGTGCAGTTATATGCTCGTAGATATTCATATGTGAATTTGTATGAGAATAATCTAATGGATAACGAATCATCATCATCATCATCATCAATGTACTACACATGTATGTATAGTCACAGGATCTGCATATTATGGTGTACAAATATTAATGTATATACCATATATTCTTACATATATGTATTCATGTAGAATATCTTCATAAGGATATATCGAAGGACACACATTTAGATTAGATTCAACTTTTAAGTATGAGGAAATTTCAGTTTCGTAACATGAAACAGTCATTATTGTGTCAATATAATTCAGGATATATATTTTGTATCAAAGATCTTAAAAACACATACATACATATATACATGATATGATGTTATGTGCAGATATTCCAGCATTATCTTATATTCACTTTGTCGGTCAGTCAGTTTGATGTCATTCCTCTATTTTGAACATATCATGGTTTGTCCTGTGTACAGAATAATTCTGGTATGATAGCCCTATATATATATGCATGTATGTTGTCTTCTTGTATATGAAATTTATTTAATACGATATTCTCAAAATAAAAAGAAATATGGAGGAAATTAATGACAAAAAAAAAATTGTGTTGGTATTCTGAATTATATTTTGTATAACACGAATAACTTGGGTACTATCTGGAACGCATACTATTCATGGAAAGATGAAAGAAAAACTGATGAGGTTACAAAAAAAAAAGGAAATAATATGTATCCTATACTCTGTGCAATCATTTCAAGAAATTCAAATTTAGTATTAAAATTTAAACATTTAGAAGAAATAACAAGAAGAAAAAGGAAAACCAAATAACAACAAGGATAAGTATGTATATTCTAATTCTAAAGGAATACTGTAATCCTTGTATGGAATGTATATATTAATTTTAATTATTTTCAGTGACGGAAAAATTAAAAAAGTGAAAAATGTGTGTGTATGTTTTTCCTTTTTTGAATATCAAAATACCGGCTATACCAACACTACCATAATTAACATAACTTTATCATGAAAAAATGTTAAAGAAAAAAATGAAAACCTTGTGAAAATTTTTTAATTGTCACTAACTACTAAATAATTCAAAAAAAAAGGAAAGGTTTGAATAAAACAAAAAGGAAATGTAAAAAGGATATGAATAAAAAAATTCTTTGTTTTGAAATTTCACTTAAATTTCTTAACAGTTTTTAATGAGAAATTTATTTTATTTTGTATTTTGTGACAAAAAGGATATTATTTTCATTATTTTTCAAAGGATACTTTTCAATAAATAAATAATATTATTTGCAAGGGTATTATAAATGTAGAAACTAAAAGATTAATTTATATTTTATTGTAGCTGTCTCACTTTTTTCTTCTAACCACCCCCCCCCCCCCTTCCACTCCTCTATTATTCACTCACTATCATTCTCTGAGAATTTATTGTTGCATTGTGTTGTGGTGTAAAATGTGTTTTGTATACTATGTTTAATTGAATAGAAATTTCTCAACATATGGTACCCAAACGTATGTGTATTGTGTTGTGTCTTAATTGTACTCGTTCATTCATTGTACGTACATAAACGTATAATACTCGTACATACATGTATAAAAATTGGTATTACATGAAATTTATTTATTCGTTTTTTCTTTCATATTCTTGTACATTACATGAAATGCATTAAAAGTTTTGAAATACACACACAGTTGCACATGAAATAATTGGGACCATGTATGTTTCAGTTTCTATTTGCGATTCAATTAAAATGTGATTAACAGTAAAACCGTAAAACATTAAAGGTATATCCGTGATAATTTGGGATTAATGCAACTCAAAAATTGAGTGGTTCATATGCATGCCAAATTGTTTTAGGGAAGTACTGAAAGAAAGAAAAAGAACAAAAGAATGTCATGCTCTAATAATGCTTTGTCTTACTTGTTGTCAGCAAATAAACTCGAATCAGCATTTCTAATCTCTTTCTCCCATCAAACTCTGGTACTCATTCAAAAATGAATGAACTTGTGGGGGAAAGTTGGAAATATGCAACGAAAAATTAAAAATTATTTTTCATACACTTTGTTGGAGGCGGAAATCGAATCTGCAACTTTAAGATCAGTACATCAATTGCTCTACCACTGCGCCATCAAGCCCTCTTCCAACCAGAATAAGACACACATATTTAACTAATTGTGTGCCAATACTTTCGTGACATAAATTTTTCAAATTTTTTCGAATATCGTTGACAATAAAGTCACATATTTAAGTTCTTTTAAATACGTTTTCGTTGCAAATTGAATAAGGAACAGAAATTTTGTTGGAAAAAAAAAATTGAAAATTTTCATTTGTTTTGAAAAATATAATCGCATCAGATATTCCAGAATATATCGGTTCCTATACTTTAATGAACGATTATACGTACTCGTAAATGTATAGTAGTCCTTTTTATCTTTTAGATGCATTCAGTTTTTGAAATTATGTAGAAAAGAAAAATTATTTGAATTCATGTAGTGTTTTTCCTATTCCATTTCATTTCTCTCTACATATTTCTTTGTTTTGTTGTGTTTCATTTTTATTTCTCATTTATTATTTCAGAGTTTTCTATATATTTTTTTCCTTTTTCCGTTTCCTTTTTGAAAAACCAAAAAAAAAAAAAAAACAGAGAAAGTAAATAAAAATATTCTTTCTTTAATGTTTTTCCTTTTATTCCATTATTTTCATTTCATTTTTTATTCCTTTTTACTTTTTTCACTTCTCTTAAAATAAAAGTCATCCTTACAAATTACAATTCAACGAGGACTATATGGTATTAGTTTTATGTATTTAGTCGTGTAGTAGTAGTTTTTTGTAGTTTTTCCCAATATATATGTAAATACTCGTTTGTATTTCATTTTATTTTATTTTTTTCAAGGTAAGCAATTACGAAAGTAAATATTCGAAATTCTCATACAAATGCAAATACAAAAAACAAAAAAAATATCTGTACAAAAGTATAATGTACTACATACACACATTTATGTGGATTTATGTATAGAATACAGTGTGTACTTGTAGATAAAAATATATAAAATGAAAATGAAAAATGCTTTTAACTCTTGAAAGCTCTTTAGTGTGTAATACACTGTGATGTACATATACTACATTTTACATTTTACTAAAAATTTTATGACATACACATGCGAATAAATGAAACTAATGAACGTTAAAATAAAAACAATAACACACGAATACAAACGTAAGTACTAGATACATTCACAAAAAAAGATAAAAGAAAATGGAATGAAGTTAAAAAGTAAATTTGTAAATAATTTAAATGACATTCAATTATACGAGGATATAAGAGTATTTTTAGATTATACATTATACCTACTGCACCAGTGTGTGTACAGTTTAAAATGTGTGTGCACGAAACACGAGTATATTATGTAAGCACGCAAAAATAGAAAATAAAAATGCAAAAAAAAAAATGAATAAACACTAGAAAATAAACGAAGATGTACAACTATTTTTTCAAATTAAAATTACATTGCAAGTAGGTACTCCATTCGGTACGTACACGCATAAGCATTAGTAAATGCCTAAAATAATTTATCGATACTTCTGTTCTCCTTTCTCGATGTCATTAAAATATCGATTGAAGTTCGTTAACAATCAAAACATAAATTTTCAACATCATATTTCAAAAATCTGTCAAAATATTTAAAAACTTTTGAAAGAATTTGCTTGCTGCAAACTATTAGCGCCTGGTACTTCACAAAAATTAAAAAACATGCTGAAATTTTTTGAAAAATTATGGCATGGTTTAGAGTAAGTGGTATGGTAATTAAAATAGTGAAAAATGATTATATCTCAGGAACCAGAGAGAGCGTAGCGAATAATATTTTTTATTTCTTGTTGTTAGCAAGTAGACTCGGAAGCTCTTCTTCCCATCAAGCTGGTACTCATTCAAAACTGAATACAATAACTACTAAGGCATCCACTTGTGTCTCACTACGAATTACAATACAAACATTTCGAGAATCCCTCTTTCTGAGATCTTGTGCAATTGAGTTAAGAATCAACATGGATACTCAGAAAATTTGAAGTAAATTTGACAAAATTTCAAGCCCAATATGGAAACTAAATTAATGAAATTGAAAATCAGACGTGCTATACAATACGTTGAAGTGTAGTTCGGGGAAATCATTAGATAGGATAGGATATTCATTAGAAAATAAAAAATATACAAGGATATTCCCAAAAAATTCTAATCGATTATTTGCAACCAAAATGAAGAAAATTAAAACATTTAAAACAGAAGTACTCGTATATTGCCTGAAGAAATCATTCGAGCTCACTCTTTCCCTAAATGTATTTCTTTGAACCTTTTTGAAATTTTCATGTTTCATAGACTAATGTCTGTAATGTAATTTTCTAGAGAAATCCAATAATTAATTGAAAATGTTCTTCTTCAATTTTCTGCATCACTGAGTTCAATCATACCTGTATGCTTAGCGATTGGATATCCTTCCGCATGGTATATCAATGCAAATATGAAAATTAGCTTCTGGAAGTAATTAAAATTAAAAGAAAAATATTTTCGTTCAAAAATGCTTGAGAAAAT
This sequence comes from Villa cingulata, assembly GCA_951394055.1. NCBI lineage: Eukaryota > Metazoa > Arthropoda > Insecta > Diptera > Bombyliidae > Villa > Villa cingulata. Next base: position 5,879,647 of record OX596023.1, read on the forward strand.
TTAAAATAATAAGAAGAAGACACAAAATAGTCTCGGTGTCTCTTCCTTTCGACCAACAATTCATGTGGATCCTAATAAAGGAAAAGATTTTTGATGTAAATTATCAAATATTTTTTAAAAGGATTATTTTTGTTAAAACTGAGATGAATTTATTCGTAAAAATGAACTTCAATTAAGGATTCGGTTCAATGAGTCGACATATGCATTCAAAAATTTTGAGCGTACACTCTGAAGGATCGTATATGGTATTCATTGCTTTCAGTAATTCAAATGTAATAAAACAAATGTTTTCGACAGGATAATGATTTCGTTCCATTTCTGTTCTCATAACAGATAAATCGATTAGTTGAATTTTTATTAATTTTTTATTCGAACTTTCAAGAATCCTTAGAAATTATTGCATATCCTTAAAATTTTGAAAAATTTTTAAATTTATTCTCATATCAATGTAAACACACATAAGCACATACATGTACGAGTATGCACCTCAATAGGTATGATCTAGGATGCAATGGGAACTTCAATTTTATGCTCATATACTTAAATGAATACGAAAATTGTAACAAATATAAGGAAGAAATATGAAATGGGAAAAAAAAATAAAAAAAGGATTATCTACTATCATAAAGTAAAATGTAAATTTTAAAATACAAAAAAAAATTTCTCCATTATCCTTTTATTATTTTTCGTTTCAATTTTCTATTTTTGTTGTTCAGTTCATTTTGTAGTTTTTTGATTTATTCATTTTTCGTTTCTTTTCCTTTTTTGTTACAATGCTCGAAGGAAAATCAATTTTCTTTCAGTCAAACAAAAAAAAAAAAGATATCACTATATGTGGATATTTTTCTTATTATTATGAAGAACGTAGAAGAAAATCAACAAACACATGCATGCTCGCATGCAATATATACGAAAACTAACAATAAAGAATGAATTTATGTAGTAGGATATTAAATGATCCTTTATTCAAAATTTATGCAATTTGAAAATTTGTAAAATGTCGATTTTGTTATTTGTTTTTTTGTTTGAAATTTCGCATACGAAAATCGAAGAAAACATCGCATTACATCAACATCCAGAAAAAGAAATGAAAAAAATGTATTGGAATATGAAAGAAAAATTGCATAGATTCAAGCATTATACAAATTATAGAAGGACATCATACATTTAGTTCGTATAATTTTTCACCACCCTCTTTCTTTCGTTTATTTGAACAAAAAAAAAAAAAAAATTGAGTGAAAAACTTTAGTAAATAAAAAATATAAAAAACACATATCCTTTCTTTATAAATAGTGTAAGAAATAATAAAAATGTCCTTTGAAGGTTAAGTGCATGTTAAATGTAGGTCAAACTGTAAAAATTAAATACAAAAAAAAAGAATTACGAAAACTGGTTTGCTTTGAGGTATGTGTACATCTGTAACATACCTACCTACACTTGTATGTTTGTAAATGCACACTACTAATACATTCAACAACAACAAAAAAATAAATAAATAAAAAATAATAAATAAAACACAAACACACAAACATAATATAAAATGTTAAATTCCATTTGAATTACTTTTACTTTTATGTACAATGTTAATGTGTAATGGGTGAGTGTGTATTTTTTTTTATTCTTTTCTTTTTTGATATTTTTCCTTCACAAGGACATTCATTGTAAAATTGTAAAATAAATATGAGTACGATTTACATTTCATTTTATGTTCAGTGCTTTTTTTTAAATATGTATGTACACACGATTATATACGGGTACTGACATGCATAATTCCCTTTCTATACATGCCTAGATGCCATATTAGGTCGGTTTCATTTATTCAAGATGAAAAGGATACAAAAAATAAAATCTCGAGATGAGAAAAAAATTACTAGGCTAAAAGTAATTGATTGCTTTTCTAAATGAAAAAAAAGGCCAGTAAATGCTTGATATTTGGTACGAGCGCTACTACAACAAAATGTGTGCGCGATCGAAAAGCACCCAAAAGCAAAATAAAGGAACAGAAACATATAAGGACTATACATGTGCATGTGTGTAGTAATGGTGATATACACACCGCCACGTATGCACTAATTCTATTACGAGATTTGTAAATGTGAAGGTTCCACTATATTCGTAAAGAGATGAAAATTTATTTTTTCGAGGCACTTACTTAGATACTCTTTAAACCACCTACCCCAAAAACATTTTAATCGCCTTGCCATGATGATTGATAATTGAAATCAAGACTCTTCAGAATATTTTTTTTTACTCGTATGTTTCTTCTTTTTTTAGTCAATTTTTTCCCAAAATAAAAGGAGAAAAAAATAAAGGATCTGATCGAGGATCTGATTAGATCTTTATTACGTCTACAGTCTAGACAGACACGCAATTAATTTCTATATTACATTACGAGTATATACACACATTTAAAAAAAAAAAAATAAGAAAAAAAAATGTCCTTTGAAAAATTATTTTTCAATATCTGCTATGAATTTATTTAACTGCTATAGGAACGATAACTCCACATGGAAATGATAAAATAGAAAAGGATTCGAATTTGCGATTCGATTATTATTTTAACAATTTCTAAAAAAATTTTCTATCTTTAAAAGAAAAAGGATATATTGATATTCAATAGGGAGTTTACAGGAAAAAAAAATGAAAAAAAAAAAGTAAAATTTAAAAACTGTAAAAAAAATAAACAGGTAAAATAATTTTAGTTTTCCTTTGAAATTTACGAGTATGTAAGTTCAAAACGACAGGACAACTACATATACGAGTATATAAATAGTCTGTGATACAAAAGCGGATATGGGTATACGAAATGAATGTATCCTGTTACAGAAACTGTATATATGTACTTAATTTGGTCAATTTTTTATCACAAACAAAACAAAAAATACACTTTGGACAAAAGCTACAGAAACAAAAAACAAAAGGATATTTGACAAACAAAAAGGATTCAGAGGAAAATTATAGAAAAAATGTAAATGACCCACAACCGAAACAAAACAAAGAACAAAAGTAAATTCCCTAAAGCGATCAAAGCATAACAGAAAAAAAGGACGAAAAATAAAATAAGAGAATTTGTTTCTGGAATTAAATATACTCTCTATGGTAATATTTAATAATAGTAGTCTGGAGGGTTATGAACACAAAAAAATTCTAATTCCATTCCAAAATTAGAACCAAAAGAGTTTGGAATTTTTTTTATCGAGAATTTATTTGGAAATATGAAAATTAAATAACGAAAATTCTTTGAAAAGGACATACGAATAGGAAAAAATGTGACGAAAAATGAAGGAAATTATTGACGAATATTATCAAATATATGGGAAGTGTATGATGGTTATTGAAAAATGGAAATCAATTAAGGATATCATCATCACATAATTGCAATAATCTAGAATTTCAAAAAAAAAAAAAAATACTATATAAACACAAATTAAAAATAAAATTAAAGAAAAAAAGGGGAAAAAAATACAAAAAAGGATAACAGAGACAAAATACTTATTTGCATGTCAATTTTTTGTAAATTTCATGCATAGTTTGATCGAAATTAATTTTAATTCTTTCATTCGATCCTTTTTGTCATCGTCATTCCAACATCGTTCATTTTTAATTGGCATGTAGCTATAGTACAACATTTCATCGACTCTACTTTAAATTATTTTTGGTCAAATTTTCCAGAAAAAAATCAGTGAATTTTAATTTTGGTGAAAAATTTTTATTTCAAAAAATTGAATCGAACACAAAAATCTGCAATGATCAATCGAGAATTATCGCATCGCGCCTGTAGTATTCTCGTAAATAACTTAAATGAATGTTAACAAAATTGAGTCGATTTATAATCCGCACATATAGAAGCTCTACTCCTACACATAGGAAGATAATGAAAGGATTTCCCAAAAAATCAAAATCGATTGTACCATTAAGATTTTCCATTTAAAAGCTATTCTGTCACATTGAATGACTTTCTGATGTCTATGGTATTCTGTTGATAACATAACAGCAAAATTCTTCTTTTCTTTTGTCAACAAAACATTAGAGTCCATTTAACCTTTAACCTTTCATTCAATAATTCATCCAACGGGCATCAGTAAACAAAAATGACTGAACTGAAACATGGTCTGACTGTAACTAATTCGTATTTGTGTCGGAAATGATTTATGGTGTACAGTACAGAACAGAACCTATGTATGTATACACAGATACACAGCACATTCATACAATTTTGAACAGTTTCATTTTGGATACGAAAACAAAATCACAAAAAAGATAAAGGACTAGATGTATAATAGACCCGACCATTAGAGCACATTATAGTATAGGTATATGATATTGATTTTTTGGATTTTTATACATTTTCTGCTACGTTCTTTATGTATAGGGTTGGTATTTTTCAGTTTTTCTGTCATTGTCAATTTAATTTAAATAACTTTAATTAAAGGACACAGAATGATTTTATTTAGAATCGTTTCTCTGTATAGTCTGTAGAATAAAATGTTGTTTGAAAATAAAAAATTTGAAAAACAAAATTTAAACAAACAAATTACCTACGTTACGTACGACACTCATATCATTCTTATTCACTTCTCGAGAAATACATCAATGATTTTCTTTCATTGTTACCTCCTAGTGTATGTATAGGTACCTCTGAAAGTTATGTTATTGTTATCCTTCTATTGTTTATCTTTTGTGTTGTTATTTTTGAACTGTATAATAACTTTATATGGAAATTATGTCTGTATGTACATAATGGATACGTTGGTGTATTGTAGAAGTTTTTTAAATTAATAAGCACCAATCATATTATGTACATACATGAGTTACATGTACGTAGATGTACATTCGGTATTTGTGAACATAATAATATCACATCATATCATGTCGAGTAATTATGAATTCATGTACGAAAACAAACATTATCATTTACTTTGATGATGATGATGAAACTTGTATTTGTTTAATGTAGAATTTTCTAGATATTTTCTTCTTCTTTTTATCTTTTATAAATTCAATATTAAAATAACACACAATAGTGTTACAGGGTAAACCAGCAATTTTTACAGACTGTAATACTCGTTACGAGCACTTTGCTCAGAACATTAGAATCGAGAGTTAAGACATAAATGCAAGGCGTTTTGAGGTTAAGTTAAAATTTTTAATCATCCTTGTATACTGTATGGCGATTTCGATTAATCAAATTAAACAGATTAAGATGACTAGGGCATGTCTGGAGAAGCAAAATGGATGAAGTAGCCCTTAAGGTGATAGTTAATCGTCCATAAAGAAGCAGTCCATTGGGTCGACCAAAAGTAAGATGGTGGGATAATGTCATGGAAGACATAAGATGTTTGGGATGATCACAAAACTGGAGGAGAGCTTTGAATTAGGAGGCGAAGAGGAAAGTTGTTAGCGAAGACTGCAAGAGGCCAGTACCTTCAGTATAAAGCCACAAAGCCACAAAGCAGAGTTGTTCCAATTTTTTACTTTACATTTTTTACATTTTTTTTTACATTTTTTACCATTTTTTTTTACATTCGATTTTTAGAAAACAATTTTGTAAAATATGTAAAAAATCAAAAAAAAACCGAAATTTTGTTTTTAAAAAAGAAAAAAATTTTTAAAATTAAATATTCAAGAGATTTTAAGGTGGTGAAAGAAAAGACATTTAAAATAAGTACGCTCTGTAAATATATTTAATCATTACATATCATCGTCATCACTGTCATCTAAAATTTCTAAATTGTTAATTGTTTTTAAATTTAATGAAAAATAAACGTGAATTAATTTTTTCGACCTTTCGAATGTAAGACGATTTCTTAAAGGAGTGTGAATCTGTGCCCAATTAGAAAAAGTCCTTTCCTTTTTTACATTTTTTACTACTTTTTTACATTTTTTACTACTTTTTTACATATTTTTACATTTTTTACCTTTTTTTACGCGTTTTTTACCATTTTTTACCAGAAAAATGTAAAAAATATTTTTTTACATGAAATTGAACAACTCTGCCACAAAGTAAGAAAAAAAAAGGTATTTCGATTGATGACTACCATAAAGTGAAATGACTTTCTGTACAAAATTTTGTTCATAGCAGTACGGTACGTTTAGATACTTTTGATTAAATTTCAACAAACATTTGAATCGCATGATACGATTTTCTCCAAAAAGAATTGGATTAGACCTCCCAAAGAAGATGAATAGAATAGAATATCATAGGAAATTAATTTTTACAACATGTATCGTTCGATAAAGATTTCATACATCCTGTGATAATTTAATTTCATAGATACTTATGTCAATAAATACACCTATTCATACGAGTATGTTTATGTATTATAGATGTACTCACATTATTTATGAATGTATAATATATATAAATCCTTATACATAGTCCTACATACACACATACATACATACTCGTGTGTGTAGAAATTTTCAAAATAATCATAATCATCAACATCATAAACGTTATAGTGTAGCATAAATTTTCAATTAACTTATTTCATGTTTTCTTATGAGATTAACATATCATCGGTAATTACGTAACAAAACAGGATCATAAAACAAATAATAATAATACACATAATACACTCGTATTGTTCGTATGTGCATTATTAAATGTGTTATGCTTTCTGTTTTTTTGTAAATATTTTTGATATTACCTTTATGAAAGTATGTATTGTTTGTTATTATTATTGTACATACCAGTACACATCATTCATATTCATATGTTTAGTAATTTATGTATGTATGTAAAGGTGCTTTATAGTTTCACATGCATATTTTATATCGTATTTCATTTTTAATTAATACATTTATGCAATCCTATATCGTGTTTTATATTCCAATTTGTTTCATTTGAGTATAGAAAATAAAATATTTAATTTCATTGTTTGTATTTCAATTTGTGTTTTCCGTTCATAGTTCATCTGAAGAGTGGTTTCGGTTAAATTGAAAAAAAAAATCAAAAATAAAAAAAAAAAAGAAAATTGTTTAAAATTTAAAATTTTTGTGAAAACTTGAATGATTTATTTGCCATTAAAAAAGAAGTACTGTGTAGTTCCGAGTAGAGTTGGAATTTAAATTTTAAATTCTAAATTTAATTTAAATTTTCATTTTCCTGTTTTTTACTAGCATTGAGTCATAAAATTGGGATCTATTTCTACATTGAGCCTGATACATATTGAAACTTCAAAAATGTATATTGTTCTTACATTGTAAAAATATATCCAATTAACAGAAATGCAAAAAATTCAAAAGAAATTTGAAAAAATAAAAATAGTAATTGTGAACTGAAATTTCTAATATGGTAGACAGACGGTAAAAAAGAATATGCTTTGCGAAAATTTTCTCTTTAATAATGGTCGAATGGTGAATATATAAAGAGAAAATGTTTGGCTTACAAGTTATAACTTGAAAAGTTTGCCTAACATGCTCTCTCTATATATGACTATAAAATACTAAAATGATATACACACATAGCCACCCAATATGTTTTACATGCAACTCCGAATCAAAAGAGTAGAAAAAAAGTAGTACTTCTCTTTCTACATCTCAAATGAAAATATAATACATACATATAATTATCAATAAAAAAAACTCTTTCACATAAATAACGATCATACCCTATGAGTATTCTATTCTATTTATCTTGGACATGTTCATTCAAGTCTTCAACATATGAGAACTAGAAAAAGAGAAAAAGAAGTAGAAGATACGAGAATATTAGTTTTCCTTCTTATTTTCTTATTTAGACTATACTATAGTGGGCGTGTATACAAAGAAGAATTGATCGAAACTTGATCTGTGTAGGATATAAAGGAAAACCGATAAATATTTTGACCTATATTTTCATTTTTGTAAACGAACATGGTCATTGAACTCTTAAATATTTGAGAACTGGAAAAAGAGAACAAGAAGCAGAAACATAAATTTTTTCTTTATTTTTTGAAACACTGTGTTTTTTTCTTTTTCAATTTGCTACCGTCATCATGAATTTTAGTCCTCGTTTATTTATGATGATTCATATTTTAGCACAATTTAAAATCGCAAAATTAATCGTGAATATTTATTGATTTATTTTGAATATTTATTTCTAGTTTTATAAATCCTTTTTTTTTCTAACTATTTGAATAGAATTTCAAATACATTCATACACATTTTTCTATGATGATAACGGAAAAAAGGAATGCATTAAATTAAATTCATGAAATATTTTTTTTTTATTTTTCAACGCATTTCAGTTTCATTTCATTTCATTTTTCGATTTATTTATAAAGATTTTTTTCAAAATCATTCATTCTAATCATCATCATCATCATTTGTTTATTTATTTTTTGTTTTGGTTTTAAATTTTTTTAAATCAAGGATATATAATGCGGGATATGTACATATATATACGAGTATGTGGGCATGAATAAAAAAAAGGAATATGTATAGATAGGTGAATATTTTCAATTTATCATATTTATATAAAATAGAATATTTTGCATTTTTTTTTTTCAAAATGATTATGATTCAAGGACAATAAAATGAATCACATTGAAAAAGGATAAAAATTTGAAATTTAATTTTATACACAATTATGTACATGTACATATACATTTATACTCGTATAATTTAGTGCGTAGATGAGATTATCTACATACAAACACCATATACGTGCACGTTTATGTCCTATATTTATTATTGGTGACTCTGTATAAATTTGAACGTGTCATCACATAAACAAAAGCATTAACAAAAAAAAAATGAGAAGGAAAAAAATTAAAAGTTGAAAATTATGAAAAATATTTTCACCGAGAATTGTTGTTGTTGTTTTGTTTCTGTCCTCATCGAAACACAATTGAAAAATTATTTTTCATTCCTTTTTTTATTTTTAGTTATCAATGTGAATTTGAAAAATGAAAAAAAAAATAAATCGATGACAAAATGAAAATAAACAAATAATTCATTGATTTTGCATGTATTTCAGCGTTAATGCGGGCTTTTTTTTAATATACGTACATACAATCATAAACAACAGCGATCATCAGGACCAGGAGTATTTTGTAATATAGGAACAGAATAATATAATTTTTTTTTTTTATCATTTTTCATGCAGACTTTATAAAATACAAAACAAAAAATAAATAAAAAATGATGTTGATCCTCAAGGATCAACATTTTGTTTTTTGTTTTTTTGTTTACGAATTTCAATTTATTTTTGTGAATGATGGATTAAGAAGGAATGATGTAGAAACAAGAACTTTTTTTTTAATTTCCTTTTTTCCTTTGTACATTTTTACAATTTCATTCTGTCATTCTGTCGTTTTTTTTTTATTGTAATTTTTTTTCTCCTTTTTTTTCGTTTTTTTTTCTTCGTTTATTTGCTTTTAATGAACTTGTAGATGAATTGACATTTTTAGTTCGAGCTTAAATAAATTTTCTCTTCCAATAAAACATTTTGGTGTAGAGTTTCTAATTTCAAGCTAAACAGAAATTTATTCGCAATGCTACATCATTTTGTTTTTCATCTTCTTCACAGTCCTTGACCTTATTTCATTCTGACTCTGAGTATTCCATAGCTTATCTGATAAAAAAGATAATAAGGTGTCGGTAGTGGGCTGTAGTGGGTAAATACATTTTATTAGTCATCAAATATCTTCTCTGTCTCTATCTCTCTCTCACACTCTTCATCTGTCTGCCTGAGTATGATGATGAGTATGTCTGCATGTATTTCGATAATTTATTTGTAGAGTTACAGACAGTAAATACGAACGCATCCATCGTAAGCGTAACGTACACCATCCACGAATCGCTTCCATAATTTGAATTCTCATTCTGATTTGCATTTTGAACTAATTCCATTGTGTTTTATGAATCTAGTCTAGAGATTCATCACGTAAACATTCAGTCACAAACATTTCCGATAGTGAAGGAATATGCACCAAATTGATGAATCAACAACCAACTAAAACAGTAATTATCGTTGTCAACTTTAAACCATAACGTGATGACGATTTATTTGTGTGTAAATTGTTTACCATGCGTATGCTGTCTGCAAATAATACACCAAAAGTGTAGGAGAGGTGCTATGGTGATTTGTTAATGAATTCCATTATTTTAATAAATACGTGATTACAGGGAAAATCTATCTGACTGGATATTTGAATTTTTGTTTCAGAAATGTATTCGGTGACATGAAATGGAGCTAAATAACTGTACAAAATATATCAGAGAACATACAGTTCATCGGATACGAAATAAAACATCAGAAGATATATCCTAGCAGCAACAAAAACAACAACAACAACAACAACAACAATCAGTAACACAGCAACTAAGTTGTAGTTACATATCAATATTTCAATTCCAGCATATAGAAGCAATAAAGGATCTCATCGCATATAATTCCTTTTATTTCATTTTTTTATTCAAATTTTTATAACGTTTCTTCTGATTTGGAATGTGAAATTAATACTAAAAAATGTGAAAAAAAAGGAATAAAAACAACGAAATACAAGGACAAAAGATTCATTTATAAAAAATTATAAAAAATAAATAAAAAGTCAAGATAAAAGATTAAGTACAAAAAAAAAAAAGCAAGAATCAAACCACAGAATGTACAGCTAAAACTTAAAGTGTGGGAGTAATGAAAGATATTATCCTTAATTTTATTTTAGTTTGCTTTCGATTTCTCTTCATTTACGTTTTTTGATTCCATTCAGTTAAATATACGAAGAAAGAGAAAAAGAAAATTTACAATTCAACAAATAGGATTCATACAATTTTTGTCGATTTTTCATCACTAAATTCTTTCGTATTATTTAGTTCAGTTATTTGTCTTTTTTATTTGCACTCAAATTTCATACATACCTACAATCTCATATACATACATATGTATACGCAGAGATTTGAAATATTGCCAGAAATAATGAGAGATAACGAATGAAAAATTAAAGAAAAAACGCAATGAAAATGGGTAGGAACAATAAAAAATGAATTTTGAGTAAAAAAAAAAAAATTAAATGACAAAAGAACACGATGGAAATCATTGAGAAAAAAAAACAAATTACACATTAAAATTTTAAAATAATACCCAAAACCCGAGCGTAAAAAGACGTTATCATAAAGAAGAAGAATTATCTGCAAAATAAGAAAAAATATTAAGGACATAAAACAACATCTATAATAACTAAATACTCAAATATGTACATTACTTATATATCAGTTCCATATCCTTTTTGCGAAATTTCTGGTGAACTCTTTTGTGAAATGGACATCGAACAGCAGACATAAAAAATTTAGCAAACATTTCTGAAAAACAAAAAAACAAAAAAAATTACAAAATCCTTTCTATATATTTTCCACAATAAATTATTATCCATACAAAGAAAACAAGAATTATAAGAGTGGAGAAGAAAAATTCATTCATCAACTATAAAAGGATAATCATCAAAAATCAACAATTCTATGAAAAAAAATTTTTTGTATATTTTTTTTTTCTTAAATTCCTTTTTTAAAAACCAGAAAAAATTATTCCTTCATTTTATATCAAAATATAACACAAGATAACAGGATATAATATAAGCCATTTTTGAATATTATTAATTTTAATGCATAATTATTATTATTACTATCCTCATCTAATTCATTTTTATTTTCAATTATCATTCTATTATTTTGCAGACACTGACTCTTCTTAGTCATTTTAATAATTTTTACTCACAAACAAACAAACAAACAAACACAAAAAAAAAAACAAAAAAAAATTTTTTCATTTAATCATGTATTTTTACGAGTAATGTGTGATAACTACTGTATTCGTAGAACATCCTTCCATTTTTTTTTTTAACTTTCATTATTGCAGAAAAATGAATCCTAAAAGTATCCATCATTGAATATAATTAAATTAAATCTTATTATGTGCTCAGGTATTCATGAAAAATTTTTATCCTTGATTTGAAAAGACAAGTTATAAAATGAACAAAAAAAAAAAAACGAAAAGATAAAAAGTAAAGAGAAAATCATTTAAAGTGCTAGTTGCAAACAGTACTGTGTATTCTACAAAAAAAAATGTGGAACAACGAAAATGCGGTCAGGAACAACAACAAAAACAGAATGAATTATGAATAAATGAGAAAAATGAACATAACATAATTTCATAAATTTTATGAAAATTCAAATGATAATGTGATTCTGTAAAATCCTGTAAAATAATGGAGATTAGTTATGCGGTTTTTTATTACTTTTTTGCATTATATTATATTGGATAGGTAGTAGACTCTTATCTTTTATGTAGTCGTAATGGAATTATTTTCGGATTTTATTTGAATGAACTACGATAAGATGGCTATAGGACTGCCGATATTTTTAGAGTGTTCCGCAATAGTAGTAGTAGTAGTAGTAGTAGTACAACTAGTACTAGTTGCAGTGTAATTATGGTAATGAAATCCTTAAATTATGTTTTTCAAATTTATTTTTGTTGATTCTTTTCATTGCTAAAAATTATGAACAAAAAGTCTAGAATAAAGTCGGAGAGAACGCGAATAAATGAGGAAAAGAGTAGCTGACTGACTTAGTCGGTACTCGGTATATAGAGAAAAATGGTCTTGAACATTACCCACCATCATTTCGACTCATTTCGATTAGTCCATTCATGAAAAGAGAAGTCTAGCTACGAAAAAGAAGGGAAAAATGTTTATAGTGATTAGGCTGGAACTGGAAATCATTAATATTTATGATGAATGAAGAGGTTAAAGCAAGACCCTAAATAGACGTGACGGGACAAAAGAAATTAAACGAACGTAAATACTCGTTTCGTCAGTTTGACAATTTGCCCTAAATAGAAACGATTCGAAACGAATAGAAATGTGTATGAAACGAGTAGAAACGATAGAATGTACGACCGCTACGATTGACATTTAAACCTATCGAAATTGAACGAACGTAGGAATACGTCCATTTAGGATAGTTCTATGTATCACAGTACTATCGTATGTATCGTTTCGTCACGTCTATTTAGGCTTAAGGCCTGCTAAAGGACTGAAGTGCTATTTGTTGATGATGTTGATGATGATGATGATAATGAAAATAAATTTATGAACAAGATTTGAGGCTTGTACATGTAGAACAATTCCCTTTATTCTGTCCCTCTCTTCTCTCTTTAATTCTTTCATTTTCCATTTTCCATTTTGTGATTTAAATTTTTGAAATTCCACTTTTTTTTTCATTTTTTCCAAACAAAACTAAAAAAAAACAGCTAAAAATTACAAAATTTGTGTGTAGCATCAAATAATTTATTTTCAGTAAATTAAACTTTTCCCAAAACAAATTATTCGTTAAAATCATAAAACAGAGCTAAAACAGAAAAAATTACGAAAAAAAATTTCTAAACATTCTCTATGTTGGGAGTATCAATTAACTGTAGAATAGATACGCACCCACACCACCAATACATTTTTGTTTTATTATTTATTTTTGCAAACACAGAATGCAATCACTGAATTTACACCTAATTTCCATTAAATTTTTCATTTTCATTTCACTTCAATATCCTTTTGATTTTTTTGTACTCCTGTTTTTTTTTGTTTTTTTTGATATGCTTTTGCAATTTTCATTTTTTATATATTTTCGCACATAAATTTGAAATTCCTTTATTTTTCTGTTAATTTTTATTTGTGTAAATAAAATCTAAAAACTATAACGACTATGGAAAACAAAAGTCAAACAAAATATAAAAAAAATTACAAATTCAAACAAATAAAATCTAAGCAAAAAAAAAAAAAAAATTGAATAGAAATTTATTATTTTTGAAATATTGAAAAAGGATTTAATAAAGGATTTAAACTATACATTTGTTCGTATATTTATTATTTAAAAATTCAATTTAAATACCATTGCTTAACAGCGTAACTGTACACATGACAGGAACAAAAAAATGTAACTAAAAAAATTATTATTTTCATTTTGGCAGAGAAAACAAAAACATAAAAATAAAGGATACTCGTATATGGGGATATAGAAAATAATATTTAGTAATACATATGAATTCGATTATGAAAATCACGATAAAAAATTTCTATAGTCAATCCTTTTATCTGCTTTTAGAGAAATTGAAATTTATTTTAAAAAAAAAAACTAAAAATTATAATTTTTTTTTAATTGAAATAATGCAAGGATCTTTGGATTTTGTTATTTTGTACTCTTAGTTAATTCACATTTCTTTTTTTTTCATGAAAATAAAATTAGCCAGTACCCACCCAGTAACCGATGTCTAAACACCAATGCAATCGGTGCTAAATATCCTGTACTCAATTATTTTGTATGTGTGGTATAACAAAACAAAAACCATAGCTACCGAATGCGTATCGATGCGTAGATAAGAGGATTATTGCGTACTGCATAGAACTCTTATTCAGGATTAAAATTATATCCTGGCATAAAATTTTTATTTTTTGATGAAAAACAATAACCATTAGCCTAAAGAAAAGGATATTTATTTTTTCCAAATTAAAATTCCAATGCTGTATATAAATTTTTACCACAGAAATTTGTAATAGGATGCAAGGATGCAAACATATTTACTTAAAATTTTCATAGAACGATAATTGAATTATGCATTAATAACTTTAGAAAAACTGCAGTCTAATAGAAGGCAAAAAATCAACTTTAAAACTTGTTCGTCCTTAATTTAATTGAAGTTTTTACTTTTTCTAATTACTTTATCAATTATAATGTGAAATTATTATAGGACTTTTTTACTGCAACAATTTTTTGAGGTTAAAAAGAAAAAAAAACAAATGAAATTCTTGTATCCTCTGGTAGTTTACATACAAATTATCCTGTTGTTTGCACGCTACTCTCACAAAAACATCAGAAATACAGAACTTTATTCCAGCGAACAATTAAAAAGCAATTTCTTGTTTTTAACCTGCTATACAAATTGTCCTGTAAAAGATATCACATGATATAATTATATCCATTCGATAAAATCATCAATCAAAGCCGATATGATTCAGTGAATTCAGCTGACCATACCTCATCCAAAAGCAAAACGAGAAACATTGTACGACAAATTCTTGAATTCCAATTTTGTGTTGACTTTTTTTTTTGGACTCTGGACTCTGGCTGGACATATGTATGTATCTATGTTTTATCTTTTTTGTCTGTATAAACAAAAAAATCTACAAATTTTTGTTTATATCCTTGTTTGTAAAAATTTGTACGTATATTCGAGTACATAAATATCAGAGGCTCATATAAACACAAAAAAGTTCTGGACGTGTACTCGTACATGTGATGATGAAAAATAAAAGGACACTGAGTAATAAATCGAATTCTAAGATATATAATGTCATTTAACCCAGCCCATATACATACACAAACATACAATTTGTATATACACAAAATTATCCGAATTATCCATCCACAAATTTGATGCACAGTCATATAAACAATGGTTTTCGAGACATGATTGTCCTACAATGAGAATGAGTGGCGATGTTTTTCGTTACAAATACACGACTAGCGTATACATACGAGTGTGTAGTACATGATACCACAATGATTCGGTAAATGATGAATTCATTTCAAGCACACATACACACACATACACCGACATATAAACATACTCGTATGTACATGCGAATATGTCTGGACAATGTCTCTTGTTTTATATCAAACACATTAAAATTATCAGAATGTCACAAAAGTGTCACATTGGTGAGTCCTTAACAAGAATAATGACTGCATTGGGACTAAAAAAAAGAATAGGAGAAGAAGAAGAAAATAACAAAGATGGAAAAGGATCAAAATTGATTTTTTTTTCTTGTTTGATTGTTATCGCACACGTATACTCGTATACATATGCTCGTATAATATAAGGCGATTAAATTTTTGTAGGTGTATCCTTAAATGTAGTTTGTTTTCTGACAATATGTCAGCTTTATCTTATAGCTAAATTGTCTGTGTAAATTTGAAAAATTTTTCGGGCAAAATGCAATGACTATAATTCTGTAATTCATTTTTGTTTTGTTCTTTTGTGGAAAATTAAAAAAAAAATTATTTTCGTTTTGAAATTTGTCAAGGAACATAATTATTAGTTCATCCAATGATACAACTGCCAATTAAAATAAGAAAAGTAAAACATTTATGTCTAAAATGAATTAGACATTTGAAAATAGAGAGATATATACAGAAATACTTATATACATAATACGCAAGTTATCCTTTAGAGTTATGACCTCATCTGTCTACAACACATTTTGTTTATGATTGTGAACAACAATCACTCATTATTTGAATTTATTTTAATTTTATACACTAATAAATCTTAAAGGGATATACATACGTACTTGGTATACGTATGTAAACGCACTTACATGTTCAAAATTATCCTTAGAGAAAAACAAACTTTTTTCTTTTTGAAAAGTTTCTTTACTGAAGTGGTTTTTGTCACTCGATTTTCTTATATTTACTCGTTATTTTTTACACACTTTTCCTTTCTTCTATTACACGAGTACATATCATCTGAAGGATAACATTTCATTATATTCTAATAAAAGAGTATACTGGTATGAGTGTGTGACATAAAATGAGATTATGTTGAAAGCGAAATCTTAACCGCAGTGTACATAAGATGCAGAATGCAAATGAGAAAACAAAAATAATAAACTGAAAGAAAGGGAATTTTCTTCATCCTTGGAATAGCTACATATAAGGAAAAAAATTGTTTACAATTTTTTTTTGTACTTCATGTTTTGCTTACATACTTACATAACTCCACCCATATTCGCTTACTTTTTTATTTGTTTGAAATTATCAATTTAAGTTTAATAAACTGAACTGATTCTATACAGAAGATGCGATAGAATTGTTGTGTAGAAGGGTGAGTTTCCACTAGATTTTTAGATTGTCTTTTCCTCTAACAAGCTTTTTAAGAGGAAATATTTTCTATCCGACATTTCATCATTGCGATTCATTTAAAACTTGAAAATAAATAATCGTAGCTAAGTAATATGGTAATGAACGAATATACAGCAGCATTTTTTAATGAATTCATTATTTATTTTCTCTTTTGTTTTTTTTGTTTTTTTTGATTGACTTTATAATTAATTCATATCCAGTGACAGTAACCGGATAACATTATTTATTTCTCATTTAATCATCAGCGACGCTGCTACAATCTGCCCTGACTCTTCACCTCACTTTCAATTATTTTTCATTTACGAGATTATTTAAAATCTCTTTAATCCCTTGTATATTTAATTTATGTCAACATTTACATTTCAGTATTCAGTGGTTTTACACTACACACATCACACTCCATGGCACCCACCTCTTTAAAAACAGTGTGGGGATTGATTATGTAACTAATCGTATAAATTAACTTTCTGACTAAAGATTGAAAATGAAAATAATTTAGAGTAAATTTCTAATCAGAGAAAATGTACAGTGTGTGTACAGTGTTGTTGAGTGTTTCATTTCTTATATTTCAAAATTTTTATGAGAAATAGCTTAGAAAATAAGAGAAAGAAAATACCATAATTAAATGAAATAATCAAAAATTAATCTAAATCTGATTCTTTCTCTCATAATTTTTAAACAAATTAATTCTGTTGATTTATTTTACTTGATTTACTTACGAAACTCACTGTTTACAGAAGAAAATACATACATATGTACATAAATATAAAAGAAACTTTAATCTATTTTTGAATGTTAATCAAAATGTAATAAAGTTACAAAAATTACATTTTTGAATAATTTTGTAATCAAAAAACGAACAAAAAAGTATAAAAAACAGGCAAAAAAGTAAAAAAGAAAAAGCGAAATGAAATGATGAGAAATATTTTTGGTGGAAAAAAAAAACAAAACAAAACGAAAATGATAGTTAGTAATATTCTGAAATAACAAGAATTTGAATTTAAATTATATATATATTACGGTTGAAATATTCAAATTTCGTTTTGAAAAACAAAACAACAAAAAAAAAATAAAAACCATGAAAAAATCATGATCCTTGACTAGAATCTGAATTGAAAATTTAGTTTTTCATCATTTTACCAAAACTCTCTTGATATACAATATACTAGTATGTATACACATAACATAGCTAATGTTACATATACGTATCTGTAGTAAGGTTAAGTAGATAAAACGGATAGAACACAGTCATCATAAATATAAACAAGAAGATAATAAATAAATAAATAAACAAAAATTAAATGAAGCGATGAAGAATATAGGAGCAGAAAATTTATATTTTTATTATTTCTCTGTCTATCTATAATTTCTATATTTTTTTTTGTGTATAACAGGAAGGATATAAAACGACGACAAACACTTCCTAATGATTTGCCGCATATATGAATCAAACACACAAACATACAAATGTAAAAAAAAAACTTACATTCAAATTATAGACTATACTATATACTATACACTATCGTACAAAAAAGGTCAAAAAATTTTAAAATTCAGGATTTCAAAAATTTATTCAGTTTGTGTTCTGTTATTTTTGTTGTATTTTTTTTTTCTTGGTTTCTTTTATTTGATTTTATATTTTATTTTTTTTGTGTGGGTGTGTGTCAAGAAATAACATTTAATATGTAGGGTATATATGTGGTCTGATTTTAGATGACAAATCTTTCATTATGTTGACAGATTTTATAAATTTGAATATTCTGTACACATACACACATTCATAAATACGATATTTGATATAGTCCTTACGATCTATATGGTTTTTTGTTTTTTTATCCTTATATACAAAATTTCTATGTCTTATAATATTACCATAATAATGATTCAGATTCGTTGAGTTCATCATCAGCATCGTCAACATTGTGTCTGTCATCATCATTACAACATCTAGTCATCAATCTTTAATTCGGTATTCTGTGATGTAAAACGAAAATTTAATAAAAAAAAAATGCCTGAAGAAATGTATGAGAGAAGAAAATCAAAAAATAAAAAAACAAAAATTTGGAATAAAAAAAGAAATTTAACAAAATATTGTAAACAGGATAAAAAATAATAACAGATTTATCATGAAATTTAAATACAAAAATGATACACTTACCGAACAGTGGAAAATAAATACATTTTAAGGAAATTTAAATTTATGAGAATGGGAAGCGATCATCATTAAATGAATTTTTGATCTTGTATATTTACGTACAAGAGCAGATATCTTGTGTATTCTTATCTGTGGTAAAATGTTACTATACTAAATAAGAAAAGAACTACTTAAGTACATATCAAATAAATGTACTATATGAAGTTATCCTTTTTTTTTTAATTTTATGTACAAATTTGTTTTGTTTTTGTTCTTTGTTTTTTTTTCTCAATTTAATTAAAGGATCCGAGTAATTCATTTTTGATGGACTTTCAATTCAGATTAAATTAACTAAGAACAATAGATAGCATCAGCAGTCTGTACTTTATACTATACTCGAACATACTATTGCTTCAATCTCGCTATAATTCATGAGAAAATTTGCATTTGCATTTTTTTGTAGAACATCAAAACCACCAAAAATAACACAAACAATTCGTCAAATCTGAAAAAAATTTATGAGTATTTTTGCATCTAAAAAAATCCATTTTCTGCACAATAATCTCTAGATAATTTTTTTTCATTAAATACGCGAGCATTTTTACCACAATGCTTTAATCCTTCTTTTGTTTTTTTCGTTAATAATCTGAAAGCATCTATACGTGTATACACTCGCATACCTAGTGATTCTGTGCTTGCATTTATAGCTGTATTGTATACGATATGAATAATTATTATCTCATTTTATCTTGTCTATTAACAACACAGAGGATTAACAAATTATTTTTGTTTTTAATTTCATTTTAATGTCCAGTGGATTTTATGTGAAATTTAATTAATTATTTTTGATGATATCACACACATACACAGATACATCGATAAGTATACGCGTTTACAGAACCATCATCATCATCATAAGCACCATCATAATTATCATCATATTCATTATTTTTCATTAAAGTGTAGTGTACTGTAATTAATATTATAAAAATTTCTATACACATACGAATATACACGTTTCATGGATAAATTGCCGATATTTGTACATACCACCAGATACATAGGCGTATACATGCAAGTCGTAGTAGCTATTTAAATAATGCCATCCATGAGGCGCTTATGCACTTCAGTTTATTAAGTCATAACATAAACAAAATTGTAATTCACTCTACCATCATGGAATTACAGTGTCCTATTGTTACGCTTTGACTAAAGTATGGAAATTGGAGAAATAGTAACATTCAAAGAGAAACAAAAATAAAATTATGTAACTCATGGATGAAATAAATTTTACTGTACAGGCATACGGGTGTAAAACTTGGTGTCCAAGCAGTCAAAATAAAAGAAAAATTTAAAGCTTCGTTAATAGATGCGTAGATGCTTGCGACGCATCTAGAAGGTATGGTGTCCTAACAAAATCTCAAACCACGAGTTATAGCAAGTCACCAAACAACAGAAGGTCGAAAAAGAAATTAAGACAGCAACGGAGATACATAGTCATGAAGTCTTGGTGTTGGGTTCGCAGAGTATGAGAAAAAGAGAGAGACCAAATAATGCATGGAAAACAGCAACTATGAAGGACGCTTGCTGGTACATGGAATAGAGTAAAATAAGAGAGAAGGCGAGGAATAAGACGAAATAAAGAGATTTGTAGAGAACCTACGTTCCTGAGGGAGTACGGACTACGGTCATCATCTCATCATCGTTACGCTTTTTGTTCCATATTCTACTACATCAGAATTTATTTTATTCTTTCATTTTTCTGTGTATAACTTTTATTTTCGGTAACTAAAAAAATTATAATAACTTCACAAAATTTAAAAACAAACGAAAAATTTCAAATCTGATATAAATCCTTTTTTCATGATTATTATTGTGTGAGAGTCGAATAACAATTTATCTCTGATTTTATTGAAAATAATTTCGCATTCAAAACAAATACAATTTTATACTTTCAATTTGTACGCAGCTTTAAAATCATCAAAAAGGATTATACACGTACATATACTCAGATCCAATTGTATGTAAGTGTAAAAAATGCAATAATTTTATTGTTTTGTACTAAACAAGCCAATTAATTAACACTTATTTTGCTCACATCATTCAACTGCTTCCAGCCAAATGAGTACATACATAATTCCACTTCGATTATTCACAGCATTTCGAACTATTTGCAATATTGCAATCATCATTTTATACGTAAATTGTACGTTTACAGGCTATACAGGATAACAATTTATTTTTTTTCTTGTGTTTTGTTGAATTTAAACCAATTGATAGATGTAAACAGTTTTAAACAGATAATAATTGGAGGATTTCTATTCAAATATGACTGTGAATGAAACGAAATGTAATGATATTTTAATGTTTTCGAATAAAATCCTTATCATTACTCTAATAATTGGCTATACACATTTGTGTTCGTACAGAAGTATAAATATAATATGTATTTCTCATGTAATAACTGAATTTATTTACATCCATGCCAAATAGTTTTAGCAATTTTAGTACATCGGTGAATATGCAACAGTACTCTATTAAAGTCCAATTGATTATCAATTGAAATTTCATTTTTAAAAATTACACTCTGGCTGCATGTAATGCAATGTAGTCCTTATCGCCAGCAATTAGTAAATCGAAGTAAGTATTTTTGAAATATATATTTTTTTTCAACTTTTATTTTAATTGCTTCCTGTTATATTCATCGTGTCAATGTTCGATTGAATTTGAATGGAATAATTTTATAATTTCAGCGTTGTAAATATAGATTTGCGTGAATTTGGGGAATAAATTGTTTGTAACACAATTGAAATAAAGTTTAAAAAATTTTTAAAATGCGGATACTTTAAATTATAAAATGAAAAGTTTTGGAATGGACAATTTCCTTTGATACATTACCTTTCCATCTCTACATTTTGGTCTACCGACTTGTCTTTTGCTCTCCAATCTGCCATATTGATTACAGTATTCGGATCTGCTCTCTATTATTCGTTGTATCTTAATCCAAGTCGTAATGCAGCAATCTTTAAACAGATCCATACATTTCTGATTAGTTTATCCAGATCCATAAATTCTTATTTTTGGTGAAAATAGTGGAGCAATTAGAACTATATTATACCGAATTACATTGGATCCAAATTTCGACAATTTTGAATATAAAAAAAGTTAAAAAAAAAAAAATTTAAAATAATGATGAATCCTTAATTTTAATTATTCGAGAATGAAATTTTGCATAATATACTGCACGAAAAAATCAATTCAGTATTCAGTTTCAGGATTCAGTTGTACACTCTTTACATTCGGAATTGTCAAAAATTACAAAACTCTTTACGCACTCTTATACATTATGGAATGATGACTGCCTATAATTCGAAGGTTTCTTTCCTCCATTTTATTGATGGATTAAGATTAAAGTATCAAAGGATTGTCATCAAATTTAAAGGAAACATCTGGATAACATGTATGTAAATGTAGTTGAAATTTTTATGATTTTTTTTTTGTTAGTAGATTTTCCACAGAATATTTTCTGTATACAAAAGATAAAATATGAGATATGGAAACAAGAAGATAAAGCATGGTTTGAAAAATCAAATCCCTCATGTATAAGCTAACAATGAACGATAAAAAAAAGGGAATCCTACATATTTTATAAAATATACCTAATAATCGTAGATTTCTTGAAGTTAAGTAGTCACGTCGTTGTTTATTTCATTTTATCCTTATATGCTCGTACACGTTCATAATAAATTTATGTGTATATTCATACTCATAAAAATTAAAGCTTCATACATTTACTGTAGATACCATAAACAATACATACAATTTTTGTACACTTTTTATATTTTCTTTTCTCATCTTGTGATTATGTCGAGGTGTTTTTGTATTATTTTCAACTAAAAATCCAAAATTTTGGACAAAAATATTTAATGAAGCTGTAAAATATAATGTACTTTTTTATGCGGGAGCACATGTACACTCATGTTTCCTTTATTTTTGTCTTATTTTTCTGACATATTCATATATCAAAATTACACATATCCAATCCGATTCAGTCCAGTCTAACCATATGTTCCTGGATGTAATAACTTGCTTGCTATATACATAGACTCCATAGTGTACTGCTGGATTCTGGGTACAAAAAATGTAACGCAATTCAGTTGTTTTATGTGTTTTCATGTAGAAGAAAATACTTACTTTACAAACTCTGTATTATTGTTATAGGTTATGATACTATGTTTTTTTTGTGTTTGTCCAAACTGTTGCACGTAATTCATAAAGTTTACATTATTTTTTAATGTCGTGCAAAAAAAAAAAGATTAATCTATCTAAGTAGATATAATGGACTGTATACGAGAATGAAATTTCACTTGTGCATGTTTTTGTTTCCTTGCTATTTTTTTTTTTCAGTATTTACTTTTTGTTATTATATTATTCTTTGTGATTGTGACTTTTATTATTATGATATCCTGTTTTATTTATTTACTTATTTTATCTTCAGACGCATACATAATGTTGCATGTATTTTATATGAACAAGAACAAAAGTAGAACATATTGCATAACGTGACATATGTACATTCGAATATCGAAGAAGAAGAAAATACCAAAAAGGATAAATAAAAAAAAAGGAAATTTATCAAGAAAATCAAAATCACATATACACGGAATATCATATCACGTAATCTGTATAAAATATGAGAAAGGATAATGCAAAAAAAAAAAAATGAAAATAAATGAGATATAAAGATATATGTACATGGACATAAACATTACACAGTGTTGGTCAGTGAAATTGTTCCAAAAACGCCTAGGAAAAAATTTGAAAAAAATGTGTTAACATCTACTTTAATTCACTTGGGTTACTATACATGATTTTCTTCCTCAATGTCGCTACAAATCGTGTCGAGCTCTAGCCTCCGTCAATCATAAATCTTTTTGTCACTTACATAAATCTGCAGTATATTCGTCCAACTTGAAGCATTGCATGAACATTTTGACGGAGATAAGTTGTTAGCTCATCGCCAAATTCCCAAAATGAAGAATAGAAGAATTAAAATATTTGTTCCCCTGGAATATAAAATGCCAAAAATCACTAATGGGAAAGGTGAAATGAGCGTGTTGGTAGGACTTCAAAAATTCCAAGTCCAAATGTAACCTTCCACAGACGATCAATACCTATCCAAATTATCTCATTCGAAATACTCTTGTCACAATTTTAATGAAATAATACAAAACGTATAAATATTCTACTTTGAATTTTCTATGCTTTAGTTTTTGTTTTTCAAAGTTATTCAATCTGTTTACATTTTTGAGGATATTAGACCGACATCGATATGTCAAATTAAAAGTGGAAGTTGTAATTATTTTCTAATTAAAGAAAAACAAAGAAAAAAGGAGTAAAAAACTAAAAGGATACAAAAATTATTTTGTACTTCCATTTTAATTTTATATAAATATTTTATAATTTTAATTAGTTTTTACATTTTATTCTGTAAAATTTATCAATTTATATAAAAACAAACACTCTAGCAACAACAACAAAATAAAAATATGACAAAAACAAAAACATGACAAGAATAATGAATAGAAACTTTTCAATTAAAATTAATTCAAATGTCCTTAAGATTCAATTATAATTTATTCCATAGTTGTTTCATTTACTCGTATTGTCGTATTATTATTATTGTTATGTATTTATCTTGTCGTTCTTGTGTTTGTGTTTGTCAATATTTTTTCTACGTATTTTCAGATTTGCTATAATATGTTTTCGGATCAAAAGAATGTACGAACATCTATATCATGTTCATGTAAGAAAATGAATAAATGAAAGAATTTTAAATAAAAATCTGTGTAAATACAATTTTCTGGAATTTTATGTCCGATGTACGTATATATTTAATACAGATTATAACAAAAATGAAAAGGATACTCATTCCCATTTGACAGGAATCAAATAAATGGATAATGTAATGTTTTATTTTTTTAAAATGTTTCTGAATATAGAAAATGTCGTTGTTCTATTCTGTCTTTCATTTTCTGTCGTTCTCTTGTAGCTTTTACATTTTCATTTAGAATCAATAACTATTTGCTATTATGAGTGTTTAATGTAACACAAGATAAATAGAATACCCATATGAGTATGAATGAGAAATGAGAATGATAGTAAGAAAGTTTAGGAATCTCTTCGACGAAAGCCTAGCTCATCTAGAGTTGTAATTGTAACGTTATTGATGATGATTTAATGTAATTATTGCCGCCTCTCTTTATTTTTCTTGTATAGTAGCTGCTGCTATATACAGAACCACAAACCGAACCTTGGAGATCTATTTGCAGATCTTTGAATCTGAAAAATAAAATGAATCAAAATGTAAACGAAATGAACAATTATTTTTTTCTTGTTTCATGTTTGTTTTACCTCTCTTTTCTTATCAATTTTCATAATTTTCATTTTTTGTTTTAAACTTTTTGACTGAAGTATGTACTCTTAAAAAATTATTTTATCTTTAAGGTGGCTTTTTTGAGTTTAGGTAGGTAGTATATAGAGTTGAGTGGATACACATACCCCACCTCCCATATTTTTACTAGTATTATCCTATGTTCAATATCGTACTGAAAAAGTTCTTACTTATACACGTTCATATACGAATGCGTAGGCATATACAAGTGTGCATACATACATGAGTGAGTGCAGTCAATGTATGTACTATAAACCTAGAGGCATAGAATAGAAATATACACGTAAATTATACGTAAAAGGACATCCATAAACAATGTTATATGCAGAGCATAATGCAAATAATAGACACAAAGATTAAAGGTTTTAAAGGTGAAAAGGTCAACAATTTCAAATCTATGTCATCTTGTATGTGTAATACTTAAGGTGGTCTCAATTAAAAATTTTAAAATAAATAGAAAAAAAGCAAAATACTAAAAATAAAAGAAAATGTATGAAAATAAAATGGAAAGGGAAAAAAAATATTTGAAAATATACAAAACAAAATTATAAAAGTAACAAAAAAGTCCTCAAAGAGAAGAACTATGAAAGCTGAAAGTATGTATAAAGAAAATCTTTTGACCTGTCTATCTTGAAAAATTCTTTCATATGAGTATGTATACATAGAAAGCGTGTATGTATAGATGACTGTATACATTATGTGCAACTGTAATTAAAGTTAAATAAACTATAATTTGCACTCTATGTTTTAGTCTGCATACATGTACTGTACATGTGTGGATGAATATTGATGTATAGTATTACATACATATGTGTACGTACATATCCTTTTTCAGAATCCTTTACAAAATTTTGTTCTTTATTTTTTTTTTTCTTCTTTTTCTTCTTTTCACACATTTTCACTTTTTATTTTTAATTTTTGTAATTTTTTTGTTGTTTTGTTCTCTCTGTCGTTTTTGATCACACCACAACCGCATATTTGTGGCCTCCTTGATAACCATTTTTGAGTGGATGTGAATTTCTTTACAATATTTTTGATATGCTTTTGTCAGTATGGGAATGGCGGTGTTGTATTTGTACTCATACACACACACCCACATAGCAGTACACAACCTAAAACACACGTATATGTGTGCAAGTATCTATCTACATACATACTAACATATATGTTGTCTCCATTATATAAGGTATACATGCACACATTATGTGGAACAGAAACATAAACAAATACATAAATACGTATATGTACGTACGTAAATATCAACATACAGGAAAATTAATTTAAATTTTTAAAAATAAAAATAAAATTCAATTTAGAACTACTAAATTGAATTTCAGAATAATTAATCTCTGGCGAAGCATAAAGAATTCTCTATATATTGTGTCATCATACGTGCATGCATGTACACATTGTGTATGAATGAATGCGAATATGTTGAAAGAGAAAAAAAAAACCAAAAACCCATCAAATAGGAACAAATATTTTTTGTTACATTTTATATTCTGTTTCTTTTGAAATTAGAATTTAAGTGAAAAATACATACAAATACTCGTTCGTACCATAATATGTATAACATGCCTCTGTAGTAACATTACAAAAATATTTAATGTGATGTAATGACGTTTATAATGTATTTTCATGAAAATGATGAATTTGTGTGCTACATATAGAGGTACATGGTGGAGCAAAAGTAATGACTTAATGTAAATTGGCTGCCATTTTGTTAGAAATGGAAAAAAAAACTCTCAGTTTTCATGGAATGTTTATTTGAAAGTGTAAACGTGTTCATCTGCAACATAATAAAAGCAACAAAAGTCAAAGCTTTTATGACATTAGACGCCATTTGTAAAAAATATGTCACCTTCATATTATGGCAATAATTTTGTCCTACCCTACACATGTGTGGGTACACAATTTTCCTTTTATATTTTTATTTTTATTGAAAACGAAGCAAAAAAAAAAGGAAAAAAAATTAAAAATGAAAATGCTGTGCTACAGTTTGATAAACAGGCGACAAAATAGAAATATCCTACAATCAGATAATTTTTCTTTAATTTTTTCATTCATTATTTCTGAAAATAGCACATACATACATACCATGAGAACATATTTATTAACAATCATTTCACATGTAACACATACAAAATCTACATCGATATCGTAGCTGTATAGTCAGATAATGAGATAAACTTTCATCTGAAACTGAAATTAATCCGAGAGGTATACGACACATTCGACGATACTATAACTCATCGTACATTATAATCTGCTGCTCATATGACTTCATTAAATTTCAAAACGAAAAAAAAAAAATTGAAAAAATCATGAAAAATAAAAATTAAATTTTAAATCATTTTTCATCATTAACGAAGTCGATAAAACGTAATCCTTGGTATGTAAATTTTTAAATGAAATATTGTGCATATTGTGTGCTGTATCTTAAATGAATGTATTTAAATTCTCACTCATCATATAAAAAAAAAATTTTGTAACACATGATTATCAATGGTAAGTACTTGCATTCTTATACGTGCATTATGTATCTATACTTACTCGTATTATGTAGTTCCTGGTGAACGTATGAGTTTATGTATAAACGCGATAATAATCATAAGGATGTTAATGATAACGAGAAATGATGATGTTGATGACAACGATAATATCTGATGATGACTTCATAATTGCGTTTATTTTGTCAGTTCAATTAAAATTTCAATCACGATATGGTAAATATAAAACAATTCAGAATAAGAAAAAATGGTAACGTAAAAAATTGTGAAAAAATATAAAAAAAAAACTTTTAATTTTTGTAATTTATCGAAAAAACGAAATAATCAAATTTAACACCAAAAAATATATGTATAAAGTTCAAGAAAATAATTAAAAATTCAGCAGTTCATCGGTAGCATGATTGTTAAATTTCAAACTGCACGTATACATGTCAATTCAATATAGGCATCACCGGGTGCATTTACCAACAATATCAATTACAAACTTTCCAATGACAACGATAACGAATTTTCATTGTCAAATCAACTCGAATTTTCAATTTTCATAATGCACTATTGTTCGTTCAGTAAGAGACGTCGTATATAGTTGTAGGTAGTCGGTTGTCGCATCGATCAATGAACTTTTTAATCAGAAATTTGATTTGATTGCTCTTAATGACATCATGAATGAATGATTTTGATTTTCGTAGGTAATGAGAGTGGATAAAGCTATAGAGAATGAGAAAATGAATACCGGACCGGAATTGAAATAAAAAATTAATTTTAGATGTCGTTCATCATCATCAATTCATGTTAGTATACATACAACTGGAATTTTTTGATACTTTTTCTTTGAATTCTCTCGCATTTGGTCACGTGATGTACACTAGACAACACATATTATAGTGCTACTAAAGATTATAAGATGACTGAAGATAATAATTTTTCAAGTCACTTCTTATTATAGCCATTTTAAAGCCATACTCTAGAATATTATACTTTTTCTTGTTGCAAATTCAGTATTTTTTACAATTTGAAAATGTTCAATATTATTCCGAACAGAGAAAACCAATTCACATACATGTCTGATGATTTTGTTCGAATAGTAAATTTGGAAATCAGGAATTTTCAAAGTTTCTTTTTTTCAGCTTGCATAACAAGCAAAGAGTAAATGAAGTTAAAACATAAATGTAGTTTGCATACAAATCCATGAGATTATCGAATAGTATAGGATACAAATTCGATAAAAAAAAACTGTATTTGCGTTTGTGTATTCATTGCACTTCCTACAATTTCAGTTGTTGTTTTGATTGAAATTTGATTGAAAAGAACCGGGTGTTATCTCCAATTAACTACCAAATTTTCATAGCAAACAAAGTGTTGTCTGATTATGGGAAGAATCGTTTTACATGTACATATTTTTTTTGCTGCGTGTTCTGTTACAGATTCATTTGCTTTACATATATCCAGAATACGATCACGAATATAGTATACAGGTACATCCTTGGAGTGTTGTCAGAAAATGTGTGTGTGTGTGTGTGTGGTATTTTGTTGATTTTGATGGTGTTGTTATTATTGATGATGTCTCTATAATTTTGAAATGAAAACACCGTGAAAATGTAATCATCGGTAAACTTCGTAAAAATTTGCAATAACGATAAAAATACAATAACGTTGATTGGATCAAATCCGATAGTATATGTCTCACATTCTTTTTTGTCATCATCATCGCATTCTTCGCCATCATATATCTGTCTGTTTGAATGAGAAAATTTCAATTTTCGGAAAATATTTATGTACAATCGAAAATCTACAAAATTTTTTAAATGTAAATTTTGCGGAACTTTTTTTATTCACAGCCATATTCATGTCATCCATGCAAATATCATTAGAGGAAGACGTCTAAACTAAACATATAATCCTTATAATTTTGTTTTCTTTGTTAGAAAAATTTGAAAAATTTTGTATGCAAATATTCCGAGACAGACAGAAAAAAAATTTTTTTTTTTTTATTTAACTATCAGGGTAAAAAATGTAAACCAAAATAAATAAATTTGTTCTCTTCCATTTTGTTCTGAATGATATTCAGATTCAGTATCCTGCCAAATAAATGAAATTTGCCGCAAATAGAGGTTATTTAACAAAGAATTTTGATGAATAGAAAAAATGTATTGAAAATATAAGCTTTAATGGGAGAGTAAACATTTGAAGGGAGAACATTTTTTACCTCTACATGCCTCAACTTTTTTTTTCATCAGAATTTTGTAGACGTTCCATGCATACATACACGAGGATAAGCACCGAGTATACAAAAGTAAATATGAAAAGTTTTTTTTCGTCCTTCTTACTTCTGTTATGAATGAGTAGTGAAGGTCATTTAAATCAATAATCCTCAGTTACGAAAAATGCAACTTGAATGCTGCCAGTGTATCCTATCCAGTTTCTGCAGATAATGGATTTTATTTTTCTTCAAATATCTTTATCTCCTAATTCCTTTTTTAAAGAAAAACCCTTATAATTGGTATAATATTTAGATCGTCTCTACTATACTATACATAGCTACCATCGTATACATGGAATTTCTTGAACAAATATTCATAAAAGTTTTGTGTAAGTTTTCTAATTTTCTACTTCACTTTTTTTTACACATTTTCTCCTTAAATTTGTCATCATTTTCATCTTCATTTTTTTTTTCTTATTGCTACTTGATCCTTTTCTTATATACCCGTACACTTATTTTGCTTTGCTTTTCATTTTCAACTTTTCTGCAAATATTGCATTAAGAATATAATATCGAATGTTTTTGATATCGAAATACATATTGTAATTGAAATATGTGACAAGAATGCATATTTACACAATCATGAGTTCGATATTTCTGCTACAGTATGACGTACACACAAATACAACTGTTTCTATAACGAGCGAGTAAGAAATGAAAATAGGATTGAGGAGCGAAACTTTTCCAATATTAAAGACGAAGCAAAGTAAAATGAAATAAAAATGATGGTAATAAGTTTTGATATTTTCAATGTATTCAAAAATCACACAAATTCCTACTCACGGGGAAGTATGTATGTATATTGGAAATGAAAGAATATATTCGATTGAATGAAAATTCTTCAAGGATATGAAAGGCAAATAAAAAAATAAAATTTTGAAAATTATTTTAAATTAATCGAATTGCGAATAAAAGTATAAATGAAAATTTTGCCAAAAATTGATAGACAATAGATTTGTCTTCACATAAAATAGACGTGCATACACATCCGCAAATATACACTCACGTATATACAAATTGAATGAAAATTTTGAATATATTTCCTTATGCGACAGAACAAATTG
This sequence comes from Villa cingulata, assembly GCA_951394055.1. Lineage (NCBI taxonomy): Eukaryota > Metazoa > Arthropoda > Insecta > Diptera > Bombyliidae > Villa > Villa cingulata. Next base: position 5,910,965 of record OX596023.1, read on the forward strand.
CAATAGAAATTCTGCTTCTATACACACAGAGAATTGTCATAGAGGCAGCTATATTTTATAATTAGAAACTAAGTATGTGGTAGATGTTGTTTGTTTAACCGTCTCGTGAGAACTTTCCTACATTATGATGACATCAATGAATGTATGGATCCGATGGATTCATGCTAATTAAAATAAATGAAATGAAATATTTTGCTTTACATATGTACATACTTACAGACATACATATTTACGTATACAGTTCCTTGAATATGAATAAAATGCTGTCATTTTTAAATAAGGATTGATGACTGGCACAGAACACCATAATGTCTGTGTCGCTGGTCTCTGTGCTAATAGACACAGAAAGCATATTTTGTTTCATTTGCCTCTGGCCTCTATAGTAGAGTAGAATCTTCAACATTTCATTTTATTCTACAATGTATATGTACTGCATTCACATCCGTAACTGTATGTTGAATCAATGTAGTATATCCATTCATATATACTTTCTCCTTGGTGATATTAGGGTTATATCAAAAAATTTCTGACATTGATAATGGTTTATGACGACTTTCATAATTATATATGAACGATTTGACTGATGAATTAATATTTTATCTTTTACTCAGAATTAAATTCGCTGTTGATTAAATGAAAAGTCAGAAACAGACCGATGATAATTAAATTAATTACAAGGAGAAACATGTATAAATTCTAAAATTTAAGATTTATTGGTATTCCACCGACGGATGCACATTCACATCGAGTTTTTCAAATGCAAATAAAGTAGTAATTTACACTAATCAGACTCACCACCGCATCAAGAGCATATATACATTATCATCAGCCTGTCAGTCATCATCATTTTTTCGATGCTTCGATTTACTGCATAGACAGACGACCTACTTAGTTATTTATTCCACGAATTTTTTGTTTTTGTTTTGAAAATTTATATTCCTAAAAATTTTTTAATGCAGCAAAACATTTTATATTTTTTTTGAGAAATAAATTTACAAATTTTATAAATTAGTTACTATAAAAAAAAATTAGATACCAACTAAAATACGACAACCTATTTACAACCTGAACTAAAAAACAAAAAGGAAAACCACCAACAAATTTTTTGATAGAACTCAAACAAAATTTGTAAATATCTCATTTGCAAAACAATAACAAAAAGAGAAACAAACGAAACCACCAAGAACCTCCTTCCTAGATCATATAATACAAACACAACACGACAAAACACAAAGCAAACACACAAAACATACAGGATTTGTTTGTAATACTGTAATACTGTTGTAATTGTTATGGAAAAAGTGTAAATATATTCACTAAACTTATTATTAATTGCAACTTCCACAATACACTTACATTTTCAAATGCACTATTATGTGTTTATATTATTATCGCGTGGAATAGAGAAAAGAAAACTTATTGCAACACAAAACAAAATACATTCGAACAAACAGAACGACGACAACGCAAATAAAAATGACGACACAACAAGAGAGAATAACACAACAAAACAAGAAACAACATGCCACACAAACTACTAAAAACGATGATGATGGAAGAAGTGCATACAGTACTAGGTACTAGAGAAAAACCAGTGAAACTATTTTGTGTTTAGATTTGAATGAAAAACGAACTAAAAAAAACAAATTAATTTAAAGCTAAACACACCACACCACAGGAGACTTTCCATTTAAGCTTAAAAAAAAATTTGTTTTTCATGTTATATCGTTCTATTTTTCTTTAATTTTTCGTACATATTTTTTTTCACATTTATTTTTCTATTTTTTAAAAAAGTATAAGTACTCATGTATTATTTTATTTTGGAAAACACCAGCAGGAATCATATAATAAAAAAAAACTCAAATAACAACAAAAACAAGCACAAAAAAATATTAAAAAAAATTTGTAAATTCAAACAAATACCGGCAACATATCCTGTAATTAGTAGCAGAAAAGAAGAAAAACAAGAAGAACCAAAAAAAAAATTGTATTGTATAATTTTTTTTTTTTTTTGTCAAAATATATACACAAACACACACACACACTTTTATTCCCTCGCCGTTACTATTTTGTGTGTGTATTTTTTCTTGTTTTTTGTTTCTGTTTTCATTTTATATTTTTTATCCTGCGAAAATTATTTTAAATACTCGTACATACTCGAATATACGAGTAATGCACATAAACACCAGAAAAAATGCGAGATAAATGTATGAATATGCAAAACAAAAATATACAAAAATGAAATAAAATTGAAAGGAAAAAATGTGTAAAAGAATATTCATTCAAAAGAATTTTGTATACAAGCTGTTGGTGTGTGTATTACATAAACAAAATGTATAGTGTTGTGTTTTAAATTATTTTTTTTTATTTTGTAAAAAGATTCCTGCATGTGTTTTTATTATATTTAATGGATTCCTTTTTAATTCGCATACAATATTGTACGTACTCTAGCATAGTAATTTTATAAAAAAAAATTATATAAATATATGTATATGAAAAAAAAAGTCTGTTTTTCTTTTACATTTTTTACTTTTTTTGTGTGTTTTTTTTTTTCTTCTACATTTTCTTTTTGTAATTTTGATTTAGAGCTGGAGCCACATGTGAAAATGTAATTAAAAAATATTTTTTTTTCTATTTTTCAGAAAAATGATAGTAACATTATTAACAACAACATCAGCAACAGAAGTGAATGAATGAATATTCATTAAATTATATTACATTAGGGAATAGATAGAAGATTATTAAAACTATATTTAAAAAAAAAAAAAAAAATTTAAAAAAAAGAATAACATCCTTTTTTCCAAATATCCTTATTTTCCTAGTTTTTAAAATTGTTAAAAATTTTTTTTTTTCAAAACCAAAATAAAAGGAGCTGAAATTGGAATTGAAAGTGTGTGTTTCATTTTTTATATATCCTATATTTATATATTGTGATCCTTTTGGTCTGTCTATTTTTTAAATTACTGAAAATATAATTTACTTCAATTTTTTTTTTTTAAATTATTATGTAAATATTTACAAAATCGTACAAATTCGCATTCGTACTGTGTTGCGAGAAAGCAAATAAATGAAACTCATCATCCCATCCACCACCAGCACCAGCACCACAATGTCTGTTCGACAAAAATAAAATTTTTGAATAGTTGTTTCATATTTCATTTCTTTGATATTATTTTTTATAATAATAATACGAGCAATACGAGTATATAGGAGAGTATTATACTCGTATACGACGAGTATTATTTTATTGTATGATGCGTACTTACAGAGAAGTATTTCATTTTCAAAATTTATTTCTTTTATAAAATGATGAGTATTATACGAGTACATTACTACTATAGTGTATATAATTTTTTATAGAATTATTCAAAAAGTTTTTCTTTCATTTTAATTTTTTAATTTTCTGTTATATATATTTCGAGTTTTTGTGTTTTTTTTATCAGTTTTCATTCATTCATTTTTTTTTACATTTTGTAATTATTCTTATTTAATTTTGTGGTTAACTGTATGGAGGAAAATGAGAACAAAAAATACGTAATGATTAAATATATAAAGATAAATACAAAAAATATTCAGTAAAAACTTTAAAAATTCTATATAAGAAGAAGTTTTATCCTGGAAAGATCCTTCTGGTTTATAAGTTTTTTTTTTTTTCTTCTTTATATGAATGCATAATATGTTCGGTTTGGTAATCTGTACCTTTATTCTATTCAGTATATTTTTCATTTTTCCATTCATAAATTTTTTTATTTAGAGTAGATAACACATAAAAAATAGAGAAAAAAATATTTTACAATTTTATAATTTCATATATTATATATGTATATACTTAATGCGACGATTAATTATAAGAAATGCTAATTTCATTTTGTATGAAATGAAAATGAAAAAAGAATCAACTTTAACATACAACTGCAAGCAAACAGATTGTTTACCTAAAAATGAATCAAACATAATTAAAACTATCATGGGTCTACTACCATACATACCATCATTTACCATCAACGATGCACTATAAGTAAAATTGTGCCTAAAGGCAAAACGAGTATAAAAACGATGAATGAAAATACGATACCAACAAATACCAATATGACGATACAGAGAAAATACTACAAAAGAGAATTTCGAAACAGAAATACATACTCATTATCATATTAGAAGACTAAAAGAAATATGAGTGTGATATGAGTATGCTCGGGTATTGACTCGGGTATACGTATAGATTAGTTTTCGTTATTAAAATGCAATTTATGAATTATAATTTACAACGATAACGATGTAGGAGTTGGTACAAAAATTTTTGTTGCTGGAGTAGATACGTATGGAATATAAATGGTGAATTTATTTTATATTATCCTCATATACCTCATCTCATAGTACAACCGTACAACTCAAATACTCATCGTTCCATTATTTCATAATTTCGGTTTTTTTTTTGTTTTTTAATTTCAATTTTTCGAACTTTTTTTCCATTACACACACATATTATGCAGAGAATTGAAGAAAAGATAAAATAAAATAATAATAAAAAGCAACATTACAATGAACGAAAAAATAAAAATGAAAAAAAGTTTATTACGATGAAAATATTTTTCAAATTCAATTTTATGAGCTAACATGTTTTTTTTTTTTTTTTTTCGTTGAAGAGAAAGCATTGAGAAAAAGTTTACGAATTTTAAGAAAATTTTCGTGTTTCAAAAATATGAGGAAGTATGAAGTAAAGAACACAGAAAAACAATCAAAATTTTATTAATAAAATTTTTGATATTTGTGTTTTACTTTTCTTTGTTTTTTTTTCTCTTTTTTTGTGTGTATTTTTGTGTGGAGAGAGAAAATTATATAATTATTTTCATGATATAATCATAATTAGAAAACTTATTTTCTATTTGATTTTTTTGATCTTATAATTTGCTGTTATTGTTATTGTTTTATTTTAGTTTGTTAAGGATGTAACTTTTAAAAATTTTATCAAAGTTTTAAAGAAATTTCATAAAATGTGTGCATACATAATATTATATACAGTGCATTTGTAAATAGAAATTATTTTGAAATATATAAAATTTTTTATTAATAATTAATTTGACTTTTGTTCTATAGATAATGGAAGAAAGGAAAATACGAAATTGAAAAGGATCAAAATTGAAAAAAAAAACCTAAAATATTCAATTTAATTGTAACTTTTGTCAATTGGTTGAGTCAACTTATGCATGAGTTTATACAATTATTGGAAGTTAAATAATGAGTTTCTCTTAAAAAAAATTTTCAAAAAAATTTCAAAAATCATAAAAAATATTCCATATCTTAGATTTTCTTAAAACTGTACACATTCACACAGTACAAAATTTATTCCATTTACATAAGGATTTCGAATTCATTGATTGACTGAATAAATTTGAATTATTCTGAAAGCACATCAATATACTCTTACCGTCTTACCTATAATCATTCATGTGTACATAGTAGCTCACTTATTTAAATAAATTTCAATTTCGATAAATAAATAAAAAATAAAAATGGATAAAATACAAAATATATAAATACATACCTACATATATGATTATATCTACGTGCACTCTTATATCTTACAAATTTTAGTGTTAAAACATGTAAACTTTTTATCAAATTCCGCATTATCCGCAAAATCCAAACACTCCTACATAGACTCACTTTGATATTTTTTTTTACTACTTTTCATGGTTTTATTCTGTACATCATATATACCTAGGCTAGGTAGTTGTGATTGTGTGAAGTTCACAGGTATATAAGAATAAAGAAAAATATAAAGAAAATATCCTTTTCCCTCAATATTTCTCACTTTATCAGAAACTAAATGAATAAGACATTTGATTTTATATATTAACCAATGCTGTAAATTCGATTTCTTATTCGCACAGATAAAACATACAAACACCCACACACACTCACATACACACACATATAGACATTTGAAAATATGTAAAAGAAAAGTTTTAAGAACAAATTTGTTTCAAATAAAAAATGATATAAGTAGTTAAAAAGGATTATGTTAATTCTGCACATATACAAGTACGAACAATCTCTACACACACATTCATATTTGAATAATGCTGTATTTTGTATATATGTATGTATATATTTTGTGAACATGAAAAAGTTTTTATATAAAATTGTGAAGATATGAGTTATACGTATTTCCGCATACTCCAAACGAATTAAGAAAAAACTCAAAAAAAAATCAAAAAACTCAAATTTATGCTTATATTGCTTATTCAATTCTTGTTTGGTAAATTTATCGTAGTTCCCTACCAGAAAAAAATAAATACATACATACGGATATAGTAAAAATATTTTCCAGTACATCATTTCGTTATTTAATAACCTTAAAAATTTTATTCGGTACAAGGATATTTTTATTTAATTTATTTATTTATATTTTTTATTGTTTTTTTTTACCTGCATTTTCACTTGATTACATAATTTCAAAAATATTATAGCTAATAGAATAAAACGTAAAGCAAAAACAAAATCAAGAGCAAAAACAAAACCAGAAAATATTGGGGGCTCTTTTTTGCTCATACTTTCGTTGTCTTCCTACTCCGTAGAGAGCAAAAATATATAAGATAATTAAATGAAACAGATTGCATTTCATTTTGAGTTTTATTTTTTTTTTAAAAAAAACAAAGAGAAAAACAAAATACAGCAGAAAAAGAAAACTGAGAAAAAAACATAAAACACAGCCAGTCGCTTCGCTTGTAGTCAGTCATACAGTCATTCATGGTCTAGTTATGTACTAGTATGTTTTCGACTATACTCATACTTCACTGTACTCTGGTTACTCCCATTCTTCCTACTGCTAAGTGCTACCACTACAACACTCCAGTTACCTAAACCCCTAAACTTATCACTGATACTAGATACCAGCAGTGGCAGTAGCACCAACTTGTAAATATTGTGCAGAGAGTTTATGTGAAAGATAAAGGAACCAAAGACAAAAAAAAAGCAAAAAAATTACATCTAAAAACTAAACTGAAGTAAATAAGAAAAGAAAACTAACTGAAAAAGCGACAATAACATTATATGTATTATTTTACTTTATAACGTACATATATTATATAATATATATCGTACACTGTTTCATTTTTGTTATCCTCCTGAAGCCATGATCATGATAGTATCTCATAAAATTTCATGACAAAATAATAATGTTTCAAAATGATATCTGCTACAGAAAAAAAAACATTTTTATATCTTACATTACATTACATCATTTTCGTTAATAATCTAAGAAAAAGGAATAGAAAATAAACAAGAAAATATACAAAAAAAAAAATTGTACCATAAAAATATTTCAATGAAAAAAAAAACACAAGTGAATAGAATAAGAAAAACGCAATGAAGAAAATATAAACGAAATGAAATGTTGCAATTTTAGTTATCATTCTTCAGTTTTTTTTTTTATTATTTTTTCCACTGAAAATGTGTACATAAACAGACAGACATACAGCGAAAGATAATGAAAATAACGAAAAATTTATGATCTCATTGTCCTCATATCGTACACAAACTGAATTTTTGTCTGTGTATTCAGTGTAATATTTTGTGTTTTTTCTCAACGCCCTTTTAAATATTTTGTTTGTTTTTATGTTTCGTTTTTTTTTTGTTCAGCTTTTAGTTTTTCGTCTCTAAATGAATGCAACGATTTAAGTTCGTTTCGTATGTATGAGTGAACAGTGAAAAACTATAGTAAAGTAAGACATTCAAAAAAAAAACACATAAAAAGGATAAAAAGAACGAAACAGTATGATAAAGGAACTGTCTGTACTCGTACTTCGTATACATAAAACACACATAAAATATTAAGAAAATTGATAAAAAATTCTCATTTTACTTTTTACTTACTACTGCACTTTTTTTGGAATTTTTTTTTTTTTTTCTCAAACGAAAATAATCTTTTCTCTTTGTTTTTTTTTTTATTATTTTTTGAATTTTCATTTTTGTTTTTTTATGAATAAAATTTTGTTGGGCTTCTTTATGAATATGAGAAAAAATTTCAGATTTATTGGTTTCATTTCGTTTTTTTTTTTTTTTGTTTTCTCTTTGCATTTAAATAATTTTTAATAAAAACTCAGTATTTAAAAAGTTACAATTTAAGAGAAAAATATGAAGAAGAAAAATGAAAATTTATTCACCGTATACAATTCATTTAATGAGAAAAATTGTTTGTTGGGTTGCATATACGAGGAGCATCGTTTCAAAATGCAAGTTCTCCATAATGTTTTATTTTCCAAAAAACAAACTTTATTAATTCCTTTTTTTTTTTTTGGGAAATTGATTAATACAAAAAAGCTTTGAAATAATCATTGTTATGGAGAAAAATAATCAATAAATAACGAAATCAATTTTTACATTTTGAACCAAGAGCCGTTTTTATAATGTAAATATCATAGAGAATATTGCATATTGAAACGAAGCCGTATTAAAATATAAAAGCCTGCTTCTTTATCAACTGAAGTACGCATCAAAAAGAAAATTTTCGTTTAATGGAGTATTTGCATTTTGAAACGATGCTCCTCATACATACTACGAGTATAGTGTGTAGAATTAAGTATAGAGAGAGCATACATACAAAGATATGTGTGCATACAGTACACTTTTGTACTCGTAAAAAAGTGTATGGGCGAGTAAGGGAAGTGACAAAAATGAAAAATTTGTTTAATGAATGAAAAAATGCATTTCATTTTTCATTTAAGGATGTTAGGGAGAAATGATAACATAATTATACACCATCATACACGGTAATAAAGGTAATAAATAATAATGAACAGAGAGAGATGAAGAAGAAAAGGTTAAAGCATTGAAGTTAAAAATGAAACAGTGAAAAATTGTAAATGATAAGATTTGGCATACTATTCAACCTCTAGGAACATGAGTCAGACACTACTTCCCAACATATTTGTGAGGTCGTACAAGTTCGTACGTAGTGCAATATTTTAGTGATTCTCTTAATCCTAAAATTGACACGACTCTTATCTTTCTACAATTCACTTTCTATTCTTAGAAAAAAAAAATTCATACATTCTAGAAATTGGTTACACTGAACATACATATGTATAGTAAATAAATATCCGACAAATTAATTCCCATATATCCGATTCTTATGCGTAGATGAAGTATTAATTGCATCAATCGACCATAGAGTTTGTACGTGAAAACGAACTTTTTACTCACCTATGATCTAAATCTCCAAATGTTAACAAATCTGTCCAAATGGTCAATAAACTTTTGAGTGTTTAGTGTGACAAAAAATTACTTGCATTACGGTATGCCACATGTAATTAATGTATCAGTCGACTGGAACGTTCAATTTTCATAGTGCACCCTTGATAGATCTGTAGTTGTTTTGTTACATTTTAACGTGAGCATAAGTTTTCACTATGCCATTTGTCATGATTATTCAAATCGATTGATGCGTCCTCTATACCAAAAAAAACCGCATAATCTTCGATATAAAATATAAAAATTATTTACAGAAACACAGAACAGAAAAAAATCACGTGTATAAACAAAAGAAATACATAAGCAATAAAAAGTATCTTATAAAAATTCAATATGAAATGCAATTTACATTAAAATGTGGGTTACTATTACACTTGTTGAGTGTGCATTAATTTAGAAAACATCATTTTTTTTTTAATAATACAACTGAAAAAACAAAAAATTATGAAAGTGAAAAATGAAAAACGGTACATTACTAAAATATAAAATCTCACAAGGATAACTGATCCAAATCATGTAGGTATATGCACGAGTATTATTTACTTCACTTCGAGCATTATATGAAATGAGGAATATAAGAAGAAGAAAGATTAAATATGTGAACGAATCTATTAGTTTGCATAAATTTTGAGATTTAAATGGAACTCGAGGTGCGTATACATAAGAGCATTTACATACTCGTATGCATAGTGCTACATTCATACACATATTAAGTGAAAATATTTAACTGAAAACTATTCTACTGTAAAATTATGTGAGTGCAATTTATTTTTTTATTAATTTTCATGGAAAATGCATTGTATTATTTATTTTTATTTTTATTTTTTTTTTTTTCATTTTTAATTACTTTCCTGCTTGAATTTTTTTTTTCTTCTGATTCCTTTCACGCATATGTATACCTTACATAAAATAATTTGATTTCAGTTTTGAAAATCCGTAAACTTTATACGAATGAATCAACCACTCTATCAAAACGGTACACAATAAATTATATTCGGAACGGAACACAAATATCCTGGTAAACTTTCATATTTACATACTATATATACTAGACCCATCGTATCATACATTCGTATGTGTATAGGATAGGTAGTATTACGATTATTACTTTCATTTCAATATAATAAAGGATAATTCATTTACAGTTAAATTTAGCTAAAAATAAAGTACCGCATAAAACTCATATAAATTTTCATTTTGATTTTGAATAATATCTATTTTCCAAGTAAAAAATGAAATTTTGATTTTATATTTTACAAATGTATTTTAAACAAAAAACTCATATCCTCATTCTGTTATGTATCCGTGCACATTAATGTATTAAAATATACATCTAAGTGTGTGTTTTAATTCGCTCTTATATCTATTGTGTTGCAGTAACAATAATTTTTGTGGAAACTACCAGAGATATACTCGATATTTTCAATTAAAATATCCGTGAAAAATTCATTATTAAATAAATGAAATACTACTACTATTACTACTACAAAAACAAATCAAAATTAAAATGAAAATATGATGTTCGATTATACAGAATATATGATGCTATGTGTGTGATCTGAAAGGTGATAGTTCAATTCGTTCAGATAATAATTAATGACCAATGGGAATTTAATTCATAGAACTTTCCTTTTTCATTTTTTTTATTTTTTGTTTTTTCTGATTTTGGTTTTCGATAAAACTTTTCATCGGGATTAAATACATTTATGACGAATATGCGTTGGAATTATCGACTGTGAAATATTTTCTGATGAGAATTAAATTAAACTTTAACAAAAAAAACAAAAAAAAATATTGCAAATAAAATGAAGTGAAATTTCAAATTTCAATTAAAATCTTGAAAAAAAGGACGATATTCAAAGGATTTATTAAATGTCTATTAAAATAGATTTTCTGGATCATTGACTTTAAGAGGTTTCTTTTTTTGTGTATGTGTTTGTGTTTTTCTTTTCAGTTTTCAATTTTAAATTTGAATTCCATTCAGTGTATTTTCTTTTTTGTTTCTATATTTGAGAGCCTGTAATCCCTATAAATATAGCGAGGATGTATGCTATAATAAAACACAAAAGGATTTACGAATAGATCGTAAAAAGGAGATTTTCTTCTTTATTTCTATTCCAGAGAAATTTATTTTCAATTTAATTGCTTAGGATTCGTATACATTAATGTTCCTTTACATGGTTTTGTTTTTTTCATTGAGATTTTCAGAAAATAAAAACAAAAACAATTCTGATTCTGATTTTTTAATTAGACAAACTCTATATGTATACTAAAATTTTTTTTACTATCAACATAATAATGAAATTGAATCCTTTATTTTTTTTTTTATTTTCCTTGATATGAAGATAGTCGGTATTTCATTCTCAATTACATTCTGAATACTATATATTGAATATGTTTGCAGATTTTCTTCATTTTATTTTACATTTTTAGAATGTGTATATAGGATTGTGTAGGATTGTCTAGGATGCTATAGGTCTGTGTACGATTGCATTAAAGTTATCGCAACATTACAGACAGACAAACTACAGACAATTCGTCTCTTCGAAGAGCTGAATAGAAAATGCAGTAAAAATAAAAATAAAAATATCAATCAAAGAATAACATTTTCATTCTGAAATGAATATATGTATAAGTTTACTGAACTATTCTGCAGTATTCCTCTAGCCAACACATACAAACACACACACACATACAGATTTAATAAATACACTATCAGAGTCTGAGATTAATTCAAATGTTATCCTTATATATGAGGATTCGAAATAATTTTTATTTTTTTTTATCTTTATTCCTTTTTTTTTTCTCTCTGACTGATTTGACTGCTACTAAGTATTATTAAACAAAAGTCTCTCTATATGTATACGAAGTTCATTTACTTTTTACAGTATGCTTAATGCTATATATACGATTATGTATGCGATGGCTTTTATTCTTTTTTTCTTTTTTTTTTGGCTAGATTTAATGTCTATATGTAATGGTATATATAGTAGCAACAATAAAACAGATAATTGTCCTTTATTCTCAACTATATACATAACGATGTGAATGAATAAAAATGAATCTATAAAAATCAAAAGGAAAAATAATGTTTAATGTACGAGACGAATATAAGACCGAATTATTATCTTTTCTACACAACAAGCACATATTGAACGGAAGGACGAAAGTAAAATAAAATGATAACGAAATATCATACATGTATGCAACATCATTTTGCTTTTATTATGTCTATTTGATATGTACACTATCTCGTACATGCCAACATGCCAACAATATGGGATACATTTAAATGAGTATAGTTGAGAAATGAAATGGCAATTGTGGTGAATTATCTTGCTGCTTTCATTTACGTTATTTTCACTACTTTTCCATACACATGTACGCATTATAAGGACATATCGTACTCGAACAAAGAAAATTACTTGTGTAATTTCGGCTGTAAGGACTTTCATGTATATTCATCTGGTTTAATTTAATTTTCATGAAACTACCTTCACTATAATTTGCTTGGTTTTCGTATTTGAATCTTCACAGGGTGTGCACATGATGAGGACATATCCCTGCATACTTGCATCAATGCTTCCACTTCAATGCTAAAAAGATCAAAATTCGGATGACTTTGAAAATATATATATCGATACGGCATCGATGTCTTGATTCAGCGTTTAAAATTTTGAAGCTGAATAATACATTGTTGCCAAATTGAAACATTGTAAACCTCATCCAATGCATTCCAGATTATCTCAAATCGACTAAATTCAAAATCGCAGTTTTGGTTTTCCTAATAAATTAATATACATTTCAAAAGGACTTCTCTGCCAACCTTTTATAAGCTTTTATGCATATATAACACATAAGAAAAAATCTTAAGAATTTTGGCAATTAAATTTTATCCCCTGCGATTTCCTTATCCTTCGTTAATTTTTATATTTTATGTTTTCATATATGTATATTTTTTTTTTGCTATCTTATCACTTAGATTTCTGTATTCAATAATAATTCTCTCAATACTCAAATCCTTAATCCTTAAATCGAATTAAACATTCAGTAAATAATGGAAGGAAAAGGTTTTGATTTTAATCAAAATCAACAAAAATTTGTTATATTTTGTTGTGTTTGTGCATGTGTGTATGTTTGTTGTATTCTGTATGTATGCATACACGATGAATACATGATTGTCTTCCAGTTCTGATTTTCTTTCATTTCTTTCAATTTTTTTTTTCTTGTATTTTATTTTGTTAAATTTTTTACTGTTTCCCACTTCATTTGTGTACATATTGAACACCTCCTTGTTGAATACGTGATCCGAAAATCTTATCTGATTTTTTTTTTTTGTTTTTTGCCTTTTGGCAGGAAGAGGTAAAATTTATTTTCCTTTCAATTTTCACTTAAATACCATAAGAATACAAAAATTATATGTTTGTGTATTTTTTTATTTATTCATGTATGTGTATGGTTTATCCCGTCTCTGTTGTCAGATAATACATATACCGCTGCCATACAGTATAAAACAGAAGTAAAAATATATCAAAAATCTTACAAAAAAAAAAAAAAAAATTAACGAAAAGTCAAAAAAGGAGCAAAATAATAGCACGGTAAAACCATAAAATAAACATTAATTTTCACACATAATAATACAAATTTGTTGCGGATTTCGTATGATAAATGAATCGTAAAAAAAAATTTGTTAACAAAATGGAAAAAGTGAATCAACCACAACAATAACAATAACAACAACAACACAAACAATAGTGAAAAAGACACAATCTCTTTTCAGATTAAAAGGAAGCAAGGAAAGAAAAATAAATTTTAAGGTTGAAAACAAAATGAATAAAATTGTACTTATATGTATGAGTATTTGTTTGTTTATTCATTTATTTTTACATTACGTATGTATGTAATTACGTGCAGAAATATTGTACCATCATATAAGTATATCATATCATAACAATATAAAATTTCATGCAGAAATTTTAATTTAAATTAAAAAAAAAAATTTCCTAGAATTTTTAAATCAAAAAATTTTATACTTTCTACATACTCTATGTGTACTGTCACATGAGACTGATTCTGAATCTGAAAAATTCCGAAAATTTCAGAATTACAATCAAATACATTGTAGTATATGTGACCTGTTACATGGCTCTGAAAAATTCATCTGCTGAATAAATTCCGGTTTGTGTTTCCGTTTTGTAATCTGATTATTTTCAGAATAGAAAATGAAACATGCTGACAATAAATGTAACATGTCACATGTACCTGAAATCTGAATCTGAATTCATAGCTAAACCACTCAATAAATTGACATACGATACTTGTTTATATACAACTTGAAGATCGTAAGATAGAAGACAGAAGACAGAAGATTAACTTTATTTCACCCTCCATTGAAAAGTGCGTCTTACCAACGTACTCGCCACTCATAGTAGTTATCGTTCGATGGTTTAATGTTCACTCGATAAGTAAAGTGTTTTATAACAATAACAAATTTAAAGAAAAATATTGAAAAGGAGTTTTCAGATTCAGAATCAGAATGAACAAAAAGTGAATTCTGAATCTGAAATTTTACGTTTCAGATTCAGAATCATTCTCATGTGACAGTAGACTATAACAAAACAACTTATGCAATAACATTTTGATATCCTTGTATAAGGCATACGAAATAAATTAAACGAGCTTCATGATATTACAATAGTAAACAGCCGCTGGTAAATTTACAACGTACCTTATCGTACACACACGGTAAGGTAAGGTACTATGCATACATGAGGCGAATTAGGTATGAAATGAACAGGTATAACACTCGATTGTATGAGCTTATAGTCTTCTAGTTATAAAAACGCATTAATTATTTAAATTAAAAATACTGCAATAAGTGCACTCTTACTATATTCTCAGTAATTTTCGGTTTTGGTTTTATGCTCTTCGGTTGTTTTTCTTTTTTCTTTGCTAATGCATTTATTATTTCTCATTTAATCTTGTTACTTTTTTTTGTTATTGTTAGACTTATTACATCCCTATATTCAAGGATTACTACCATATAAATTTTAAATATTTACAAAAAAAAGCTTAATTATACGCATACATACAGATACTGAGAATCTGAAAAAGGATAATATCTATACTTTTCAGAGAATTTTAATAAATTATAGCAAAAAAAATAATAGTAAAATGAATACCGCACATATTTACATGCATGATACAAAAACACACAAAACACAAAAAAAAAAAAAACAGCAACACATAAATGTAAGAATTTTTATTAATTTTTGATTATTATCCTTTTAAAGAGTATGGGAAAAAAATTGTTGCACATAATTTTCCTCATTAAATTACGGATTATACATACTCTCTACAAGCATAATATATGAAAATATAAATAAATAAAGTCCAACGAGAAATATAACCAGCAAAACACAAAAAAACATACACACATAATTATGTACATACATATAAACTACACTATTCATATTGGACTAGATTAGAGGATTCTATGGATTTAGGATAATTCATTAAAAGGAATTCATGGTTACAAATGGTGTTTATGTGCATTTTTTTTCTACATCAAAATGTGTTGTTCATTTTCTAATTAATGTCCTAATTACCACACATTCATACAAATACAAACGTATATTATAAAATTTTTGCTTTGTCTGTGATTCTATTTTGTAAATTCATTTTTAATTAAACACCAAAACAATACATATACATACGCGAGAGTATAGGAAAATTATTCAAAACCACAAATACTGGATTATAAATATTTGATGTTGGAAAATGTAAAAAAAAAAATTCATATTAAATTAAATAAAGAGAAAAAGAAACAAAAAAGTCAACCACAATATGTCGACTTATTTGTCTATAGAAAAGTAGCTATCGGAATGGAAAGTTGGAATGAGAGATATTTTTTTGTTTTAGACATAGGCATTGGAAGAGTTATAGATCGTTATTGTACGAGGTAAAGGAAAGTATATAATAATATACATAAATTTTATATTGTGGTTTATTTTCAACTAAATTTATTCTGTTCATCAGAGAGAAAATCACGTAAATACACTCAAATTTATGTGCATAAATATACTATAGTCTGTATATACACTATGTAATAAATTATTATCAAAAATCATCGTTCACCACACATTTATGCATACGACGAGTAAGTATATGATACTTAATAGATATGAAATTTTATATCTCATTTATGGTGAAATTCATAAAAACGCTTTCAGGCATAATATTATTATATGAATGAAATTTTGCGATAGAAATAGAAGCAAAACCAAAACAAAAATCAAATTAGTTTCAAAATTAAAAATGAAATGAAACATAAAACATGAAACATACTACATAAATGAAACACTAATTAAGTAGCTCATATCGAAAATTTTAATTAAGTACATTGTCAGCACTCTTTATCAAAGTGATTTTTGTTTGATCATTGAGTAAATGATACCATAACGATATTGTTGCTCTATTAATGGTTCGAAATGTGTACGAACAAATTTTACATTTATATTCGAGTATCGTGATACTTCTTAGTTCAAATTCAGACCAATGTTGATGTACTGCTCTGTTATGATTATCTACGAACATTGCTTATATATTTAAAAATGATGATGAATAATTTGAAGAGACAGAAGTTGCGCTAAATTAAGGCATAAATAATCTATTGACTCTTGAAAATTAATATCGAAAAAAGGAAATTAGAAAAAAAAACATTTAATGTTACATAGAGAAAACATAACAAAGTGTGAGAACAGCTTGATCAATGCATTTCATGAACGCATCATGTGAAATTATTTTAAAATGTTGACGAACCAATGTGAAATTTCAAACCCTGAAAATTAAAAAAACAAAATTTCTTTTGAAAATTATCAATAATGAAAAACTGTAATGAAATCTAAAATTAAATTAATCAAAATTACAATATTATTTATTATCCTATAACTTTTTGATTTTTATGTACATACATCAGAATTAAGATAGAAGGACGCGAAAGTTTTCAATTTGTTTTCATTATTATTTTTTTTTGAATGAGTTATTTCGTTATTTCCAAGCATACATGTAAAACAAGTAGAATCCTTATCAACTTAATAGATTTTGACTTAATAAACGAAGACCCTTTTTTTCTCAAATTTTGTTAATTATCCTTTTTTATTTTTTGTAAAGTATCCCACAAAATTGAATTAAAATGAATTTTTTTTTTTTTTATTTTAAATTGTTTGAATCATTTTGAAAACAAAAGTAAATAAGAAAAATCTCAAATCGGATTAAAAAAATGAGAAAAAAAAACAAAAACTTTTACTACGACTATAAAAATAAAATTTAGCATTTATTTGATTTCATTTGCAAATACATTATGTATTTTATTACCCAGAAGAATTTTTCCTTTTTCGCTGTTTTTTGTTAAAGAAAATTTAAAAAATTTAAAACCAAATATTTATAAATAGAAAAATGAGAAACCCTAATAAACAAACAAATACAAAAAAGGAAACAAATATGCACACACGAATACAAAAGCTGGCATATACATAATTAAATTACTGAATTTTATTTTTATTCCCAAAAACATGTAAAAGAAAAATGAATAAATCGTGTTAGTTGTGAATTCTCGTAGAAAAAAAATAAAATTGTGTAGAAAAGATTCAGCATCAAAGAGAAACTCTCTGTAGAATAGAAAAAACAAAAATAAGAAACATTTGAAAAGAAATGAAAATGATGAAAATGTTTGTTTTTATTTCATTTTTTTTTCTCAGAGAAATGGAAATAAAAAGTTTGAAATTGGAAATAGAAAATTAGAAAATGAAAAATTGAGAACAAAATAACGCCTATAAATCTTTATTTTATAATTTATTTGAAATGTGTAGCCAACGATAGTAATAATGAGTTTCACCATTCGTATGTACAAGGAGAAGTAAAAGAGATTTCATCTAAGTGACTGTAATCTCGTACATCATAGGCTGGCTAAGTATAGGCTAATTCACTTTAATTTATTTATTTTTATTTTTTTCTTTATCACCATTATAGCATGAGAACTTATAAATTTCTTTCTTTTCAATTTTATTGCTGAACATTTCACAGATTTGATTTGTTTTTAAAGTGCAATGACAAACATAACTAACATAAAAGAAACAGGAACAATAGAAACTATTTCATTTTTAGAATTATCGAATTGCAAATTTATTTTCTGTGATGGGATACATTATTTATTTAATTATTTTTTCCATTAAATATTTCAAAATGATAACCTGAACGTGAACGAATTTAAATGATACCAGTAATAAAACATTTAATCATTTTTTTTTTTTTTTTCATTAAAATGTTCAGTTGTTATTTTGCTAATTTTTTACGCATATACATACATGATGTGTATTGCAATCTATCAAATCGAATTAAATTGAACAAATTGAACCAGCGATAAAATTTTGAATAAATTCATTCGGTTAGCAATGAAATTATATCTGATGCGATTGATTGATTACAAAAAAAATATCGTATACATATGTATGGGCATACAGTAAACGAGAACTATACACGTAAATTGCTATCAAAAATAAATTTAAATAAATTCGAAAAATACAAAAATCACAACAAAAAAAAAACAATAACAAAACAAAAGAACACATTTTTCATATCATTTATTTAAGTATAACAACGATAACAATATATAGTGTGTGTACATATCTACGAACACACATATTTGTGTTTCTGTATTGTGTATAGATACGAGCATGTAATCAAAAATACTCTGCTAAAAACCGCAACCATATCAGTCGAATTAAAATTCGAATTACATTCATATACCACACTGAATTTCAAAAGGTCGTTATTTTGATAGTTTTATCGTCAATTTTTTTTTATATTTTTTGGTTTTCATTTTTTTCTCATTTTTTATCATTATGTTTTTGTTTAAAAGTCATGATTCGATCTGAAATTTATTTAAATATTACCTGATGGTTTCTGAATTTCAACAATTTTCAGAATATTGGACATGGAAACGAAAATAAAAAAATAACAAATAAATCGAATTCATTTTCATCCAAAACCAAACACAAAAAAAAAAATTATTTTACGTTTTGCGAGTGTGTAATGCATGTACTCGTACGTAAGTGCATTGTGCAATGCATTGATAAATGGTAGAGTATGAGCGAATCCGTGAAAACCACGATTTAGCTTTTTAAAAGGCATTGGAATATTAAATTGTAACCTGCATGAGAGTCTATTGAATAGACATTGTACGAACGAAACGGTGTAAGGCATCAAAAAATGGCGATTGTAATAATGTAAATTGCTCTCTGCAGTAGAGATTATATAATTACTACTTAACACTATTTCAGTATAACACGAACGGCTATTTTGATCCCTCGAAATCTCACACGCTTTGTTACATACTTGTACAATTATATATGTATATGTAAGTAGTATAGAAAGAAATAGACGAATGAATGAAATGACTCTTAAGATGTAGTCAACATCAGAGCAATTGTGAATTTAGAAATGTGACAATCATCAATCAAATTACAATTCATCGCATCTTTTCTTCATGCAACATCTGAAGCAATTTTTTGGCAACATTTTTAAACATCGACTGATTTCAAATTCATAATAAAAACGACTCATCATAATTTTAGTTTTCAGAGTGTTAAATCATTTTTACTTCTCTTTAATTACGAAATTAACTTTCATTACGTTCCAAATTCACCAACGTGTACTTCTATATAGGCGGACATGGCAATTAATAACGAACATATTATGAACACTGGAATGGAACTAATCACAATTTAAAAAATGGCCAAAAAAAAAGTTTTTCTTAAAAACAAAAAAATTAAAAGATAAAAAACTCTAAAAATATACATCATCCTCTCAGTTTTATTTTTCTTCACAGTGTGTAACACAATTTTTTTTAAAAATTATCTTTAATTTTTATGTTTTTCCCTCTATTTTTTTATTATATTTTTTTTTTTCTATAATTAAGTATGGAAGTTCATGCCTTCGTATGATAAAAATCGCATCGCATTAAATGAAACGAACAGCGGGTACCCGGTACCGTGAATAAATTTTAATTACAGCAGTAAATAATTTAGATAAAATGGTTTTTCATGCACAATATTACATATTTTTACTTGTGTACGTTCACATATTGGTATAAGTGTAGAAGGAAGATTATGTAAGGGAAATACCAAAAAACCGCCAGATACTAAAAGAGAATACTCGTGTACATATAGCAAAAATATTCTTTTTTTTTATTTAATCACTGAAATTTGCATTGTAATTACAAAATTTTTGTATAGAAAATATAACATACTTATATTTACAAAGCCATTAGTATACCAATACATATTTCACTCTGTACGCAATACTTTTGAATTAATGTTGAAATTGAAATGAAAAATTTGTATCTTGAACATGAACATTTTATATTATGTTGCACAATTATACAGATTTTTCACACACATGAATATCTGTGTTCATCCATATAAATGCTTACTCATATACACACTCTATATGTTTACGTTGTATTTATCTGTTAAAATAATATATACTATACATATGTATATAGTAAGTACTCGCATTTAGGTGAGTAGAAAATTAATAAAATTCATTTAAATAAAATAATTTAGCTGCCCACTTTCGCACACGATCACTTATGTTTTTTATCTTTTTGATTATTTTTTTCTCATTTTTAAAATAGATATTTTCATTTATCATAATAAACATGTGAAAGTTAGTTGTCGTATAAAGAATATGGAAATTCTATTAAACATTAAAAATTACATTTTTTTTGTTCGTTAACATTTTATAAATGTTTCATTGACATTTCATGTTTCATTATTTAACATTTCTGAAATGGTAATTACGTGTATTGTTTCTATAAAATGTGTTCATAATTCGTAATATAATTTTTAATAAATTAAAAATGGAAATAAAATAATTAATCTGTATTTTCCATAACAATTATTTATAAATCACTCAATTATATGAAATTCAATATATGAAACTCATAAATTCATTTCTTACTAACTCAGAGTATATATCCCATCAATAATAATTATTGAATAAATAATGCAACAATGTTGCTACACAAGTACACAATATTATTATCTGAATTGTATACAAAAATTGTGAGTGGTGAGAGTACGTCGTGCATATCGATTTTAATAGTGAACATCAAAGTATTTATTATGTGTGAGCACATAGTACATTCGATAAGTAATTAAATTTTAATGAATTAAAATTTCAGGATCGTAATTAATAATTATTTATTCAATAGTTAATAAAGTAGTGTTCGTAATGCACTATTATGAGTGCTCAATGTTATAAAAATTCTATGCATTGAATACAAAAAAAAATTAAAAAAATGTTCGGACTTAATTAATGAATAATGTACACACTATACACGCATTCACATGCATTTGCTATACATACGTAAATCGATTTTAATTTTTAATACAGTATTTAATAAATTTAATTTATAAATAAACAAAAATTAATAACACAAAAAAAAATATTATAATTAAAAATATTTTGCATGTCAGAGAATGAATGAATGTGTACAGTTCAGACAGAGTGTCCAGTAAATTGAAACATTTGATTGACATTTTTTGTTGAAATTTGATCAAATTTGAAATTTTATACTTCATAGAAACAAATAAAATCGTCCTATTAGATTTGGTATGGTAAAAATGTGTTATGTTTTAATATTCAAACATTCTTTGATATTATCTGCCAACTGCCATAAATGAAAGGTCTTCTGATGAGACGACGTTATAATCGATTATCTGTTTTGTATTCACAAATTAATGAAAGTTTATATTTATATAAATTGTTATACCTACCCTGTGTGCATTCATAATGTATATGTCGTATTGTTTACAAGGTATACATTAAATTTAATTTTATCATACTGTAAGGACATGAATATATCATACCACACCAACGTATAAAATACTTATCATCAGCGCGTCAGTTTTTGCCTTTTGGGCGCCCACTACCAACGCCGGTTTTAGCATCTTGGCGCCCGGTGCACTTCTAAACTTTGTAACAGCAAATCAATTCCATTTACTATGTCTAAGCGGTAGGATTATATACGATTTTTTACGACTGGTAGGCATAATCCTCTTTTTCAAAAATCAATGCAATGACACAAGATAAATAGAATACTCATGAGTATTCTATTTATCTTGGCAATGACATATAAATATTTGGTGGAGGAATAGAGTAACAGAAAATGTTTATAGTTTTTTCTTGTTTACACGGACCTTATTTCTCTTAAACAAGAAGAGGAGAATAGAATGAAAAGTAGAAATAAAAGTAGAAAGGTAGGCTAATAGTAGCTTTTCTTCTCTTTTTCTTGTGTAAATTATGAACTACACTGTAGTAGGCGTGTACGAAGAAAAATTCCAGATAGATAATAGATCCTGTGTATATGCTCACCATGTGGGCATTTTAAATGAAAATTTTCTCAGAGAATATTGGAATATTTTCTTTACTGTCATTTGTAAAATTATTTTTTGTTAAAGTGGATATGTGAATTTCACTCTGCCCTTATTAGCGCCCCTGAGATTTGATGCCTGATGCCTGGTTTCAATGATACATTTCTACGTATAAAAGTACCGGGTATGCTTATCATAAAATTGTCTGTTGTATTGTCATAATAGATCTATCACATTTTACAATGTATATCCTTTACAAAGTATGTAATGATGCATATACGAGTATATTTGTGTAGTTTTTATAGATAAATGCATGCAATTATATTTAATATTTTATGGATATTTAAATTTTATTTGCATTAATAAAATTTTTTTTATATTTTCTGTATGAAAATTCAAAATATATCATATTATATGTACTGTGCATATGCATGTGTAACAGTTATTTTTTTTTTTAAATTATTTTTTATGTTTTATTTAATTATTATTATTATTTGCATGTTTATTTTTTATGCATTTAATGGAAAAATTGAAAAATAATTCAACCACAAAATATAACGAAATTAATTCGAACAAATAAAAAATAAAATATTTATGTATAGGTATACAAATCGATTTTCTATTATTTTGAAAAATACCTGCACATACATAATATATTTTCCGCCTGCTCCTGTACTTGATACATTGTATATAATATGTATTATGTTGAATATTTTCCACATGGGATATACTGTATAAAGCTTGTAGGGATTTATGTACATTACATAATATTCAGTTTATTTATGCATACGCACCAATAGCCAAACACAAAATAAATTTACTATATATGAGCATTAGGTACTATATTCGTGATAATTTGCTATTAACTTGATACCCAATATTGTTTATCGAAAAGGGGATTATTATAATTTTGTATACAATCATAATTGAATAATATCTCAGTGTTTATACACATACGAAATAGATACATAGCATTTATGTAATAAAATCGAAAATATGTTATACGTACTTTATACATATAGATTCATAAATATTTACAGTAGACGTAAAATGTCTTTGTACACCTCAACATTTTTGTAAAATTCTCTCTCTCTCTCTTTCTAATAAACTTTAGTCAATGTAAAGACATTATTATCTGGCAGAAAAGTTTATTGCTCTTCAAATATAATGCAAAGCTGATTTCAATATGTGACCGCGTGAAAAAAAGTTGGTATCAAAAATCATCTTTTAAAATGGAACTTTAATGAATACAGATTTAAAATTTTTCGAACGGGGAAAGATACAGTCATAAATAAAATTGCATTTGAAAGGCCGAAGTGTCTTCCTTAAGTTTACTAATTGTCATCAAAATTGAAAAAATAGTTTTTATAAGAATGAGATTTTTGTAAAATTACCCAGAAAAACTGTATAAAAAATTATATGGGATTTAAATCGTAATTTTAGGATTTGTTTTATTTTTTATTTTTTTTCTATCTATCTATATAACTTTAGAATGGACAGAGTCACGAAAATAAAATTCCGGAATAATATTGAAAAGATATTAAGGTTTAATTTGTGCAAAAAATGAGAAGATATGTTCATTTGATCTTGACTAACCGGTATTCAAAATTTAAATTTGAAAGTGTACAAAGACTTTTAATGTCCACTGTACGTATATGATTGAAAATTCATTACATACGAAAGTTATATTCAAAATTAATATGTATATGTTTATGTATAGTCACATGTGATATATTCCTTTAATCTCTTGTGATTATCTCTCTCTACTCAAGTCCAAGTGAATAGCATATATTTTGAAATTAATTTTATGAAAAAAATTATTTCGTATCAATTTAGATTAAAGAGAGATTTGAAAAATTCAATGAAAATCTATCTAAGATAAAAATTATTTTTTAATTAAAATGAAAATTTAAAAAAAAAAAACATAAAATAATTTGTAAAGGACTTACTAATTAAAGGACACACTAATACAAGATAATTTAATGGTCATCATTTACAGAAAAAAAATTTAATTTTTGCAATTATTTTTAGATCGTAATAGTTATTTCATTACATAACCCTTATATGAGTTTAAAGATTGTATATATACTCGATTTTCGTTTCGATTTTTCACACAGTATTTTTGTTCTTTCAAAGGATGATTAACGAACTTGAAAATTCGAAAAAAAAGTATTAATCCTTACAGAAGATATAAATAAAAATACATCCAACAAATCTCAGTTCCATTTGCTTGGTTGGCTTCTGAGTTTGCTACTTTCAAAAACATTTCAAAATTTTCCTTTGCACTTTTTGTCCCCCTACAAAAGTTTTCACTTTTCTTGAAATTATTAGAAAACCAAATTACAAAAATATCGAATTTATTGATTACATAAATAAATACTTATGTAGCTAAATTCCTTAAAATTCGTTTTATTCAACAATTTAATTAATTTTTATTCCTTATTCTTGGTAAAATTCTTATTAAATTCATTTTAAAATAACAGCATGAAATTTATTGCAAAATACTACTTTATTCATACTCAGTATTTTTATCGAGATTGTCATAATTGAAAAGTCATATTCACATACTTAACATCTAAGTATGTACGTAATACTTTGTATTTTCAATCAATTTTCTGTAAAACGTTTATCAATACGATTTTCATAAATTCTATTTAATATAGTTTTTGTAAGATTTTTTAAGAACATTTATACACATGAAGCTACATATATGCAAATGTATCTATGTGGAACGAATATTAAAACAAAAATAAATGAGTAATATTGTACAAATCAAACTTAAAACTAAGTATACTCGTATAAAACTCTTATGAAGAAGTTAGAAGTATTCAGATCTTAAGATACGATATATTAGTAAATACCATGTACACCATATACGACTATTACTATACAATTATATGTGATTGTACCACAAAACTACAAAAGTATGTATTTCTAACTGTTGATGATGATGTTATTATTTACATTTCATTCAAAAATTTTCTTCATTTTCATTTGTATGATTATTTAACTGCGTGTATCTCTATCCACTCTTTTTCATACCCATTCAGCATTCACCCACTCTCTCATTCGTTCACTCTTCCATATAAAATCATTAAATGTGTGTACTACTTATGAACATTTAAAAATCGTTTTGCATTGCATATTGCTGGCTACATACGAGTATATATACGAGCACTTATTTATAACGTTTTCACGAATATTAAATACAAGTGTTTATATGTGTTACATTTACATAGTACAAATGCAAATAAAATTCAAAACATATACATGCTCATAAAATATAAAATAAAATTGTATATATAACTATAGAAGGAAAACTTTTCGTTATGTGTATGCGTACTATATAAATTTATAATACAATTTATTCGTACATTATGTACATACAAACTATCAGATATATCCTTTTTTATTTATTCCGTATTGTATATTGTCATATTATTATAAATACATATATCTATTCTGAATACTTTTATAATATTAAATGCATTTTATTACTCTATTCCACATTCCATCTTACAATAAAAGCATTAAAGTGTATGTAAATATATACTACACACACTTAAGATTATAGATTCACAATTCACATGTTATCTTATAATATCTGATATTGTCATAATAAATTTTATTATGTATATAATCGAAATATTCCAATAAATATATACGAGTATGTACATATATATGTATTCCAATAAATATTTGAACAATTTCTGTTGGTTAATAACAATAATAATAATAATATATATGTACATATAATATTCAAATTCATGTGAATTGGTAAATATACACGACACACAAGTAATTGTACGAACTACAATAGTATTTATGTACAATATTTTATAATGGCATTTTATAAGGATTTATAATTTTCATTCATAATAAGGAAATGAAAGGAAAATAATAGTCTATGTAATGTACTAATATGCATTTGAATTGAATTTTATTTGATTTCTACTTTGTATTAATATTATAATATTTATTTGAATGACGTAAAATATAAATATATTGAGATAGCAATTAAGCTTAGATGGATATAGGACATGTCTTCAGAAATTGAAATTCAGAGGTAACAAGATGTATTTTAAAGTAGATGTTGAATGGAAGAGAATGAGTAAGTGAGAAGATCAGAAAAACATTGGAAAAAGAATGTTTAATACGATCTCAATTTTCAGACAAATGAAAATTAATATATTGGCAATGGTGTTGTAGTGCTACAACAACTTGCCTACTGATAATCGTTGTTCAGGTTCAATTCCAATTCCAAGTTATTTCCATCTTTCATTACCTCCTCCCAACTCTCCTAAGTTTGCTCAGCTTTAAATGAGTACCAGGTTGCTGGGAAAAAGTACTTAGAAACGCTGATTAATCTAGTATCTAATCACTGAAGACAAGTAACGCAAATTATTATGAGAGCATTAAGATAATTCTAATTGGGTGCAATAAACACAAATGAAAACGGAATAAAGGAACATTCTAAAATCTAAGTGTATCTCAATACCAGTGTGTCCTAAAAAAATATCATTTACATTTTCTATCACCATAAATTTTGCACCTATCGCATTCAAATACATTACTATTACACTTCTTCTCACAAATACACACCGTTCTCTGACTACAATTTTCCATCAAAAAAAAAAACAAATAAATAAAAAATATGTTAGTAAATAAATTCGTTATTTTTACGTTCTAATTTTTGTTTTTTATTTCTTCTGTAAATAAAATTTATTAACTACCGACTGTTTTTGCTGCACTGCAATTAAATGAACTGCAAACTATATAGAAAATGGATAAAAACTGAATACTATATACAAAGGTAGATATTATAATGGACAGAAAATATAAAACGTTCATCTTATATGATAAAAAATGGTTCAGTTACGGATCACACATGTATGTAGATATGTAGATATGTAGATACAGTAATAGGTAATAGTTCACTTTCTATAGTTTTGTATGCATGTACGAGTATACATATATACAAATATGCACTTGAAAATGATTTATTGACTACTCTGTATTTGATGTAATAGAACTGCATTCAGTATAGAAGTGAAAAATATTGCAAAGTTCACAAAAAAAACCTGCAACATTTACACTGTGTTTGAGACGTAATATACTACAGAAATATGTACATACTCGTACATATTGAATACTGTATAATGGCATCAATAAATTTGTGTTGTAGACATCGTATGTACATGTACAGTATACATATGTATGTATAATGTTACACACATTTGTGCATATACGTATATGTACGTATACGAATACATTTTCTTTTATGGAACTTTTATCTTGAATACATATATACATACATAAATAAAATTGTAAATAAAAATTTATCAAAAAAGTCAAATACATTTCGTATAATAAATTTTAGATATTAAAGTAGATTTTTTATTTTGTTTGTATGTACATTACAATACAATATGTCATAATGCATCATTGTCATCGAGTTATCAAAATCATCGTGATCGTTATGTTAGCATCATAATCAGACATAAGTAAATCATAATAAATCTTTTCTTAATTTCATTTAGGTACGAGTGTACAACGGATATGTGTACTCGTATAATGTAGCTGTAAAATGAAAATGTAAATAACAGAAAATTATCAATATAACTCGTGCATTATTTTTTAATAATTTTATTAAATTTTAAAAACTAACACAATAATTTACTTGTATCGTACTTAAAAAAATGAACTTATTAAAAAATGAGAAACGAATATACTCGTATGTTGTGCATTTATACACGCTTCTACTTTGACAGAAAAAATGGTATGATGGCATTCATTCATACATCTACAATCTGTAAAATTTATTTCGTATATGAAACTGACTGATTGATTAACTCACTACGTATTTACTTGCTACTGCGAAAATATTTCAAGACATTATTTAAATGTTTTTTCAATTTTTATATTTATTTTTCATCATTTTTCTTAACTTTGATATTTTGACTTTTATTTTTATTTTATTTTTTTTAATTTTCTTTTACTTATGGATTGTTTGTTTGGAAATAAGTAAAAGGATTTTCCAATTAATTTTTTTCTTTCTTCGCTTCTGTTTCATACAGAGATATTCTCTTACAAGATTGAGTCGTTACTTAATCAAAAACATCTATCGAATTATGTACATTACACCACCACCAATTACAATTGTAGAGATGTTCAAAGGATAATAAAATTTTACATCAAATAATTACATTCATTCGAATAGGACAGAGTTATATATTATACTACATTTATTTATACTCGGACATACTTATGTGTTCGTATATACACTCGAATCAATCGATTCTCGTCTGATTTTTTCTATCTTTCAACAGACACTCTAATCTACACAATCAATATTTTAATGTTAATTACATCGTTTAATTACAGTTCATTTCATTTCTATGTGAGTATACTTACAAAAATTCTAATGAAATTGTTCTGATTTAAACATGAATCGTAATTAATACTCGTATGTGGTTACATTAATGAAAATTTTAGTGTTCAGGATATTTATACATTCGATAGTAAATCTCAATTGACTAATGCGTGCATACACACATAACTGCATATTAGAAGATAATGTGATCGTCTCTTATTAGAAGCATTTACATTAACTATAATTAAATTTGATTTGAAAAATAAAGCAAAAAATCCTTTGAAATTTTCTTATTATTATTACCCACAATCCTCTTACAAATATGTATATAGCTCTACTTTTTTAATTTGTTTTTTAATTAAAATTATCTCTTAAAATCTTAAAATTTTCTACTTATCAATGCAATGTATAATTTATTTCGGTCTGAAAATTAATATGATATGCTACTATCTATATAGCATCAAAGCAATCATTTTCTAAGAGTATAAAATTCAAAAGATTGAAGTGTATATAAACTTAAATTGACACGTACATTTCTGTATAATTTACTATTTCTCGTAGGCACATAAAATGTATAATCACTCAATTATGTAATGTAACTACTTAAAATCTCTAAATAAAATAACCTCACGCAATAATAATTATTATCAACCATATAAGTCTTAGAATAACATAATTTATAATTGAATAAATACCATTTTGTATATTACCAGTTGAGTAATTTTTAGTGTAATTATCTAAATTTCGTTAACATAATCACCGCATAACCATAATAATAATCAAGATTTAATGATTAACGCATTCGTAAATATAAATGATAAATAATCGATTTGAAGTAAAAAAAAAAAAATAATACGTGATAAATCTTACCAAACGCAGATATACACATATGTACCTACATATTGCACCTACACATATAGTGTTTGTTTGTATCCTTATTGTACTATTTATAGCGTACATAGGTCATATAGTACCATAAAATAAGCTAATTATCATAATTTGAGTACAGATTTTCTCAATGGATTTTGATTTATTGATTCTTTAACACACACACACGTACACACTTACACAAAAGTGATATAAATGCATATAGAATATTATAATTAAATTAAATTGAATTGCTTCTGTTTATATTTATATTATGAGTTTATGTATATCTAATTACTAGATGTGATGTATTAAGGATCATTTAATTTCAAATCACAACTAATTAAGTGGCAGGTACTATATAAAATTATATGTGTACAATTTATGAATGTAAATTAAATTTTTCATTTGTAATTATGAATTTTATATTTTTTCAACTTTAAGTAGAGTGCACATCATCAATTTAAATGGACATAAGTACAAGTACATATAAGTAAATACGATGATTATAAAAATGAGTACCGAAACATATCGAAAATTGGATTGATCAAACCTTCCATTTTGGTTCGATACGGATGTACTGAATCTAATGGTACACTACACACACTTGATTGTACTAAAACCAATTTATCAAATGTAATATTTGACTTTAATATGTTTTCCGTCATTTGTTGAGAGTAATTTATAATTTGGATGACTTAATTTGGAGTGACATGACACGGCAAATGAATAATCTTTCGCAATGAATTATTACATATTGTTTTTGTGCCGTCTAAATTCAAACTTTTACTCTTGTCTTCAAGTTTACGTATACGTTTGAAATAAATACCCTCATTATTCACAGTACACATGTGTTCACTAAATGATATTTTTATAAATAACATATTTAGATAATAAAATATATATGTAGATATTTTTATGTATGGATTTATAAAACAGGATTGTATCCTACGTAGCATGTATATGTACATAGTTCGTAAAGTGCACTTATAAGAATCCTTATACATACATATATTTGAAATGATTATTCAATGTTACAGATGGTTACAGTTATTGAGCAATTTCATATGTTTTTATATACAAAATATAAAATGGCTCAATGTATACATGATCCTCCTACAAACACATGTGAAGACTATCAAGTGTATTATCCTTTTAATACACATATTATGTATATTAAAGAACTTATGGTGCAATATAACACTTAAATTCTCTCATATCTGAATCTAGACGTGGACATTTATGTGTTTAATATGAAATATTCAGATATTTGTATTGCAATTTCATATGAATTCTTAATGGGTGTTCATACATACATATTTTCATTGATGGAAACGTTTACAGATACACATTCTCATAAACGTTTTTATGTGTATTAAATGCGTGCTATATACATAGACCATATTTATGTAATCATACAATATGTTTGAGAATGCATATTATTGCATTCATATTGCACTCATATTCGTATGTTTTATCAGAGAAAACTTTAACCATACACGCATGCATGAACTCTCGTACACACGCATAACAACTTATTTTTGAATAAAAATAAATTATGTATATAAACTGCAAAAATATACTTAGAGAAAATTAAATTGCTTTCATTTGATAAAGTCATTAGTCTTTCAGTCCTTTTTATTGTTAGTAAAATGTTTGGTCATTTTATATTTTATATTTTATTTTATGTTTTATTTGAAAGATAATATTCCTGTTTTGAATTGCTTTTTTGTAAATGGAAACGAAAATTCGAAATTGCCTAATACTTATATAAATGCATACTAGTTTCATATTAATATTCTAAAAGCAAGTGTAGGGACAAAGACCCCTGGCTACACCCAAAAAGCAGATGCAAAGATAATGTCGTAGATTACGTCAGGGAAATATGTTGAACGAAATGAAGTTGAATAGACAAGCTCTAGAAGAGGCCAAGCGCTGGAATAGTCCATAGAGCTAATGATAACAATAAATAGTTTCATTTATAATTTCTCTCATAAACTTTTTGATCTTTAATCATTTTTAATTTAATATCACATCGATGTATATAACAATATAAAAGTTTCCGAAAATTTTCAATCAGACATTATTATTCTTTATACTTACTTGTATAATGGCTGACTATACAAATTCAGTAAGTCTGAAGAAAACTTTTATAGGAAATTTTCCATTCATATAAAATCCATTCCTTCCATACTTATAACGCGTATGCACTCATAAATATTGACATTTACACAAAAATACTTTTAATCCCACTTAACATGATAATTTTTCAGAATAACCATCATAAGAAGATATAAAATAGAAAAAAAGGACAATGTAACATTGCGAATTTCCAATCTGATTAATACAGAGATAACTACATAAAATTATATCTCCTTCATCCGTTCGGTTTTAACTTATACTTTGACATAGTACTAACTTTTGTTTATGTATACAAGTAAACGAATAAATAAATGTGTGTGAGTATAGAGATGCACATATTTTTACCGAGTATCCTTTATGTAGTCATTTGTCGTTTCATTCGTACACAACTTTTTTATGAATTTATTGCATATATGCTCGTATTTAGTATCGATTCAATTCTATAGAAATTTACGAAGCATTTATCACTGTAACTTTTTGTTACCATACACAAATAGTACTAAGTTCACTTACTTATTTTATTACTTTTCTGTAAAAACGCATTAAAAATAATTTCATTTTCCATAAAATGAAAAGTAAATAAAAGGAAAATGAAATAAATATAAAACTTGAAAATCTTTTAAAATTATCGCAATGTAACAGAAGCAGTGACAAGAATAAATATAATAAAAAATTTGCAATTTTTATTTTTTGAGGTTAGTCAAAAATTAATTAGAAATAACAGAAAAACGGAAAAAATTTTCATTTCTTCTCATTAGTTTTAGTATCAAATTTTTGCCTTTTTACAAAACATTAAATAACTGAAAAATGATGTCACATAAATTTTTGTTAATTTATATTTATTTTCAGAGAAAAATTGTTTTCATTTTCATCCTTATTCGTTTATTAAATTTATATTTCTTTTTCTTACTTTATTATACCTTTTAAAAAATAATAATAATCTGAATGGTATATGCTTTTAAGTTAAAAGCATTTTCAGTTTTATAATGTTTTCGTTTTCTGGTTCTGGAATTCATTATGTTCATATGCGTTACTCCATTTTTAAATACTAAAATATTGTTTCATATTAGCTTATAAAAACAAAGATAAAGCGAAGAGAGACAAAGAGAGAAAGTAAATATAAGATAATAATAGAACCATGAAAATGAATAAATTTTAAATAATATAAATTTTTACGAATAATATTTATGTAGAAAAAAAAAGGACATTTCTTTATACGATGAAATTTTTTCACTTACTAAAATAAAATATAAAAACATCATCAGTTAATCTATATACATTCTTTAAATATACGAAAATAAAACGAAAAGAATGAGACATTGTGAATGGTGTAGTGTAACGTGTAATTGTACAAGTAATTCGTTCAGTCGAACATTATATGAAAAATTATTCAAATTTAAAATTCATAATGTAAAAATAAGAGCATTTAAGTAACTTTACATTCATCCATGTAACTATTTTTTATACAAATAAAATGACAATATATAGACACTTTTACATGAGTATCCCTATACAAAACTTTATTATGGAAAAGTTCCAACAGACATAGTCATTCTCAGTTCCATTCATTTACATTTTAGTAGGTGTAGTACAATACCCAAAGGAACAATATTGAATCGTAAGTATTGTCAGACATACGCAATCTACATTATCTGCAAAACACAATCAATGTGTGACTGTGTGCGTACATACATATATTTGTACATATACACTGCTCATATTATTGTGTATCCTTACAATATGTATAGTGTAGAGGATGACTGTATCATATCCCTTTTTAGCATGCCCTTACATTTACAAAGATAAGAGAAATACACTTTGCTTTATTGTAGTAAGTTCATATCGAACGAAAAATAACAAAAAACATATTGCCTCATATAAGAAAATCTTCTAAGGATTGTTACTTCTTAAGGCTTCGTACAGATTAAAATCTTCAGGTGTATGATTGTGTAACTTATTTCTATATTCAATTCCCTTCAATTTCAAATTTGTTTTAGATTCTGTTCTAGTAATTATTCATGAAATAAATTGTTACAATTTAATCTAGTATTTACTGTGCATAGATTACGAGCACGAATATATCACAATAATATAGATACAAAAAGAAGGACAATACAATAATTTTACAGACCATTCGTTATACAATAAAACCAAAAGGACATAATACCAATAACACTACATAATACTCGAATAAATTTTGTACTCAATACATTTTGATATCATATTTGATTTTCTTGTGAACAAAAGCAAGCAATCCTTGCAGATATATGAAGACATGAACTTATATAATATAGAATCCTTTTTAAAATGATAATACCAATATTTGGTAAGTATTCGCATGTATATACACAATGCACAAATAATACACGTTCACATACAAGAATTAATTTTCATATTTCCAAATATGTTATACGAGTATTTAGTACAATTATTAACATCATTTTCCTTTTAGAATTTTAGAATATCCAGAAAGTTCCAGAATAACCAATCTTGTTTAGAAACACTGGTATAACATACTCGTATATTTGTGTGTTTGTGATTGTATTTACGAGTGTACGCACAAATCGTATATCGATTTTGCAAATCAATTGAGAAACATTGAAACCCATAAATAGATTAGTTACCAAAAATTTTAATGGGTACCTACCTAACTTCCTATTTACCTTTAGAAGAATTATTCGTATATAAGTGTGCATATTTCTGTTATCTGTTATCTTCAGATTCAGATTTAATTCAATTATCACAATTATTATTAAAGAATTTTATAATCTTATTTATTTATTTACTTTTCTGGTTACATATTGTTTCAATACCTTTATCCTTTTTTGAGTCAATTCAATTGTGTCGTTCACAGTATCAAAAAAAATTTAATTTAAATTTTAATTTTTAAAATCTTAAAAATAAATTCCTTGTACATTCAGAGATTTTTATAATTTCATATAAAAGTCAAATTCATCGGAAGCATAAAAAGTTGCAAATACGAGTGTACAGTTCTGGTGTAGTCAGAAAAACTTTTTACGTCCTCAATACATCGTTGCATCGAATCATAGTAGAACTGTGAAATTCAACTTTTTGTATGGCACCGTTTTTATTGAACAGAAAAAGAAAAGGATATTCAATGAATACGTCACTCGAGTAAAATTGACATCAAAATAAATTGAATTTATCATCCATTTCGTAGGTTGTTTTTTTTTTCAATATTTTCATGTTAATAAAATTTCTCTTTACCATTCAAAAATAACAGCATAAAATATCTCATTAAATTGATTAATTATAAAATTTTTTTTCCCATTTCTTAAAAAAAAAATAAAAATAAAATGAAAATTAAATGAAAATAGCAAACAAAAATCATTCAAAAAAAAAAAAACCAAATGAAATATCAAATAAACCATTCGATATGAATGAATATTTCCATGAAAGTATCTTCGAAAAATATAAATTCATTTACACACAATCATGTACAGTGCGTCTCTTAATATATAGCCTCTCATTCAGAATTTTTATCTTTTTTTAAACATAAAGCAAAAATATGGATATAATGACCGATTTCTTCATACTTCTGAATAGCTGGCTGCCACCTAAGTTTAGCTGGCAGCTAGCAACGAGTTTGGTTTTCTTCACACAATCTTCTTGCTAACTAGCTACAAAGCTAACTGGCTAATGTGCGCAAACCTAAAATCGAAATTTTTGAATCGATACTCGAAATTTAAATGTAAAGCTTAATTATTTGAATGTTTTCCAATTAGACAGCTAGTGGGCGATAGTATCGAGTTAGGTTACACCTAAATAAATAATCAGAACTTCATCTTCTCACTAAAGTTAGCTGGCAGCTAAGTACTAATCAGAGGCGAAGAAAAGCAAACAAATCTCTTTGCTATCTTGCCGCTAAAGTTAGCAAGAAGATAATTGGAAGTGAAGAAATCGGGCATAAGACTGGAAGAGGTCTACAAGAAGTCGTCGCTGAGAAATAGTTGTAGTACTCATGTTGATGATGCTTGAATTTTTGAAATATCGATTATCAAGTATTTTCAAAAATAATACTTTAGAGGTATCGAAATTTGTGTTAAAATGTAAATGGAGCTGTATCATGAATCTCGATTTATTGAAAAAGTTTCAAAATTCTTTTCATAATGTTTTCGACAATAATAAAAATACCGATATATATGTTTGTTATCAGTAAATTAAAGTTATTCATTAAATCTGTCTAAATTTGGTATTATGTCATGGCCCAAATTACTTAGTTGACAAGTTTCATCCATATTTCTATTAATATGTGTTAGTAAAAATTTTGTACACAGACACGAATTTGATCTT
Source organism: Villa cingulata (assembly GCA_951394055.1). Taxonomy (NCBI): domain Eukaryota; kingdom Metazoa; phylum Arthropoda; class Insecta; order Diptera; family Bombyliidae; genus Villa; species Villa cingulata. Next base: position 5,947,352 of record OX596023.1, read on the forward strand.
GAAATAGAAAACTTTTATGTTAAAATAATGTCAAGCTTCGCCTATTTTCTACTAGAAATCTTCATTTCGAGCATAAATAAATTTTGTCTATTCTTCACGCATTAATTTTGTACATGTGTACTTCTTCTTCTACTCATGACAATCTAATATGAAACGAATACGACAAGTGATTTGGGTCAAGCTCTAACATTTTATTCCATACAATTACATGCGTAATGCAACAAAATTTGCAACTTTAACTAAAGCTTGAAACTGTATAACTGTCACAAAAATTTCAAACATTTCCTACTTTTGAAGTTCTGTTTTGTTTATGTTTCGCTTAACTTGTCTAATTGACAGATAAAAATGTAGATAGTATGAGCTGAGGCCATATAATTATGAGACTGACTGTAATTTGTCATACTATACATAGTATTTTGTTAATATTTTTTCGAAAAATTTTTTTAATTAATTTTATTTTATTTTATTTTGTTTTTCATTCTATAAAGTAGAAACACAAGTACATATCGTAAAATAATTTTCACTTTGACTTTGATTGGGCTTTGAAGTTCTTTAAATACCGTAGTTTTTTTTTTCTATTTTTATCATAAATTTTATTAATTATAGTATTTTTTATACTATTTTGCCATGTGTTTGTTTAATGTTTTTCATATTTTTAATATTTTCATTATGCGATTCATTATTATATAAATATTTGCGAGTATATCAAATTAATTATCTGGGAAATATTATAGTAATGGTATACCAGTTTGATGCTATTATGTATGTTTGTGTGTAAATAATTCACGAATTCGATTTTAATTTATTTATTTATACATACATACACGAATATTTATGAGTATGATTTCATAAAAACAAATAATATTAATGCACATATAAAGTGCACTTTTTGCACGTGTGTATATATCTCAATGTGTGTCTATGTGCGTGTGTGTGAATAAATAAATGAAATTTTTAAAAATTAAAAGAATGTATAGTGTACATAATTATATACATTTCGTACAAGTTTTTTATGTATATGTAAAATAATAACCATAATGAATACAACATCCTGAAATCTGGAATATTTAATTATTTATATTATGTGCACGATTATATAGAATTTAACAATCATATATTATAATGGCATACAGGTACAAGTGTGTACACGTACAAGGTAGTAGGAATTATTTACAATATTCGTAAATGAAAATTTCATTTTATTATAAAGTCACTAATTAAATTTGAATTAATATACATTTTTTTATATTTTTCACGTAACGGACATTATACATCGTAAACCTGCCTCCTTTCTGTTATACACATATGTAAAAATATGAATACGTATTTACCTTGCTACCTCGGTTTATAATTAACTTGCTTGTAATGCTAGCCATATCACATAATAATACGAATACATTTTTCTATATATACAGTATCAGTTTACGTTACAGAATATTTTTGATGACTAAACGAAAATACCATAAAAAAAATAAAATAAAAAAAAAAACACATAAACATGCTGAGATTTATCTGATTTAAACTGAACTGATTGGATTTTCGAAATTTTCTCACATCGCTACCATATGGTTTATTTTATGGTTTTATGTTTTTGTTTTTCAATTGATTAATTTTTAATTGAAAATTCGAATCTGTGTTGATTTTATTAATGAAATTATACTTGAAAATTTCAATAAATTAAAAAAAAAAATTATTTACACTAAAAGATACAGAAAATGTATCAGATTTCTTATAAGTAGTTTTGAGATTTATGTACAGGAAAATCGATTCCTATTCAAAAATGTAATGATCGATTTCAATCTAATAACATACTAAGAACAGAGTACCAGAGGTGTTTTATTCGAAAAACAAAACTCTTCTTATATTAATTTTTTGTAATCATTAAGAAGCTAAGATTAGCAGCTGTATTCAATACATAATACACAAGTAAAAGGAGACGTTGCCAAATTGCATTGTGGATGAAGCATAACAAATACACTACACTAGGCTGAAAATTTTGATTAATTCTTTAGTAACCTTCAAGCTTCAAGGATAAAGTGCAGTACAAATGATATAATGTTAATAAACAATAGTTTTAATTATTAAATTAAAGGATTCTCTGTAATTAAGAGAAAAAGCAGCAGCAGAAAAAGCGGGTGCCCGAAAATGATGGATGGACGAAGTAAGACGAGAAGTTAAAATAATGGGAATAATGGGAGTATGAACCGAGGTGGTACAAAACAGGAATGATTGGAGTCTAATTGTGGAGGAAACGAAGATCCACAAAGAATTATAAACCAAGGACAATGATGATAAATCAATTTTCTCTAAAATTTTAAAATTTTAAAATCTCCAATAATTTTTCTCCGAAATCCATACACACAGTAATATGCTTTAATTTAATTCTTCTCTGCTTTTTGTTTCGTTAAACCCAATTTCCATTTTTGTTTTGCCTTCAAACTTTATGATTACAAAGTTAAACTGTCTGATGATCATTTTCATATATGTATTTTCGTATATCTCTATTTAAAATTATAAATTTATCTTTTCATCCTTTAATAAAATTTTATTTTACATTATTTATATATTTCCACATTAATGTTCTTACACATTATGTTAACCTCCACATAAGCAGTGAATCTAAATACATATGTACACGAATTAATGTATCCCTATCCTGTTATCGTAATTAAAATCAAATTTTCCATATACATATCTCTAATTACCATTGCATCATGATGGTAGTATGCTCATTATATTCGTAATACATAGAAATATATGTATGTATATATACAAATGAATTTATGCACAAGTCCTTCTTGTACTAAAATATTCATTAAATTACGAGTATACCAGGTTATTCGTTATTTGTACCAAAAATGTAAATAAAAATATTAAAAAATAAATTAAAAAAACAAAAATTTATGAAATGAAATCTAATATAGCACAAAAGAATTTATCTAATTGACTAATAAAAACAGAATAAAAAAATATGCAAAAATTTCTGCTATACTTCCATACTTAATGTCCATCAGTATGTATACTCGTATTATAGTATACACGAATATAATTATGAACGAATGCATTCTCGGATATGTAGCAAATATATTATTCTTGTGAATGGCAGTTGTAGTGGTAGATACACATACTGGTGATACACATAGAAATTATAAATGCATTATTATAGTCGTAGATAGAAACATTCGCATTAACTTTCATTCATTTAACTGAACAAATTTAAATAAAATAATAACAAAGTTTCTGGACTAAATTCAAATTATGATTATCTTCTCATACATATTACGAGTATAAATGTACATATGATGCAATGCCTACAATCATCTGAATAGCAAATACTCATTAAATACTTATCGTATCTGTATGTACATGTACGAGTACATAGTGTATGAAATTTTTGAAAAATAAATAAATATAAATTTTATTCATATTCTATATTTACCATATTATATTCACTCATATACGAGGAGCATTTTTTATGTACGATATAATTAAAATTTCTGTATCAAATTCATTTAATTTACTGCATTTACGTAACATATACTCGTATTATATGCACAAAGATACACATTACTACTTGTATCCTTGTGTATAATTTTACAGTTCAAACTGAAAATATAGCACCACAATTCCAAGAATTTTGAATTCCTCTTTTTTTTTAAGATCGTTTTTGAAAATATTTTTGGGCAGGAGAAAGTAAATCCTTCTTCTTCTTTTTCTTCTTCTTCTTCTTCTTCTACATGTATGTTATGCCATTTAATTTATTTGGAGGCAGTCCTCCTAGTTCTTAGCTTCCACATACGTCTATCCTGTGTTGTCTGTTTCGTTTTCATTGTTACTGTAGAAGGTTATAAATATTGGCTTAATATTTTCCACAACGACCGCCTTCAGTTGCCAAGGCAATATCCTTTCTGAAAGGATGTATCGCTACCGTTGGTTTTCTATACTGAAACTCTTCCGCTGTCGCCACCCACGCATATCTCTGCCTAGACATGCTGATTTTCTCCTGACATTGGTGCAAGTAGGAAATAGTATTGACTGGTAGGCATAATGAACCTTTAATTGCGCGTTATATCCCTTTGGATCCGGAGTGAATCCTTATAAGAAACATTTATTTTGAAAAGTAAAATTCAAACTATGGATTAGGAATTGGTTGACACTACCACGAAATCAAACATACAATCAACAGTGTCTGTATGGATGTAGACAAGTTTTATCGCTGTTCAATGGATACTTTTCTCTTTACTCGAAGAAAATTGTATGAAATGCAGGGTGCTGGTGCTGGTCATGCAAAAAAACCAGAAATGGTGCTATATTTTTCTTTGAAACTGTAACGTATCCAGTGTATGTATACTCGACGAATTCGTTATTTACTCAAATTACATAACTATAAAATGAACAGTAGATCTATTTGTGTTTGTATTTAGAATTACATATACTCGTATCTTTATGATGCATAAATTAAAATTATGATATACCAATCTTTTTTGTCATATATGAGAATTTTTTTTGTTTTGTTTTGTTTTTGTTTTCATTTTACATTTTCATATAATCTACTATAGAAAAAAAGTTTTAACTAATTTTTATTTTTTTTTTGTTTTGTTTTGAGTTAGTTGTTGTTTTTGTTTTGTTTTTATTATCATCAGAAAATCTAAATAAATTTATTTATAGTAAAACTTTATTATACAGAAATCAACACAACATATACGTTCTCAATATATGTGATATACAGTACATAAGTAGTACAAAATACACACATCACATACTCATACATCGTACACATATGTAATATTTCATTTAATCGCAATCTATAAAACTCTGAAAATATCCTCCTAGTAGTAAATGTATGTATGTAAGAGGTTTTTGAATGTTTTATTGGTTAAAATATAAAATCAAATTATATTTATGTGAAACTATATACTTACATATATTCTTGATAGAGCATAAATAGTCGTACATTTTATACAGTATATACAAAGGATACACTAGTATATTTATGTGTACATACATATGTTACATATATGTAGATACTCATACAGTATTATATTTGAATCATGAATGCTAAGTTAATATTATTAAAAGTTAGTCCTTTAACTGTTTTAATTTTATTTTTTTCTTTTATTTATTTATTTTTATTATAATTATTATTTTTTTTTTCTAAAATATTATAGAAAATTTTTGAAAATGTTGAAAAGGGATTATATACAGCATATATTATGTAGACATATCAGTTGAGTACGAATAATATATACAAACATTTATATGTAATTGAATATAGAGATATATAGAGCGCGTTCCAAAACCTTACTATAGTTCACTACAGAGTAAATTTTTGTCGTTCAAAAGAGCATAACTCTAGCAACATAACTTTCAAGCATCCAGAAACTGCAATGATATGGTTTATTTTTAACTACGGTCGCTCAAATACACGTTAACCATGTTCAAGAGTAATGTTGCTGACAGTTAATCAGCTGACTCTTCAGTATCTTTGAAGGTAAATGATTGAATTATTATTTTTATTACATATAAAATTTTGACAGCTAATAATTTTTAACTACGATAGTAATTTTAAGAGTGCGTTTTCATCCAAAATTTATATTCATCCGGATACAAAATTGTGATTGGTGGAATACACATTAGCTTATTCTACACACATATGCTCTCTCTTTCGTGTAATAAAGATGCAAAACTTCGATGAGAAAAATTTTCTCTTTGAAGATGCATGCATCTTACTACTGTCAAAATATCAGATGTTTGTTAAAACTATAATTTCAACAAAATGTAAATTCTGTATGAGAAAGCACCCAAATATGCGTTCAAAAACTATCTATCGTCAACACAACTTCAAACAGTCATCTAGAACAGAACATAACTTTACTTTACGATTACCTATTAGCCCATTACTAGGGCTATTTTTAAGGTTTTGGAACGCACTCATCGTGATGTGGTGTATATTAGATTGAACATAAACTTCAAATGTGCTCACATACACACACATAAATACCACATCCATTCATACACTTATATACGAGCTAAGAGTAATGTTTAGCTATTCATTATTTTATGAATACAATGTAATACGAATAATAACTGTCAACATTTAATCGAATTATGTAAAAAGTTCGTCTCTCTCTAGTAGGATGATATCTTCAATAAATAAAATACATCACAAATAAATAAAATATGGACATGAATAGAGAAATGAAATAATAAATCAGTGAACTAAAAAAGTTAAAAAAAATAATAAATAAATTTCAATTTTTTTTTTCTCTTTCTTTGTTCGTAAATTTAATTCATAACTTATATACGCAATCATAGACATGACTCGCTTCTCTTATGTTACATGCTTACATACATGTGTACATATCTGTCTGTGACTGTGTGTACATAAATACATATGACATAATATACAATAATTTGATTTAAAGAATAAAAAATAATAATTTTTGTAATTGCGCAAGGATTTGTGTATGTAAATTCAAATGAAATTCAAATTGAAGAGATCACAGAGTATTGCAAAGTTTTCGTGATGACATAAATAAATAAAAACATATTAAATACAAAAACTTGACAAAAAAGAAAAAAGAAAATGAAGATTTTTCTAAAAAAATTTCATCAGAACACTAGTCCATAAATAGATAAATAAAAAGGAAATTTTTGCGATTTAAGGTACAATAAAAATTTAAAAATGGAATTATTAACTTTCCTTTCAGATTATAATCTCACTAATTTAATTTTTTCAATCTAACCATAGGTCAAAATGTGTACATTTGCAGTGATGGAGTGTGCAATGTAAAAGTCATCTTGCCTTGAAAAAAATATGATCTTACATGTAAGGATGTATAAATTATATTATTGAAAACAAAAAAAAAAATTAAATTTCAATAAATAAATTTTCCATTAAAGTACAAAATTTAAATGAAAGGATTGAAGGAAGAATGTAAATTTTATAAATGTGTAAGGTACCCATCCTTATGCATCCTATACTAACTTTTATTAGTTCATTTATCTAATTTATATATTTTTTTAATTTCTTAAGGACTACAAGGAAAAAATAAATTTTTCGATTAAAGGATTTTTTTTTTTATTTCTGTATACTCAAATTGAAAATAAATTCAGTTTTGCCTTTTTTTTTCCTTGCCGTTTTCATAATATTTCTTGAACCCTTTTTTCATAATTTATAAAATTTATTTTATTTTCTTCTTATTTCGTTTATATTTCATATTTTCTATAGTCTACACAATTTATAATCTACTCCCATAACAGAGATTTTTTATCCTTACTTTAATTACTTCACAATACAGAATAATAATTGTTTCAATTGAGTGAACTTTTCATAATCCTTTGAACTTTTTTTTCTTTTTGATTAAAAAATAAAAATTATGCTAATTTCTTAATGAAAATTGTAATGAAGAATTTTACTCCCTTTTTGCATTTTTTCTTTTTTTCCCATTTTGCAAAATTTAAAATTTTAAAATAAAAAAAAAGAAACCAAAATTGTGTTGGGTTAGAATCATTTTCTTCTTCTTAAGTAATTTGACTCTAGCTCTGAGTAACTGAGAAGAAGCAATTCGAGCATCTATAGAAAACTTCCAAAAACTGCAAATTTTTTAATTTAATTCTATTGTAATATTCTTCGTTATATTCTCTTTACTATTTCGCTAGTTATGTGTATTTGTGACTGTTCCATAGAAAAGGACTCTGGAGTTGGCTGGCCTGTTTCAATTCACAATTCATTTTTGCAAATGAATTTTATTAATATGACTTTTTGGATACGTGGCTAGAATAAAAATTTTATCATTTCACACGTATAGTATTTTCTTGAAAATGTTATCATGGAGACCATTATCATCTTCTCCTGTCCATCTTAACATGAAATGGCACATGTGAAAACACTATATAGCAGGTTTACTTAAAAATTAGAAGAAAAAAAAAATAATTTAGTGAAAATGAAACGATAAATCTATTCAATTATTTACGTGCACTTTCCTTTAGTTTATTTTTTATTTAGTTCTATGGAGTTGAAGGAAATGATACGTGTAGATACGATATGAGAAGAAAAAATGGAAATGGAGACAAACACAACGAAGAAAATGAAAAACTATATTTTAACGTAGTTACATCCTGTACATATATCTACACACAACACATACTTTTATACATGTGTGTGTCTATGTGTACATACGTGAATGTCTGCATTTGAAATAGTTTTTCTCGTGCTGATTTTACGCTTCTTCATTCTCAAAGAACAAGCATATGGAATCAGACAAGCAGACAATTGTAGATATTCTCTTATGTCGTTTTGAACATAAAAATAAAACGTTATTTGATTACTTTTTAAATTTTCAAAAAAAAAAAAAAAAATAAAATTAAAGGATATGTGTTGAACTTTATTTTTGTTGCTGTTATTAAATTTAAATTACGCGAAATTGAATTTCATATCAATGTGGAATATCAAATCAGTAAGTGAATTTTTTTTTTCATTCTATTAGCCAAAATTTTAAGGATAATAGGATCCTTTAAAATAAATGCTAACGTCTAACACACTTAACATCTTTCCACATGATTATTACGAATTCTGTTAGAATATTTTTTGATTCTGGTTAAAGTAATTTAAGCCATGATATGCTTCCTTTCCTTTACGCTGTCGCTGTACATTGTTATGGGCATGAAATATTATTATTACGTCATCAAGATCAGCGAGATAGACATTTTGAAATTAATGAATAAACTTTTCTAATGATTGCTAAAAAACAAATCTATATCCTAGACATAACCTTTTTACTTGATTTTAAATATAAACTTGAAATTACATTTATTTTAAATTTTTATTCTCGAATCCTTGTTTTGATGTATCAGAATGCAAAATGAATTCATACAAAAATGAATATGTAATATGTATAGAGTATGAATTTTGTGATAAGAATGTACCATATACGATACGAATCCTCCGTTTATAATGTGCTCTTGTCTACTTGTATTTTTGTATTTTTGTAGATAGAAAATATATAAGGCAAATATTTAGATAAATATCTAAAAAACTGAATAAATATTGAAATATGGACGTATTTGTTATCCATATACAGATGGATGGGCATATATGTAGACACAGATAAATAAACAGACAGAATTATTGCTTTACTAAAACAAATAAACAATATAATAGCTAGATATACGAAAATGTCCTTATGCATATACAAAACAATATCATTCGGTATATTATTAAAGGTATATGCGAAAAGGATATTTAATGTATTCATAAATGTGTTCGTAAAAGAATATCCTTTTTTTTCATTTCTTTTTTTTTTTTTCTTTTGTGTAAAAGAAAAATGCTGACTTTGTGTCTGCTGTTTTTCATTGCATAAATATAGAAAATAAAAATTCACTGTATATGTATGTGTACAGACATAGTACAGTGTTTATATTGTTGTACACCTTTTGATGCTCATCTACATTTTTATTTGCGCTGCGTTATTTTATCATGATTTCACTTTAAAAAAAATGGTACATAAATGTACTTTATAGTTTCAGAGGGTGCTCATAATTTTGTCTAGAAAATTCAAATTTTAAGGTTTAACGCACAATAAGCACCATAATCGCACACCAATTCTAAAATCTATGCTACGGATCTGCCATAACTATTATACAGAAACCTGTAAGGAGATAAACAGGAATTGTATTAACGCTTTTTGGAGCGTAAAAAAAAAAACAAATGAGTTCTGGAATAGGTCTGCCTATTCACGAAACCATTCTAAAAAATACGTAACTTTACTCGAGTATTGTAATTCGAATGGTTTGGATTTGAAGTGTTCTTGAAAACATTCAAATATTTTTCACCTTTCGAATGAAAGGCATTCGAGTTTCGAAATTCAAAACAAATCAACATTTTGAGATTTAAAAAAGTTACTCAACAAAATTATCGTATCATAAAAGAAGATTATGTGTGAGCGAGCAACTTGCTGAGAGCAAAGTATCAGTTTGCAAGTGCAACATATACAAAATGTGAAATGAACCTTCAAAGTTGCTCTCTGTGAAAAGTTGCAATATCGAAATTTACCTTAATAATATTATGAACTGCTGTATGCCATTGCGTTAATGAAATGAAAAAATACATTCATTGTGCCTAAACTAACACAACACGATTATTTTACATTTTAATACAGTGTCTATCTCTATAATAACTGTCTGTAATAATATTCCTATCGTAGAATTTTATGATTATACTACTTACAAACTACACTAAGTACATTGTCTGTGCGATTATTTCAATTTCGTGCTATTATTCGTATTAAGCTTATTCCATTTCATATTATTACTCCCATACTCGTATTAGATAAATAACGCAAAGAGTAAAAAATGAGAAAAAATATTGCAGTAAAAGCACATCGACAAGAACAGAAAATCAAGTAAGAAAAAAAATTCAATTTAAGTCAATGCTACTTCCATTTTATACGTGCCATATCTCTGTGTGTATGCAAATGTATTTTTATAGTTTTACGTGTTAAAAGTAAAAAGTAAAAAAAAAATAAATGTGTATGGATCTAAAGTGAACATCTTCGGTGTTATATTATCCTGCAGTTTTTTTATACAATTTGCACATTTAACATTTAACTTTAAATTTAAATTCATGTATACCTCGTTAACTTTAAATGCAAACATTCATGCATGTTCATATGAGTGCATATATAAGAGCACACACATTTGCAGGATAAAGTATTTCGTCTCGTATATCCCAGATAAATTGGAAAGTAAAATATAACTGAATAACACTATGCGATACTTTTATATGTATAGAAACACAATATGTACATTTATTGCATATTATAACGTTTCGCATGTGCTTATATGATGTTTTCTCAGCAAATATTCCATGGAAACTTTAAATGTGTGCGTGTGTATAACAAAAATGTACATACATACATAATATTCATAAAATGTGTACATTATATATTCCCTTACTCTTCCATTCAGATTCAGATATATGGAAGGATATATTAGGCTATTTACAATTATTTTGTGTTATTGTGTGTGTTTTTCAAAATGAAAATTATTAAATGATACGGTTTTTAACTCTGCCTATATTTTCAATTTCCATAGAATGTAACTATAGATGATTTTGGATCATGTGCAAATTTTCATATCTATGCTAAACCGGGTGTATATGAAGAAGTACAAACATTTACGCATAAAAATAAAAAAGAAAAAATTTGTTTGCATATGTGTACACACACATTTACAGTTATTCTTATAAACTTTGTGTAGAAATGTATATAGAAATAGAAACTGTAAAGAAATAATTTGCAAGGATTTATCTGGAAAAAAATAATTCACTATATTCTTACAGTACAATCATAGATAATATTATATTTTGTGTAAGTATTTGCGCATAAAGAAAAATGAAAAAGTAAAACAAGAAAATATATCAAATCAAAAAGAGGATAATAATGTAAATAAAAATCAGATTTCACTTTAAAAAAAAAAATAAAAAATATAAAGAAAATTCTTTTAAAAATTCAACAAACAAACAAAGAGAATAAAAAATACTCGAATTTATATATATTTTTTTTTGTTTTTCGTTGTTCCTTTTACATCGTTTCATTCTCTTTTGCGTATTGTTTTGCTTTTTAATATTTTTCATTCGAGTATTTTTCTGTTCATTTTAGCAACATCAGGGACGTGATTCAATTTATGACATACTTATATCTACATACATAACGTATGCAACTTACGAATATTATATAGAACATAAATGTATAGTCACATATAGTACAAGATACATAAATATGTGATGCACATTAATACCTTTAAATAATATAAAAGAAGGATATAAAGTGATAAAAAGGAAAATTTCATAAAAGAAAAATATTTCAAAACTAAGCAGGTACTACAAAGACTTTGAGTTGAATTATTTTCCTTTTGCAAAGAAGGAAATAAAAGATATCGAAGTTTCAGATAAGTACTTACAAAACACACTCATAAGTAGTACGTGAAAGTTTTCTTTCTTATGAAAATACATATCCATCGTGTACATGTATAAAAATACAAAAAAAAAACTGAAAATTTTATATTTCGTTTATTTACATTTTTCTACACCAACCAATTTCGTTACGATAAAAATAAAATACAAAACAAAAAATGGAAGGATATTGAATTAAAATTTTCAATTCTTTAATTTGAAATTTTTCTGTTTGTTTCTATAAAAATGATCCTGTCAAAACGTAATAAATTTATTTGTTTTATATAGCTTCAAATAATTGACAATTTGAAAAATTTTCTCGCTAATAAAAACATTCCATGATTCATTCAATGAGAGGATAATTTTTTCATTTCATTATAAAACTGCCATATAAAATTTCATATAAATTAATTCTTACATCCCACAAAATACAGTTTTTGTGTGTGTTTTCTTCATCCACAATCATAAAATGCTCAACAAACACGCACACATACGAAAAAAACAAAACTTTCATCATAAAATCTGACGATTACATACTCTGCTAATGCGATATATACGATAACTCATCATGTATTTTCCGATTAACAATTTTTCTATTTCGTCTTACCATCGATTATCCTCTGCAATGCTAGGATATACATATTTACAAACATCAACAAAATCGAAATATCCGCAATTAAAGAGATCTCTATGTCTCTAATAATTACTGAAAATCGACAGCAACAAAATTTACATATCAAATAAATCCTCTACAGAGAAGTTGCACGTGTATGTATGTATTTTCTTATATCAAAAAACGAAAAGAATATATACCTAAAATTCGTACACCACAATCATATCTTAATCTTTTCGCATGTACGTCCAATTAGTCAAACACATAGAAAAAAAAATTGTAATCAATTTAGCTCAATTCTATCAAACACACACAATCCATAGTTCTACGTGTAATAGTCCTTTTGTATTTTTCCATTCGTATACATGATGTGTGTGCATGCATACATACATATGTATTTCAAATCACACACCATACAGCAGGTAAGCCCGATAATCCTTAAGTTATACACACACGTAGATCTACTCTATACCTGACTACATATTATTATCAAAAAGAATGGACTGAATGGCACGTAAGGTACAAGTTCTCATACCCTTACTCATCATCGTGGATACATAAATTTTGCATTCAATAAAATAGCTCCTATCGCCTCCCAAAAAAAAAACTAAACATATGAAAAAAACAAAGGATATAAAGTTTATATCCTTCCATTTATTCTACACATGTATACACATAGCATTACAATATGCACAGTACATTATAATGTATTATTTTTTTAAGTTAATTTTTTGGCGCATTATAACATTAAAATAAAGGATTTAAATTGTCTAGAAAAGAAAACATTTGAGCTTAACAATGGTTTATATAATAAAATTAAAATAAGTACAAGGATAAATATAACATTTACATCCCAGAATGAAATAATGTACATAAATGTATGTACATACATCTAATGCATCATACAGTTGGATGTAAACTTGGAAAAACTTTACTCGTATCCGTACTCATATCCGGATCTTATTTAGGATGAAATGGTTCACAAAAACTCGGGAAAGCGAATAAGGGCAGAATGAAAATCACATATCCATTTTTAAGAAAAAATAATTTTACAAACCACAGCAAAAAAAAATATTCTCTGTGAAAATGTTCTCTTTAAATGCTCTCATGGTGAGCATATACACAGATCTAGTATCCATCTGGAATTCTTCTACGTACATGCCTACTACAGTGTAGTACATAATTTACACAAGAAAATAAGAAGAGAAACTAGATTCATGTGTATAAGTATAAGAAAAACCCATAAATGTTTGATCTATATTTCTATGTATAAACAAACATGGAAACTCTTGAGAATTGAGAAGTAGAAAAAGAGAAGAGTAGTAGAAAGACAAGCGAATAGTAGTTTTACTTCTCCTTTTCTGTTATAGATTATGTACTGTACTGCAGTAGGCGTGTACAAAGAAGAACTTCAAACAGAAACTTGATCCGTGTAAACAAGAAAAACTGATAAATGTTTTGACCTATATTTTCATTTGTAAGCAAACATGGTCAATGAACTCTTGACACTACTTTCCTTATAACTTTTAAAATATTGAATTTTTCCAAATTGAAAGCCAGACATGTTTGTTTTCTAATATAAAATCCAGTTTTTCTTCCTCCTGTTCTTCAATATCAGAATAAAAAATAAATAAAATTAAAGTGTAAAATGTTAAAGTTTCAACGAAAAGTTTAGAAGTGCACTGGGCGCCTAAGAGGCTAAAACCGACACTGTCCGTACTGGTAGTATTTGGTTGGTAGTCGATAGTACAATACTAGACTGGATGAAAATTTATTTCATTAATCCTTTCAAACAAACCAGTGTATAATAATGTATAACATATAATATGTAGATAAAATAAAGTATATATTTTTTTTCCAGGATACATATTAGTTCAGTAGTTGTGTGGTAGATTTAGATGAAAAGCAAAAACGAAAAACTGTGCAAACATTATAAAATGCAACTGCAAAAACAATAAAAATGAAACACACATTTTTTTTGAAACATCAAACAATAAAAACCTTTGTACATATATGTACAAGGATAATAATAAAACATGAAAAGTAAATATATAAGAAAAATAATTATCATATGTCATGTGTGGACTTAAAGTAGTGTGTGTTTATATAAAATAATTATAATAGCGATTTTTGGTCTGCTTTTCTTTAATCTAGTTAAACTTAAATAAAACTTTTTAGTCCTTTTTTTCATTACAAGGATTTTAATATTATATTGTCAGTGTTAATGATAATGTGTTATCTACTCGAAAATAAAAATATATTTTTGACAAGATTCCAATGCTAGTGACAAAAGTAAGGATTTAAAATTTTGAAAACGTTAAATTAAATTTGAATTGAAACATAATCTACTTAATTGAAAATATTTTCACTTCATATTTTAAAAGATTCTGATTTTATCTTGGAAATGTTTTATTTTAGGTTTAATGTGAAGACATCATTTTTATGACATCATTGATACACAATACTGTCGATGCTCAAAATTTTTCATAACCTAAAATCGGAGTAATAAAATGAGTCGCCATTATTTTAGTAAGGCGTTTCCTGGGATAAGTGAAAATAAAACAATAATAATTAAATAAAAGTATTTTGGAAAAAAGAAGAGAATTGTTTCAGGATAATGAAGAATTTAGAATTTGTTGTTGCAGGAGAAGAAGAAGAAAAAAAATCTAAATTATATTCAATCAAAGTATAAATAAATGAATCTTTTCATTCTAGGATTCTGATATTCAAAAAAGTGTAATTATATCCAGATTTTGGGGATAAATTTTTGGATTTTATAAAACACCAAATTCATTTCAGCGGAAATCATTTTATCTTTCAGATACCTTTTGGAGCGGATGAGGCGAAACAATTAGCAGAATGGAGCATATGTAATACTCAAATGATGATTGAGGTTAATCATCTCATATTTCACACAATTTCTCACCTCATTTGAATATTTCCAAAGTAAATTATAAGGCAACTATGGAGTTAACAAAGTGTAAGTAACTAATTAGATTCTGTATATTAGCCAGTCACAAAATAGAGTCACAGTTATTACAAAATTTTATTACATTCAAATTTTAGATAATTAGTTCCACATTACATATGCATATGCACTCTCTAATGTGAACACTCATATACTCGTAATGTATGTATCGTCTGATATCACGACCACAACAATTCAAATTTAATGCAGCTACATCATAAATTAAACTCTTATCTAGTACACTCATATGTGCATATTTTCCTATTTCATTTAAACATTATGACATTACATAATATTTCACACTCTTGCGTTCGTGTAATTCGTCTCTACATATACACTGATACAATCCTCCTATAAATGCACCAATGTTTTTAGTTACTGCTTACTGGTATGTTTGTGTATGTGCACAATTTTGTATATAAAATACGTTTTATAATTTATCTTCATAATTTCATAAATCAGTTAAGTTGTTATTACATTTGAAGTGAGTTTCATGAATATTTTAAATGAATTTGCCATCATACAAATAATAATCTGCATACTACATTGCTAACCGCCATACATACAAAAGTGCGTAAATAATAAAAATAAAAATGCAAAAAACAAGGACGAAAAACATTTTAAGTTTCGCACGTACCGTATACACATTATTCAAAAATATATATTACAAAATATTCGTGAAAATTTTAGATAGGATCCAATACACATATATTACTTACAGCACTCACAGCAATTTTTCATTTTGTAAATTTTTATCGTTATATTATCGGTATTACATTCGTTCATTTATTCAAAGTTTTCTGTTCCTAATCTTCGCACATATCCATGCATTCATCGATTACAGACTGATATTCAAGTAACGTAACTGTAATAAAATTCATATAGCATTCCCTTCCTTTCTTTTACGTAAATACGGATGTTATACCTTGAATGAATTGTGAATGTTTTACAAAATTTCGAATCAATCGATTAGAGTATTGACAAACAGCGAAACAAAAAAAAAAAAATCACCAACAAATAAGAAAGACAAGTGTATACATCGCAAAAGGATCTGTCAATTTTTTTTGAATACACGTACAGGTACTTGAAGATGCTTTTATTAGACAATTCATAAAAATAAATTACACACAAAAACAAACATTTACACATCTAATCCTTGTTTGTTTTCAAATAATACTAAAATGAATATATTTAAGAAAATTATGTAAAGTTTAAAGGATTATAATAAGAACATATTTTTTTTTCAAAAAAAAATCTACATAAATATCTGTACTTGAATGTGAATACACGAATGGATACAGTGTGTATGTGTGTGTGTGTCTGTTCAATTGAACGTGTGATGGATAGGTTTACATATGTGTTTTGAACTCTAGAAAAAAAAATGTTTTTCCTTTTTTTTTGTAAAAAAAAGTTTATACATTTTTTAATCTTCGGAAAGAGAATTACGTTATCCTCTATGTGAATATATACATATGTATGTACCCGCATAAATAAAAAAAAAGGAGCAAAATCATATATTTACAGTAAAAAATAAATAAAAATAAAAAACCAAAATAAACATTAAATAAAAATAAAATAAAACAGAACAAAAAAAAACTGGCATACATATAAGAGGGAACATAAAAAAAAAGGATATTCGAAACAAATCGATAAACGATAAAAATTTCAAAAGACGAAAACTTTATCATACAATAAAGATAATTTGATATTCATCTTATGAAGAAAATTTTCATTTTACCAACACACATGCACATATATTTAGAAGAATATATAATACACATTTATTGTATGCACACAAAATAAAAATTATACGAGTATAAATGGTATATATATTCGTAGTTATTTATGGTATAATTTTATTGATGTTTTAAACTTTATTACAGTCGATTCTTATAGTAATGTAAACATTATAAAAAAAGGAAATAAAATAATGAAACAAAAGATGAAAAACAAACACAAAAAAAAAACAAAAAATATAATGTAGGAAAACATAATACAAAAAAAAACAAAAAAAATGACATTAAAACTATAATAAAGTCAAAAAGTCATTAAAATGTTATTACGGTTAAGATTTAATGTGTAAGTAAAGTTAACTGGATACGTGCATAAGGAAAAGGAGATATTAAATAACGTACGCATAGTAAAAATTTGGTTAAATACACAAAAAAAAGAAAAAAGATATTATGTGATAGAATCAATTTTAATGATGGAATTTTTATTATTTTATGTGAGAGTCAGGTGTAAAAGTGGTGATAAAATTTTTTAATCCTTAAATTTTATTTGAAATATTCTTTTATTTTTATGTAAAGGAAATAAATTTTTTTTTCTCTGTTTAGGTGAAATGGTTTATTGATGGAACGAAAATATGACAATAATTTCATGTGATTGAATCTGTTTTTAATTAAAAATGTTCTGTTTAAATGATGGAGTTATGTTCGAGACAGGCATTAAATTCATTGGGATGAAATGTTTTTTATAAAAGGACGAAATATAAAATTCGATTTTCTTTTATTGAATTCGCTAGAATGACAAAAAAAAACGATATTTATGACCTGGATAAGGGTAACGTACTTCAAACTTTTATTTCGGAGAGCTAATTTGGTGTAAACACTTTCTTCAAAATATTTTAAACATATCCCACATCCTTCAGAGTTAGCATAATTGCAACTTTAAAAATAATATAAAATTTAATTGCAAATCATCTTGTTGTCCTTTTAATTTTTTTTTTATTCAGTTTAAAAGGAGGTAATAGTAGACAATATAAACAACACAATGACGCTTTAGGTAATTTTCATCCTTTACTGCATTATTAAAGATGATAGCATTTGCATTATACATGCATATTATTTCTCAACAAATCTTTATTATTTTTTTTTTTTTTCATTTTTATTCAATACTTACTAGGATATATTATATCCTTTAAAAAATTTACTGAAATAAAATGAAATTATATGCAATTTTGTATAGTTATATCTAGATGAATGTACAGAAAATAAGAAAATTTGCCAAAAACAAACAAAATCCAATGATCTTAGTTACCATCAAAGGATACACAATCATTCATACTCGTACATACAACTATGTATTCATGTGGGAAAATGAAAACTCAACAAAAAATTAAAATTTCATAGGAACAACGATACGATTCGATATCTACGTCTTCGTCGGTCGATAACCTTTTTTAATTTTTCATTGTTGAATTTGATTTGGCAATTTTCCAAAAAAATATTCTCAGTTATGTACATATTTAAAGGATGGATGAAACGATGATGCAAAATTTATGAATTGCTTGAAATATATAAAAATTCAAAATTGCACATACACACAAGTATACGTCGTATATTCTAGCTTTCAATTATTATACATATTATATAGCCTATACCAATTCATATAACTTACGTAAGTATATAATGATTCCCATAGGCAAAAAGGACTATATTCATTTAAGTGTTTTTACGTTGATTACAAAAAATAAATGTACCTACATATACTTACTTACAAATATGAAGTCATCGTACAAAAAGAGTCACATTCAGTCTCTATCCACTTTTGTTCCCAATGGCAAAGTTTCCCACAGAAACAACAATAACAACAAAAAATGGCAGATTAACTAAATTTTCCAAGAAATATAAATTTTTTTTTTCTTTCTTAAAATTATCATTAAATTCTAATCTACATTACACCTATGAAAATTCAACAAAAAATAAAACTTTTTCGTATTACTAAGAATGAACATAAATGTGTGTGTGTGTGTGTGTGTGCATTTTAAATAGAGACGAAAGAGAGGATATATAGAAATTCGAAACATTAAAATTTTCTAACCCGGAAATAAATGATTCGATCCCAAGAGAAATTTTCAAAATGTATAGAAAAATATAAACTACCGCATTAAATCTGCAATACATAAATGGATATCGAATAAAGGAATTGAAGAAGAAAAAATGTAAGATTTGTATATCCTTAATACAACAACTTTGCACAATTTAAATATGTACTTACATTCTCAATGAAATTTTACATACTCTTTTCTCATACTTTCGTAGTAAGTGTTTTAGACTTTCTTCATTTCAATCATGAACTGTAACACTCCTCTCTACATACTTACCAGGTACTAGTCTAGTAGGACTACCAGCACTATTTCCTCTTGAATGAGATTAAACTTTTCGGTATTTTTATTTTTTGTTGTCTTTTTTCTTTTCTTTTCTTTTCTTCTTTTTTGCTGCCATACTGTCATTCAATATTCCCTTTTATTTTCCTCACACACATTTACCCTGCTTCATGTAAATTTTCCATTTCTTGCAAATTTTCATTCGTCTATTTTTTTAGTATATTTTTCTTCTTCCTTGTTTTTCCTTGTTTTTTCTGTTTTCATTTAATTTTTTTTTGTCCAGCATGTTCCCAAACACATACAAACACTTTAAACTATTTCCCAAATGTATAATATAGTAAGTAAGTAGTACAAAATAAAATTTTCTGTCTAACCTCAAAATTGAGTTTCGTGACATGAATTTAAAATTTAAACTAAATACAATTTAAAAGTTTAAAAGATTGAGAAATTTTTCTTCATCTGAAATTATTTTCTTTTTCTCATTTTTGTTTTTTCTCATATTTTTTTTCTTACTGTCCAAAAACTGCACAAGTGTTGTACACACATCTCCATATAAACGGCAAAAACATACCATACCATAACAATCTGCTCTTTACCACCCCACACTCTAGTGAGTCTAATAGTGAGTCTAAAATGTATGTTTGCTTTCTGGAATTATTGTAGTAGATATGTACTTACAAGTACTATATATGAAAGTTTAAAATAAATATACTCAAACGTACGTGAATAATAACAAAAGAAAAATAGACAGACTTCAGAGGACATGGTATCAAATTAAATTGAATGAAAAAAGTTTTTTAAATGAAAAACTCAAAAACAAAAAAAAAGAGAAATATCTTCAATTTCTTTTTTATTATATTGAATTTTTATGCCTGAGATTTAATGAATTTTGCGTCCGTTGCAGTTGCAGCAGCATAAGTTTATTATACTCTTGTTACAATTTCCTGCAAGAAGACAGATCAAATATGATGGAAAAAAGAGAAAGTTTCATTTCAAGTAAAAAGAAAAAATTAAAAAAAAAAATAACGAAAGAAAGCAAACTTTACTCTTTGGCTTTACTATATAATACGATACATTCGCTTGAGTTAACTTCCTTTGATTATTATTTTGTACTTAAAAGATCCTGATCTACTTTAAAAATATGTACAAATTTTACAAAAGTTTCTCAGAAAGTACACATATATGTACATACGTAGTGCATCATCTTTCGTTATCTCTGTCGTTCAGTTAATAAATTATAAAATTTATGAGTTAATTTATGAGTGAATTTATGAGTGAATTTATGTAGATAATTAATGAATAATAAAACAGTTTAAAACTCTTAAATTCCACAAACATACGTAAGCACACGAATATTTAAAAAAATTCTTTTTGTTTGTTTTGTTGTTTTACTTTCATTCAATATTTAAGTGACTGCAAGATACGTTAATTGGATTTTAGTTTTACTTGTTCTCCTGTCTTATCAAAACTATAGCAACAGCAATAACAACAACAAGAAGGAACGTGTTGCAATGCAGTCATTTTAATTGTCATTTTATATATGTTTGCCATATAAAATTAAATTATTTTGCTGTTGTTATCGTTTAGTTGTGTTAATTTTTCCTCTTCATCTTTTTTCTATTTATCGATAATATTAATAATTCTGTAAGTAACTTTATGACATCTTGTTTATCCTTCCTTCAAAACTTACTCAGACTTTCTACACAGCTACATTTATAACACAGCATTGAATTGTACGATTATACATTAAATTACATACACAAATAAAGGACACATTTTAAATATTTTTCATGTCATCTTAAAGGTATAAATTATTTAATAATAACAAATAAAAATGTAATAAACAAAACAAAAGAAAAGGATCAAAAAATTTACTTATTCATCTGTAAATTACATGAACGTATATTTAAACAGAACAAAAGAAAATATAAATAAGGAAAACATATTTTTTTCGTCTTTTATGAGTAATATAATATTTTGTTATATCCTTGTTCATCATTGTACATCGTATCCTTTTATCAGTTTTTTTTTTTGTCTGATCCTATATTTTGTTATCATTCATTTACTTTTTAAAAAAAACCTTACCCACCTGATCATCATTTCGTCCTCCTATTCGTTCGTCCTCCTATTTCGTATTCACTATCACATCTTTTTTACTTCTTTCATTAATTAAAATTTTAAATAGAATTTTTATTTAATAAATAAAATGAAGTCAAAATAAAGCAAACCAAATATTAAGAGAAAAGAAATACTGAGAAAAGAGAACTATGTAAACGAAGTCGCATACAAAAGGTTTTTACAATTTCGTTAAATTTTAATTATTACTGGAATTATTTAATTTCCATGTTTTCCTCGTTTTTATTTTTCCAGTTCAATTTCAATTGTAATAATCAATAAATAATGATAGGACATTAGGACATTATGTGATATGATTCGGGTATGGCTACATTTCAAACGTGAATTATTTAAATTTAATCTGATACGAAATCATTTATTCAACACTTTTGTTAGCCTTTGCTTTTGCTCCAACTCCAAGATCAACTTTCATACTTTCATATCCTTTGCTGTACTTCTTTCTGTATTCTTTCAGTTTCTAATTTCGATGCAATTTAGATCCCTTTCCACCTTTATCTATCCAACCGCAATGCATAAATAAATATTTTATTAATATAAAATCCTGACAATATGGACCATAAAGATTTTATTGTTGACTCTGCAATTTTATGTAACTGAACTGAACAATAGTTGGAGTGGATACCTATAGTATTTGATTTTCATTCATCCAGATGGTTCGTGGTATATGTAGAGGTGTGTTTACTTTTGTATATGGGGATAGTTGGTTACTTTTACACTGCATTATTTATACTTTTTTAAATGTTTTTTATATTCATATATACAACCACATTTACATTTACCTATTATTCGATTATATTTCGTCCTGTCCATTTACAAACCTGTACATATGTAACAACACTCATAAGAACATAAGTATAAGAACATTATATAGTTCATATTTAGAACTCTCTGAAATACCAACATAAATAATTTCCTTTTAACCAAAATGCAAAATATCCTCTGTGCATTCTATAATATTTTATCTATACAAATTTTGCTTTTTGTTTTCTGTTTTTTTCTGTTCTTGTTGTTATTGTTGTTGTGTGTTTGTGTTGTATACTACACATATTTTTGAATGAAATTTTCGTATTTAATTGTGGCTTTTTCCTTTTAATTATTTTTTTGTGTCTCTAATACGAAAAATATTCAAATACAAAATATGTGCATAAAATAAAGGATACCATTACTTGTGTATAAAGGTATGTACATTTATACATACGAATGTATAATTATAAAGTATAAATGCAAATGTTTGTGTTGAAAAGGAATTCCTTATTTTAATTCAGTTTCCTTCAACTTTATTTTGGTTCTGTTACACACAGAGAAAGGGAGAAAGTGTACAATGCGTATATGGTCATCGTCTATGTTTGACTGAAATTTATGGGATTAGATACACTTGTACACTTGTATTTAATTCGAATATCCATACAGATAAAGGATAAAATTTCAAAATAAAGTAAATTAAACAATTGACCATTTTCGTTTTTTTTTTCTTTATCCTGAAAATGTACTGAATAGGCTGAGGTAAATAAATGTAAATTTAATTAAATAAAAGGAATAAATGAGGAAAATTATTTTAGGAAAAAGTGAAATTTTAAAGGAAACTCTAATAATTATGGAAAAGTAATCTTCAAGGTAAAATATATAGTTCTTCTTAAATTATTTTTCAAGTATCCTTTTTGAATTTTTTGTTTTTGTGCCGTCATTTTTTTCAACGGTTGATAATTTCAATGAAAATTTTAGTAACCAGAAAATTCTTTGATAATCATTATCCTTATTCCTTATCCATTTGATGAAATGAGCTAAAAAATCTGATAAAGTTTAATAAAGGCAAAACATCCTCAAACTATAACCAATACCGACACTTACCATACTATCACGCACCATACAATTGACTTCCTCGCTCTGATGGCCTCTATAAGCTTCCTCCTGTTTTTTTCACCACTTTTATAATTTTCAAAAGGAAATGGTTCGAAATATCATCCCAGCTAACAGTATAAAAATGAAAATTTCCTTTAAATGAACAAAATGTCTAATTAATGAAAATCACTGAACTAATATGTATATGTATATCCTGTAAATTTGTTGCTTCTTTATCTTCACATATAAGTACGACAAGTAAATGTCGAAATATCCTTCCAGCTTTTCATTAGTTTTTTTTCTGTGTCATTTTTCATTATATTTTGTGCAATTCCTTGAAGAAAATAGAAAAATTTTCTTACAGGATACAGGATATTATAGGATGGAATAAGAAATGAAAATAGAATTGTTTTCGGAATAACTCAAAAAAAAAAACATGATCACATTATGTCTGTGTTAAGAATCCTAATAGTTTATGGCAATAAGAAATAAAAGATAAGAAATTCCTTAATTTCTAGCTTTTCGGAAGTTATTATTTTTTTCTCCTCACCATCCTTCTTGCCCTTTCCTACCAAGTGTATTTGTAAATTTTTACAATATAAATCTCAAAGAAACACTACCTACTATTACAAAGGATATTGTGGGACGGTCATTGTTAAATTACAAAGGAAACGCACACATAAAAGTGAAGGAGGATAATTTAGAGGATTATCAAATTTATATACTAGATATATGTGTATTTATTATTGAATGGTAGAGGTGGATAGAGTGTAGACTACAAAAACGAACAAACATCCTTTGATTTAAATTCATTTATATCTGACCAAATATTTTGTAAACGTATTTCTTGTACTGAATGCCCAATTGAAAAAATTGAGAAAATTCCAGTAAGAATTTCATACTTTCATTCAATGGCCTATAAACTTATTTGTTTCCTTTTTTGTATTTTTCGTTTTCCTCTCAACAATTATATTGTCCCTGAATAAATTTACGACCCTCAGAATATTCGCAATTTATAAAATTATTAGCAGATCTTAAAAGATTTATGACAATCATTAGTAGGGACATTAAAATTCGGATATTTTGAATAACTGAAATGAACACCGCATGTTATGATGCCACATGATTCATATCCTCGACATAACTGTGCGTACGTGTGTATATGACGAACGTGAGTTCATGTATCTGTATGTAGTGGAACACAAGTGGACTAGCGACAATGACTAAATGACTTTAAATGTTCTGATGGCGCTAATGATGGCGATTATAAATTCGGATTACACTCAAGGGAACTCTTCGTTATTGGTAAATACTGGTGCTTGCTGGAATTTTTATTACTCTACGTTTTATGGTTTTTTTATAAAAAAAAAAAGAACAATTTACAAAATGTCGGAAATAAAATTTAAAAAAGGACTTTACATAGTGAAGAAAACTTTTTTCTAAAAAAAATTTTTGTGAACTATAAATTTTATTTTTTTTTGCTGATTTTAGAAAATATCCTTTTTCGTCGATATCAGTTTCCGAATGATTAATTATGACATTACAGGATTATACATGAACTTTTTATTTCTTTCAAAAAAAAAAAAATAATAATAATAATAAACTTTTTGTCCTAATTTCATAAATAAGTTTTGAAGTATCAGATAAAAAATATATCGATTTCATTCGAATCAACAACTATCTGCTATTTGTCCTTCAGAAATATAAAAAAAAATTCTCAAGTTTCCCAACAACAACAACAAAAATTATAACAAAAAAAAACAAATAAATCTAAATACTATGATAGTTAACTGTTAACAGAGAAGGATAATTTTTAAATGAAAATCTATTTTCCATCGAATACAAATTAAAAATTCTAATGGCCATCAACCATCTTGGACCCAATAACAGATAAAAATGGAGAAATGTTCCCTTTAAATGTTAATCCTTTTATTTGAAACCAACTTTTTCCTCTGTTTCAACTTTAAATGCATGTGATCCTTGTTGAGGGAGAAAGGATTTGTGTGAATATAAAATTTTGCATGATGAGAAATAAAAAATTATTTAGCTCTTTAAATGTACGCGTTGCACAAAAACTTTTATAATTTAAATTTTTTTAAATTTTCCTAAAGGATATAAAATAAGTGTCATACACACACCCGTACATATACGATTATAATTCATAATGACTATGAAAAAGTTTTGCATAATTTAATATACATAATTTTGTGTTTTGGTTTCCTTTTTTTTCGTTTTATAATTTGTCCTTACAGCGCCATACTACTTAGTTCGTTGTTTAGTTTAATTTTTTATTATTGCAGTTTTAAAAAAAAAATATGTTTTTGTCTAAGGAATTATCACAATTTAGACGTGTATGTAATTTGTAGATCCTTTAATTGGATTACTGAAATAAAGTTGGTTACGCAATAAAAATTAATTTTTTTCAACTTTTCAATGGAGAAATGTAAAAAACTGGAAGGAAACTTTTACAACGGAATTTTTTGAGAACATGAAAAGTTTATCTTGGATTGGAAAAATTTTCAAATGGAAAATTGTAAAACTTTCACCTCAACTGATCGAGTCATTGACGATTGACAAAATTCTGTTTGCTTTGTTAGCAAGATGATTCTCTAAAATTCTGTATTTCGAAAATATTGCATTGTGTGTTTTTTCAATCGACTCAGCTGAACCACAACTACAACAAACTGATAACTCACGAAAGAACACGTAACTCGTAAATGAGTCCCTGAATCTCCCTGAATCTTAGCTCTCCCACTAAAGTTTCTCAATTACCTGATCAACTTGAAACACTCTGTACTTCACACTTTTCTCCTCCAATATAACCTCCATGTGTTGAGTGGTCAAACAAAATAACCAAACAACCAAACTTTTCTCTTACGTTCAAAGTTTTTTTTTTCTGTTCAACTCATCATCATCATGACATTGAACACTTTCATATTCGGTCAAATTTCTTTTCCCACTTTTCCCACTTTATGCACTCACCGATAAAAAAAATCTTGGCCACATAAAATCCACAGTTCCATTGAATTTATTTTTATTTTGTCGTTTCTCTTCTTTCATTTTCTTTTTCTAGTTTATAAGTTTCCAAAGTTAAAAAATTGAATTACTCTTGAACACGATAAAAATTAAAAAGCGAAAAAAATATGTTAAACAAAAAAATATGAAAAATGACAAGCATGAAATTGGGTAGCAGATGTTTTTGGTGTAGAATTTTGTGCTTTTTTTCATAATGAACGCCTTCACGTTATTCGCTCTCATACACAGAACCATATTTAAATTACGATTATGATTATGATGATGGCCATTGATAAAACCCCCCCGAGACAAACACACACACGCACACATCAGTTCAAACGAAAAGCAGTGAAAAACTGAAAAACGTTCTTTTCGACTTTACGTAAGCGAAAACCAGCAACAAGCAACCTTCATGCACATTTACTTTCACAGTAGAAAATTTATAAAAAAGATTAAAAAAAAAATCAAAACAGGAGAATATGAAAAAAATTGTTTTTTCTTCAATTGAATTTTCATTTACCCCAAAAAAAAAGGACGATAATTTTTAAGTATTCTGCCAGATTGGACGATAAAGGAGCCTACATTTCGTGTCATATAACGAAATATCCTGTACGGCATTATAATGGTTATGTGCTTGTCAAAAAATAAAATCACTTTTCATAAAACAAACACACACACAAAAAAAACCTACAATAGGACTTAAAATTAAAAGAACAAAAAATAAACAAGAACATGTTCAGAAACACAATAGGATTACATAAAATTACAACTATGTACATACAAATATATGGAATAGAATGGAATGGATATTTTTATTGTCGAAAATGACAAGTAAAATCTAAAGTAAATCAAGGACATATAGGAATAATAAAATTTTTTAACTAACGAACAAAAAAATTGAAAACAAAATGTTTAAAATAGGAATGGGAATTCTATCATTTTCATAATAATTTGTCCTTTTATATTATTTTTTTTTTTTAATAAACGTTAACAAACGTTTAAATTTTGTAAAGCGTCATAAACGATAAAAATTAACACAAAATATTAAAAAAAAAAATGTATCGGGTCCTAAAAACCTAAATAAAAAAAAATAAATTGTCAATTGTTTGTATTTCAACCAAAATGAACCGAATGTTTTGAAGGATAAATACAATGTAATTGTGATGTCGCATCATCATGTTTATCAGGACAAATTTGATGATGAGCCTATATATTCATTGTTTCATATTTTTTCCTCCATTCACATAATATCTTGATCGATTTGAATGAAAACTCTTCAAATTATCATTTTCTAAAAAAATATCCTAGTTCCATTAATTAAGAGGAAAAAGCATTTCTTTATATTATGGTTGTTGTATATCATTTATCATTTTTATAAAAAAATCAAGCTCCCATGCAGCCAAAATATTTATGCTTGTAAGAAAAGGAAATCATAATTTCAAAACAAACAAAATGCAGAAAGAAAAATACAGATAATGTGAAGAATACAACAAAAATTGTATTTTTACAAAGATTTTTTACTGAAAAATGACGCTATCCCTATGATTTACAATCACAGATAATTAACTGTAATAAATGGCGAAAAATGATTTGGAAAATATTCGTCTTATTTTCATTACCAAAAACGATTCACATCTTTTAAATTTCAGAAGGAATCATTTTGACTTTTATTTCCAATTTCCCTTAGTGAATATTTCAATTTATATTTCAAAAAATGTTTTGTCTTTAAATTCGTATTCAGCTTTTTATCATATCGTCACCCTACCTTCCCATCCTTCTTTCCTATTCTGACTTGGAACTCCAAAAAAGCAAATTTTCTGGTATACTTACAAATAAAAAACGATAGTCTTCTACATACACCTATGCATTCTAAACCTCTAGGCAATCACACACTCACACGCACTTTTATAAAATTAAATTTCAATCTTCAGTTAAAATGCTTTCACTTTGGGAATAATTTCAAGATTATTTTCATTGAAATGAAATTATAACATAAAACGAAAGTAAAAAAAAAAAACAATAATTTCTTTCAACTTTCTCTTGTTCTTATTACATATATACTTAATGTATTTTCGTGATTTCATTTTACGGCAAATATTGGCATAGATTAATATCTCTGATATTATGTACTGGACTGGTATACCAGGTATTTATACACTTACACTCATGTCTAATTCCAAGAATTTATTACTGCCTATACTCGTAATTTTGAAACTTTCGATTGCATAGAAAACGATTCAATTTGTATGCCATCATAAATAATCTACATGCTGCTATACGGTGTAGAAATCGACACACAATCGACAGTATTTCACTTCCCTATATGAAATTTTATGATAAATTTATACAAGGTGAGCAATAAATCCTTCTACATTATCAAACTAACATATGGAATAACACACACGTAATTAAATAGAATGAGAAAATTATTGTTTCTGACCATGAAAATCTACAACCACAATTTTCTTTTGGTATTAACTGCTACCTGCTAGCTAACCTGCTGCTACAATCACTCACGTAAATTGCTCTACGACTAATCTCACTCAAAGCAAACACAATACAAAACAAAACAATCTCTCGTTTCATATGCCCCTGTAAAAATGTGATGTTCAGGGTAGTTTCAGTAAAATGCCAGATAAACGAAAATATTCAATAAACAGATGGGAAATTTATACGAAATTTCAATTTTGTCTTCTTATATCGTGTTTCGTTGTATTCATTCATTCTCTCTTTAATGCCATATCGTTTCTCAATATTCTTATCATCACAGCAAAAGATAATAATGACGATGATTATGATGGTGATGATGATGATGACTACGTACGTATACGAAGATGATGATGAGGCTTCCTCTAAGAATGTTGTGTTCGCATGTAATGTTACAAAATGAAAATTTAATTTCCAATCATCATATTACTTAGATCCTCAATTACTTTCTGTACATACATATACATATGCTAACAGCAAACACATGAGATGTTGCACACATCTACGTTCTTATAATAAAAACGAAAATCTTCAACGAAATTACTTTACAAAATATTTATCTACGAATACTGTAAGACTTTTATAGTGCCTGAAAAATTCAATACACACGTAAACATTTTGTTTACGAGCAGATACATGTTATACTTACGTATCTACATCTTAAAGTAATTCAGAGCGCAGTGTGTATGCAGAAGATATTTTTTCATATCGTTCAATTCTTGTATTTTCGCATGTAAAAATTAAGTAGAAAATGAAAATAAAATCATCCAAGGATGTAATGTATAAGTACTCGTATTTGTAGGATTTTTCGCTTTAACCCGGCACTTTAACTCACAAAATATAATACACAAAATTTACTTTGTAAATTACTTATCATTGCAGATATTGACTAAAATTTTTATGCTTTTGTCTAGTTTCAGAACACATATACTTACTAGTACACACAGACACACACACAGATACATGTATGATGTTGGGTAGCAGGTTGCTTTCATGTTTTTCATTTTCAATTTCAATTTTCTTCTTTCCTGTTTCATATACATACATACGTACAACATGAAATTCTCTTTTATAGCCAGGTATTGTTTATATGCAAAAATCTATTATCTGCATGATATTATTAAATTTTTATGTTTTCCTTTTTCTTATATTACGCATACACATTACTTTCATGCTTATATACATAAATTTTCCTTATATTTTTATAGTTTGGTTCTTGAGTGATTAATTTTCTCAATAATGTAACTGCAAATTTTCAAGAAAATTGAATACTTACGTGGACTATATAGTGTTGTGGTTGTATATCAATTTTATTAATAGAATACATGTTTTACATTTAAATTAGTCTATGCATGTGTGTGTCCGGTTTGTGTACTAATACTAAAATATGCCTGATATGAATACATTACGTAAGCAGAAAAAAGTTTGTAAGACATTTCAAAAAATAATATAATATTTGATTAAAGATTTCTCTCTTTTTTTTAATTAAAATTTTATTAAAGATATTTAAGAGTACCTTTGTATGATAGGAAATGAGAGAAATGTGAATTTGTTGAATATATTATTCATTTTTTTTTTCAATTTTTTGTTACCTATTACCAATTTTCATTACCTCCAAACAATGTTCACTCAACTTCGAATGAATACACCAGGTTGCTGGGAAGAAAAGGTTAGAAATTCTGATATGATAAGTAGTCTACTTGGTGACAACAAGTAGGTTAGCACAAAGTATTATTAGAGATAAAAATAGAGCAGGTCCTGTCATGTAAAAGAGCTTGCTTGTCCGTCTCTGTAGTTCCGAATCCACATTAAACTTTATGTGCGTGCACCGTACCGCGGACATGATGGTAATAACCAAGATGTATAGAGTAACAAGGTGAGCCAGAGCGAAAAAGCTGTTTGTAAAGCTTTAAGTTATTACGTCATTTATATCGAGTTTGTAATGCAAACAATTACCGCGATGTACGTCACAAGCTTTTAAAAAAAGAGCTTTTCTGTCGGAATGGCTCACCTTGTTACTCTATACATCTGGGTAATAACTCATGAGCTTGAGAAAACCCTGGTTAACTTTCACTTAGGGCTGTAATGCTATAAAAGAAGAAGAGGAAGAATATCAGCTAACAATTTCAACAACAACAGTAGAATATTTTTTCTCTTGAATCCTTTTCTTGAATTAAATTAGGAAGGTTTTAAGTTTTTAATTGCACATGATGAGTACTATGAGTACTAAAGTCCATTTGAAAATAAATAATAAACACTGTAGCTGGAAGTAGCTTGAATACATTCGACATTTTTTAAAAATCTTCATCATTAACCATAAGATTTAATTGTTACTTAACTCGGTAGTCCTTTTAATCGTAAAACGTATGCTTCTTTAGAACACATACTTCTAAACAATTCAAATTTTGAAAATAATTTTATACTTACCACCAGCACCAATCATCATTAATCTAAGAAAGTTCTGATCTATACACATACATGAATCATACGTGTAGAATCTAGGTGCAATTAAAAATCCAAAATCTACTTCTGTAATAATTATGAGATGCAATTCATATTATTTTGTGAAGTAGTATCTAGTTATTTTAGACCACATTCGGTTCTACTTGAATTTTTCCTAAAATATAAATTTAAAGGAAAACTAATCGAAAATTTACATTAAAAAAAAATGTTCATCTTCTCTCAAGGCATTTTGTGAATGATTTTAAAGCAATCTCTTGTAGCCATATATACAAATACATACACATGCATACAAAGTGTAGATACAAATACACTTGTATGCATGTAAAAATAAAATGTAGACACACACATTATCATATAGAATCACATAAAACTTGTATAAATACATATTTCGAAATTTTAGTATGGAAAATAACAATTATTATTTTTATCTTATCATCATAGTATCCAAATACTCGTACATGTGCATGAGATTCATATGAAATGCAAATTATTATCTACAAAATGTATGTGTGTGCAATTATACAAAAGTACTTTTGCTCTATATATTATTTTGACCAGATGAACTTCATTTGTATAATGATGCTATTAAGAGGACTCATATTATTGTTTCATATACATATTTATTTTAATTTTATTTATTTTTCTATGATTTTAAAATACTTAGTTAAGTATGCATATCCTAGTATGTAGTACATGAGTATACTTTTACAACTGGTAGACAGCATATGTACATCCATTAAAGGAAGAATAAAAATATATAAATTCGAAATAGTAATGGAAGCAATAAAACCAAAAATAAATAAAATACAAAAATGTGATAAAACTATGTTAATGGACGAATTTATTTTTGTAAATTTTCAATTAGATATGTGGGTGGATGTGTGTACGACACAAAATGTGCTTCTATATACACTCTTGTGAATCTTCTCCTTCTTATTATTATTGACCATTGTTCCATTTATTTGGGGACAGCCTATCTACTTGTACTTGCGTGTATTTGAATTTAAAATATTCTGAATGCATAAATTGTGATTAGACGAAAAAATAGAGAATATCCTTTATTATTAAATTTTAAAACTGCACTTATACTGTACACACTAATATGTAGACATACATTTATAAGTAGAAACACTTACAGACGATAGATAATTTAAAGTTTTATTATATTTTTTTTTCTGAGTATCCTTCAAAATGAATTAAAATTTTATTTCATTTTTAATGTAAAAGAATATAACGACAAAAACTCATAGACTCAATTAATTATAAACTGATTAAAAGTAAAAAGAAAAATTCATGAATAGTAAATGGGGACAAACAAAAAAAGTAAAAATGTATCCTTTAAAAAAATATAAATGTTTCTAATGTAGCAGACAATGGCTTACATAATTATGGTAAAAATATAAAAAATTAAAGTGTAAAATTATTTTAAAGAAAAATCGTTCAGTTTAAAAACGAATTTCTTATTTCGTTATAAATTTTAAATCTAAGAATTTGTGAAGGATATTTGATTATTTTTTGATAATCTTTATTTCATATTGAAAATTTATTGGTTGTATTCAATTCATTTGGGACGCTGACGCTGCTGTTCTTGAGAGATAGCGTGTAAGGTGCAAACAAGCCGCCCATACTCCATTGACTGCTGGGTTTGTTTCTTACATTTTCTAAAATTTTTCGAATACGAAATCGTTACACAAAAGTATAACTTTTAAGATTTACGTGAAAAGGATGAAAAATATTAAAATATTCATTTATTCAAAGCAGTAACTTCAACTTCAACTTCAACTTTCGACTTCACAGCATGCTTAACATAACATGTAAAAGTAGATGTCAAGTCTATACTGCATTGAATGTAGAAGTTCTAATACATATCCATTAAATCAAAGTCGAAGTTGAAGTCACTGCATTGAATGTAGAATCGGCATAATTTTCTATTCATCGTAGATATCGAATCGACAGAATGAAATTATCACTAAAATTGATTCACAATCAATCAATTATACGATGATGGTGCGCGGCTTATACAAAATTCAATCAATCTTACGTTTTAATGCATCTTTCTTCAACCAAATACGATAACGATATACAAATTTTTGCAAAATCTTCAATTATTTCACCTCATGGATTGATGGATTAATTTTGTACACAACCTGCATATAATTTCAACAGTTCTTCTTGATCCTACACACCACATGTATGCAAGAATATGCATAAGATTATGTAATCATGTAATACATTCTACACCTACTCTACTACTGTTTTTGTTATCCTAACTATACTTACTACGATTGCACATGTAATTGAAAAAAAAAAAGAAACAAAATAAAATAAAATTTAAAAAAAAAAAGTAGTAAACTTTTGATCCGATTTGATAGAAAACACAACACCTATCAAATTAAAAACGACATGACAATAGAAGAAATTTCCAGTCTAGTGAATATTATATGTGGATGGATGTATATGGATAAACATATGGATCGATAGGATGAATGGATGGATGAATGAATTAAAGATGGGTGGGTATAAAGCTAAAGCTATTATAAACATTCAATTTTACAAACACATTTTTATGAAATTGTGCATTATTATAAACAAGAACTACGTTATATGTGGTTATATACACATCTAGTTATGCACATATTGGTGTGGTATAGTGTTACAACCAACACACTGTTTATACGTACATATACAATCGGTATTAAATACGAAAAACATACTTAACTACATGCACCATGTTTTTCCTTTTTTTCACATTGAATAAATTTTTGATATATTTAATAGTCATTCAATCGTATATTTAACAACCTTCTTCACAGTTTATTACCATTGATTATTCGACCATAAATGAATACTATATGGTACATATAACACACTATACCGCATACAAATACACATTCATAATATGTATTGTATGTACTTGTATCTTATATTTACGTATACGTATCTATAGAAAGGACATAAAAAGTATATTTGTATACAGATAACTCTGCTACCCATCACATAAAAACCATAATATCACTACCACATGCTCATCTAAGTACAAGAATATAATATCCATTAAATATATGTACATATGTATCCAATTCATTTTATTTTATTTTATTTTCCTGTAAAAATAAAAACACACACACACACATCGAACAAAAAAAAAAAAATATAATAATTATGTCAAGAGAAAAACATATAACACTATGTCGCAACCATATAAAATTAATCCTTGTATGTAAAGTGGTGATAAAAATAAAAAAAAAATAAAGAAGGAAAATTTACAAACAGAAAAAAAAATAATAAAACTGATATATACACCTCATATGCCTACAAAATACAAATCTATAAACCTATAATTCTATATAAGTATTATTCGATGTTATTGTTCGATATATACGACAAGTTTATACTCTCTTTATCTATCTGTTTGCATGAAAATAGTCTCCATCGTTGTATGTAATTTTATTATCGTCCTTTGTATATTCACATCAAACCATATTTATGTATCATTATTATTCACATTATATACAAAATTTAGTGTACATATAAAAAGTGCATAGCATACATACATATACTTACATCGTACAATACACACAGAATGGTTACCACATTGGATATTTAATGATTTTTCAATTCCATTCAATCTCGATCACTCTACTATACTCTCCATATATCAGATCGGTCAGTAAAATTCTACATGTATGTATAGGTGGATGGAAAATTTTTAAAAGGACATGATAAACGAACGAAAAATAAAACCAAAAAAAAAAAAATTTTTCATTGTTTACGTGTATGATTTTCATTAACAAACAGAGACACAGTCTGTTATACTAAACCTCCTACCACCTACTATACTGTACACCGAATGAACAGAGATATAAACTGATAACAAAATCAAATAAACTGATATCGGTCCTATAAAGTAATTTGAAGAGCACTATATCGTTATCGAATAAATTGTGAATACAAACGTACATAAATGTATGTACATATTACAGAAATGTTGTATAGATTTGCACTATAAAACTACACAGGATATATTTATACAAAACAATGAAATATGTTAAACAATTCTCCATACTTATATACAGTCCTATTATAGTCTCGTACTATCTATAACGAATGACATACATATACACGGGAGTAGGATAAATGTACAAAAATGTTACCCAATGAATTAATTTAAATTTTCTGGTTATAATTCATTGATGATAATTACTGCATTTAATTTTTTAATTATTTTTTTTTTGGGATTTTTTTATATATTTTTTGGCTTTATTGTGTTTTTTATTTTTTTTTTCAAAAATTTCCATTTTATATACGCAATTTTATTGTGTCGCATATGACATGACCAGATAAATGTGGTTAAATAATTTTCCATTAAATAGTTAGCATCTATTAATTATTATCTATTGTGTATTATAGATAGCCATACACAGTACTTGTATTATAATATACGAGGGTGTATGCACATTATATATGTACTCGTATATTGTACGTGTATTTACTATACATGACAATATGTATTACATTTTATTGTAATTAAGTATTATAAATTTATATTTTAATGAATGTTTTTAGAAATAATTTTTTGTACATATTTTTTTTTTCAATTTTAAACTTTCAATAAACATACAAAGAATATTTTTTTGTTTTGTTTTTATTTTAAAAATAATAATTTAATTCAATTTAATTTTGTAATAAATAAATTTGAAATATTAAAAATTCATAGGTATATAAATCTTTTAAATAATTAAATTTTGTAATTTACATAGTAATTCAATTAATATGGAATTTTGCTTTCATTAAATTGTAATTTTTCTTGTTTTTTTCAATTTTTAAAATTATTTTTAGCACAATAACGAAATTAAAATTTGTTTTGAGTTTAATTTAAAAAGCATTGTAACTCTTGAATCTGATTGACGATATTTGAGCTCTTTTCAAACCTTATAGACGAACCGCTATACTTACTTGTGTGGAGGATCGTCTGCCAATCTAACCAACCGTTCGTTATGCATTCACTATCCACATTTTAGTTCGCTGTGACTTAAATCCATTTTTAAAGTTTTTCTCATATCTTTTCCTTTGCATTTTCTTCTTCTTACGCTTATGGGCGTCCTGGACTGGAGGTCTATTATCTCTTTCAGGTTTCTGTCTATTTATATGATTGTTTTTAGGATGTGATTCTGAGGCACGATTTTTAGATGTCCAACCCACCTCAGTCTACTTAGACTAATGACAGTCGTAACTTCAAGATGATTCCACTTGCGAACAGTTTGGTACATTATAAATGAAAACACTTTAAAATGATAGCACGATGAACAAAGAAAAATAATTTAAAAAAAATGGAAGAATCCTTAAAATAAGAAATTATTTTTTTAATTATGTTACATATTGTTATTACTTTTAATAAACATTCAAATTAAAAAATTTTCTTTTCACGGTCTTCCTTATAGGCATTTGGAATTCTTCTTTTTTTTCGTATTTTCTTTAATTTTTTATCTACATTTTTCATTTACTAAGTGAAATAATTTCTTTATTATTTTTTTTTTGTTTGTGCACGAGTAATTTTTATATTTAACTATACCATTTTGCCAGCATTACAGTTACAGTATCATTTTTTCTGGAATAAGTAAAAGAAAAATACAAATTTTAATATAATTTTGTGCAGGATATAAGAGAAGCGTATATATTAATTTTTACCATAAAAAATAATAAAAAATTACTGAAGGATTATAAAATAAATTTTGCTGACCATCTGACGATAATAATAATAATAATTAGAATCAGTTCTGAAGATTCATTCATATACGTTTGGATGAGGACCTTATAACTCTCGTAAATAATTTCAAATTTAAGAGTACGAGGAGAATTCAAACAAACTGTGGTACATAATCGTACATGTGGTGTGCAAGTATGCGTGTTGTGTTTATTTATAATTGTGGTAATATAAAATTATTTTTCAGTTATCTTTTTCTCCTTCTCCTTTTTGCTATCTAACACCTTATGCTGAGTAATTTCATTTTATCCATTTTTTTTTTTATTTTAATTTCAATTCGCTTACTCATTTTTTTATAGAAAACTATCATTTTCCCTTCCCCTATTTTCAATTAAATCCGAATTATTCATATTGACGTGAAATTATCTCTTTAAACTTGATGAAATTATCTCACGCTTTATGATCTGTACAAAAATACAACCAATTTATACATTTATACTCTGTCAAAATTAATTAAGAGACTTTTGAATAAAATAAACAAAATGATAAATTTGTTTTTAATCACAATCACACTTTCTTCTCTCTTCTGCTTCTTCAGT
Organism: Villa cingulata; assembly: GCA_951394055.1. Classification (NCBI taxonomy): domain Eukaryota; kingdom Metazoa; phylum Arthropoda; class Insecta; order Diptera; family Bombyliidae; genus Villa; species Villa cingulata. The sequence continues at coordinate 5,985,237 of OX596023.1, forward strand.
ACTTCTGCGAAAAATAAAAATGAAAAAAATTCAATGATTCTCCTGTATTCATTCATATTTTCTGCTTTTTAATTTTCTCAATTATTCTATTCACAAATTCAACTGACAATATGAAAACTCTTCGAAATTGGCAATATTAAAAAGTTTCAGACGAACGGTCATAGAAACATACCATAATCTAACACACATATGTATATACATACATTGATATAATATAAACATTTCGAAAAACACATAAATTTGATTTTAATACAAACAAATACAAAGAGCATGTCGAAAGGAAAAAAAACAAAAACAACCCAGACTTATTTTCAAATACCTCTCTCTCTCTCTAGACTTCACAAATCACCATATATGAGGAATATTGAGGAGTACATTTTACACGTACTCGTCCCATTTCCGTACCCATTTCATTTTTCTTTTTGTTTTCATTTTATTTCGCCTAAAAGTTTCATTTTTTTTTCCAAATTCTAAATTTTCAATTTGTTATTTTGTTTTTGTCTTGATTTAATTCACCATAAAAACGAAACTAAATAAAAACAACGAAACGAAAAATCATAAATATGCACAAACACTCATAAATGTTCTTGTATATGTTTGCAAAAAATATTAATAAAATTCCTCTTTCTCTCTCTCTCTATGGTATTTTATAGCAATTCAAATTCAACCTTAAATTCCAGCAGCACCCACCAGCACCACCTTCAACTTCAACTGTTGCATGGCATCTCATATTTGCTACTAATAATGAGCGCAATATTACCTAATATAAGCACTATATAGCAAACACTGAAATAAAATTCACCCTCGCCTCGAGTATTTATGTGATATAGCAGATAGAATGATACTTTTCATCTTTTTTTTTTCTTTTATTGTTATTTTTTATTATATTTTTTTGGTTGTATTTATGAACATAATATGTATACATTCCTAGCATATCCTTATTTACATATATTTTCTTTTTAGTTTTTGCATCGATACACATTTTATTATACAAGAATATTTTTGTTTGTACATACATACGAATATGAGGATAATATACTTCTACCTATATAATATGTACACAACACACCTACACACAATCGTACATTTTATTTGTATTTCAGTGTACTGCCTGTTCTATGTTACACAGGCAGAGACACAGTAAACGATAAAAAAAAAAAAAACATGCAAAAATGATATCATTTACGAAAAAAATGTGGTAGCAGCTAGCAGCATCAGCTTCAGCATCAGTAGTAGAAGTAGTGTGAAGCAAAAGATGAAATAAAATTTTATAAAAGAAATAAAAAACCAAAATTTTAAAAAAAAAACTAAGGAAAAATAATGGAAAATTCAATATAAACGAAAAATATAACATAAAAAAAAAGGAAAAAATCATGAAAATTTTATGAAAAGTATACGAATGAAGAGTAGGTATACCTCTACTACCTACTACCTCTAAGTAGCAGAAGACATTTTTATCCCTCTTATGACTCTGAGTATTTATATTTGCTTATTACAAAATTGAAAACAAGAATAACACATAATATCTTTTTAAAAAAAAAAAAAACCTGAAACAAAAAAAAGGACATAAAAAGTTTTATTTTGTTTAAAAAAATTTTTCTGACTTAAAATGTTTTTCTTTTTGTCGTTTTTAATCTTTAATTTTCTTTCTTTTTTTTTTTAATAGAAAATTCCTTTGTATTATATGGGTGTAGTATGAAACATACCATCACATAATTTTGTGTGCATTTATGTATTTGCATCCTTCTATATAGTAGTTCGTAGTAGTATGATGTGTTGTTATGCATATAAGTATACATAAACATTATGTATAGACGACAAAATACCGGATAAAGCAAAATTACATATTTTTATTATTACATTTTCACACCCCACATTTTGAACGTATCAAATCCTTAATGTTTTTCCACACATTTTATATTTTTACTTTATTGTATGTTACATACTTACTCGTATAAGATATGCCAGATAATAATACCAACAAACGTACAATCAAGAAAGTTTATAATTTTTCATTTACTCCATTATTATATTATTTTATATGTATGTTTCATAACTGACATAGTGGTAAAAGATACTCTGCCGTATTTTCTCAGTTATGTATGGGCATTGACTATATAATAATGTATTATTATATAGTCAATGGTATGGGTGATGTAAATGTGAATAAATTTATACATACATTCATTTATTGTATATAGTACATAAAAGATAAATATTTTCATTTATGAGATATTTTTATGCTTGACTTAATATCTAAACATCAAACAAAAATGAAATGCTCGAAAGCCATAGTATTTTCCAAATAGCAAGCAACCCTAAGAATTCTCAGAATGTTATTATTTGTGTTAGATGTTAGAATCTATGGTTATATTAAAATTGAAAATTATTTGACAAGAATAATCCACATATGGATACAAACGTACATACGTTTATCTTTGTTCATTTTTATGTCACCCTCATTTCATATACCATAAAGTAGGTACTAGGTCTAGTACAATTTGTCTTCCAATAGATACATACAGCTACACTACAGTCAAAGGTAAAAGTAAATTACACCATGAATTCGATATACTACGAGTATACAGCAGCCACCTACAGCTACAGTAACATCTGTTAGATTCCATACTGAAAACGATTTTATCACCATTATATATCCCATAAAGAAAATATACAAAATAAAATTTAACATTTTATCCTAAAATAGCATAACATGCACACATATAAAATGTCTGTCTGTCTGTCTGTTATTGTCTATATGTGTGCATTCAGGGTGTTTATCTATATACATTTTTTTAATACAACACCATCACCATCCCTACCACCACCATCAGTAGCAAATTGTAATCTCTTTGGTTTTTCCATTTTAACAAATTTTTTTTTTGCTTTTTGCATTACTTAAATAAAACCAAATAGCTATATCCCGTAAGGAAAAATAATATAAATGTGAATGAACATTATTTTATTATTATCGCCGAGCCAATATAATGATGGAAATTCATAAATCCCCCAATTGCTATATTTTCCTGCTATTTTATTTTATTTATTTTTTTTTTCCACACAAAATACATATCAAATTGTCATCGTTGTTGAGTAATTGAAAATGAAATGAAAAGGATATTACCAGGATTAATAAAAGCAAAAGTTTATATACACACACACATAAAACATAACGTAGTGTAGGTATATAACGTGCGATTGAATGATGAAAAAGTAAAAGTGACAGACTGACAGAATGCAATAAATGAATGAATATACTACTACCGTTACTGTTAATGTGTACGAGTAGACATAAAAGTGTCAAAAACTGAAAAACATTTTTTTTTTTCATTTAATTTTCAATTCATATAAGGATTACACTGGTATACACTTGTCTTCTTGTAGCCTTGTACACTTTATCATCACTTGTACGATGTACTGCATGTATACCATCTACTTATCTGCTTCTATCTATTCACCAACCTAACTACCTACACTTATACATACGAACTTTGTAGTAACGGCAATATATGTACAATGTGATTGGTAGCTGTTATATACATATTCACACAGGATAACATCAGAAAGAAAATAAAGGAAAATTACTACCCTTCATCACATACAAAGAGTCAAAATCTTTTTCTTTTGCATTTTCCTCAAAAAATTTTAGATTTTTATAGGAAGGATGGGGGTAACAAAAAGTATCATGTATCATCAAATTATCAGACAATCTATATATATACAAAAAGAAAACAAGAAAAATATTTAACTTGTTCTTGTCATTTTATTTATAAAACGGAATTTAAATTTTAAACACAATAGGGAATAAAATTTATAGAAAATTTTTCATTTTATTTACTAAATCACAGCAATTTTTTTCATGTTATATTTTTGTCTTTTACAGATATTTATGTACTATATTATTTTTGCTGTTTTCTCTGTCACCTCTGTACCAATATAATGTAATTTTATCCCTCATCTTCTTCTGATGGAATATTCAAATTTACCTAAAACATGATATATTGTTTATGATTTAACTGAATTTTAATCCTTAGGGAATTTTTAAACAATACATATGAGCTGTATATTTATACATACACACACATAATTAATAAATCCTTTTATAATCTACTTATTTTTAAATATGACATCTTGGCTTTGCTGATTCCTTTTTAAGTAATTTGAATTTCAATTTTCAACAATTCACTGCTTCTTATTGAATTGTATTTTATCACATTTTATATAATTTTAGTTTGTTTGTAGTTACAGCTATGAGCTAGATCTGATCTAGGCTAGATGTATTATTGTTTTTATCCTGAAGGCATTTCACTCCTCTTTAACCCTTATCCGGTGCTTCAAAAAAAATACACATATGGTATGAATGGGTCATATTTGCCCAATATATTTTATCCATTTTTTTTGCAGTTATTACAAAGTTATTCCGTTTCAGAATGATTCTTACATACAAATTTCACGCATTTATTATATTTTAAAGAATATTTGGTGCTATTTGAATGTTTTGGGTACAAATAACAACATCTTATAGTTTCAAGTTTTTGTTTTTTTTTCTGCTGTTCCTCTGTCTTTGATTCGTAAATCCAACGTTTGGAATAAAAACGTTGTGGCATTCTGGTCCTTTGGCTCATTTCTTTTGTGTCAATAAATAAACAAGTTCTTCAATATAAATTCACTACATGTACACATGTTCTTTTCTTAGGAGTTGGTCTAGTGTGTCGTCAGCTCCTTTAGTTGAATTATGAAAATGTATATAATTTCAAGTTTTCTATTGTTTTCGCAAATATTATTGTTATGATGTAATGTACCAAGAAGCATCACACATCTTCTTTTTTTGGTGCGTAAGCCACAATTGTATTTCTATTACTGTTGTCAAATACAAACCTTGGAAAATGTTCGGTCTTCTGTTTCCAATCAAAAATTTTCGTCGGAAGAAATGTATTATTTTTACGCACAATTCTTTCAACTGTAAACATTTTTTTCCAATAATTCGATGCCCAAGTCATGTTATGTGAAAAAATTATCAGACGTCATGTTTCGCCCTTTTAAATTTTTTACAAGTTCAAGAATGACACAACTGAATTCTTTTCAGGTTTGCAATATCTGTCTCTACATGTGTAGACATGTAAGGACCATACATAGCTGATTTTATCATCACAAAGAGCTCATATCTTCTTATCTTACTTTCCAGGTTTTGATAATATATATAAGTAGTTTGAAAGGACAGCTTCCACGGTATATGACCAACAGCTCATCGACTGTGACATTCTCGTAAGGATAAAACAATTTTTAAAATTATATTCCCATTTATCTCACACGTCTCTGATAGGTGTCAACTTATCTCGTGTATGCTTTTCATCCCTATCAGCCCTTTTATCGAAACGGATAACACGAGATATATTCTGAAATCTTTTGAGAATCATGATGGTTTTGAATATGGGTCTTCCTTTCACATCATCTCATAGACTTTCTAAAGCTTCCCCATGTAATTTATACACCCCGGATAATAAAAGTAATCCAAGATATACTTGAATGGAAATGGAAATGAAAAACTCATGAATCTGTGAAAACTTCATTTGAACCATATCAAGACAAGCACACAACTTTTATTGTTTACCTTTAGTATTGGTCATGTTGATGATTATATGATATTTTCGATTTCAATAGAAACGAAAAATTCAAAAGAGTCTTTTGTGTTTGTAGCCCTGGGAATAGCATACTGAGTTGATCAAGGATTAGTATTTAGAACATACTCTGTGCAAAAGCGTCCTGATGTGGAACGGTCGATCTTTTTTGCCGAAAAATATTTTCCATCTTTGAAACAAAGATATAACATATACAGATTCATATTGGGTATTTTTGACCCATAAACTCCATATACGTTACATATTATATTGTGGATATCCTGACAGGAATAAGGACGAAGCTACTTTTGTTTTAGATTTATAACGAAAAAATAATAATTGTCACGAAATTTTTTTGGTGAGAAGTGTAAATCCTGAAAGATATTTTCAAACAAAAGTGGTCCTGGGCAAAATTGACCCATTAGTACCGGATAAGGGTTAACAAATAAATAATTTAATGCATTGTAGATGACATGACATAAATTAATTTTCATTTGACTATCAATTTTCCCAAAAAAAAAAAAAAAAAATCCACCTACAGTAATGAATGTAAAATGTAACAAAGTAACTGTAACCAAGCAAATAAGCAAAGCAAACAATAAAAGGATATCAATTAATCGATCAGTAAATTTTCGTAATATAATTAAGTTTGGTTATGTATTTGTGATTGAAGTGAGACATTTTACATTTACATTTTAAGTGAATTTGTTCTAAGGATTTCAAAGGAAAATTATCTATTACATCTCATTTATTTTGTGTACATTACATAAACAAACGTAATACATGCACACAAAAGTATCAATTCTAACTACTTTTAATTTTGATTCTAAAATACATTTATTTTGTATTATTTTCTAAATATGTATAGCTATATAGAATTTATGTATGTGTTTGTATTTGAAAAGTTTTATTATAAATATAATATAAGATACATGATGTACATAATGTATGAATAAATACAGTCACTCTCATAAATATTCAGACAACTGGGTAGCGTTTGGTGGCGCAATTGGTAGAACAACTGGTCAGGTAGAAATATAATCGACATTGCTGACATAAGCTATGACATATGTCGTAGCCGAACACAACCAAATCAATGAACTAAACTATAATTGACATTGCCGACATTCGTTAAAAATTCGTTTAACATAAGCTCGACATAAGCAGTACGATCGAGAGCGTACATGACATAAGTAACATAAGCCATAAGCTCATTTTGTGAAATTCGTATTGCTTATGTTTAGTATGTTATCTATGTTATTATAGTTAACCAAATGTGACGTTTCAACATTCGTTATTATTTCTCATGTTACCCATGTTAGCAATGTCGATTATAGTTCTACCTGTCTACTGATCTCACTCAAAGTGCACGGCAAAAGTAAGAAAAAATTATTTTGTCGTTTGTTACCTATTTCCAAGTTTCATTATCATCAAAAGTTTTAAAATATATTTAAAAGAATAAAAGTTCTTTGGTGTTCCTTCTTTCACTTTTATTTTTTCAATGGAAAATAGAACTAACACCAACACATTGTGAGGAGACTGTGAAAATATTTTTAACCTCCGTATAGTAGATCAAATAAACTGTGAGTGTTCTTCGTCGTCATTATCTTGCTGGAATACAAAATCGGAAGCATTACCCACAATTTCTTAGAACCAGTATCTTCCATGTTATCTTCTTGAAACGCTAATATATATTTTGTTATCCACAATTTCTTTAAAAAATTGCATATTAAAAGATAATTGATTGTCTTTTGGATGACAAAAAAAAAATTTTTAATTACTCAGCAGTCCAAATATTTATTAGAATCACTGTATATTATGTGCTTTACAGACACTTATCACTTATATAGAGTATGTAATTTTATGTAACGCCCGAAGTAATCACTTTTATCAGTTTTAACTCTGTAACGTATATGTTTACACTTACATATAGTGTATGTATAATTGTAAAACTATATAAACTCTAAAACCAAATACACTCTTGAAGATGATGTAACATTAATAGGACGTATGATTTGTCTTCTTGTTTGTATGTTTAAGTTTAAAATTCAAATAAAACATGAAACTTTGAAAGGAATTATAAAATACACGATAACACGACACGATATCATGATTGCACAATAATGAAGTGTTAATAAGTTTCGTATACATGTATGAGTGTGTATTTCTGTTTTATGATTTTATCACATATTCTTCATTTCATTTTTTTTTTATTATAATTATTTTCTTGATTTTCCAACTTGTTTAGTATATTCTTTAACTTTAACTTTTGAACAGTATTATTTAACGTGCATTTACTAAAATACTAAAAACTTATGAACATCTTTTCAACTTTAAATGATGATAAATACATACGTTAATTTTAATTGATTTAAATTCAAATTTATTTATCTTTTAAATTTTAACTCAAGGATAATAAATTATTGCAATTTTTTGTTACGTGTAAAATAAAGAATTTCACTTTTACGCACGTTTTTATAAGATTCGATCTAAAGTTAAGTTAAATTTATGAAACAATTTTTAATTTAACTGTTTGCTGACATTTTATTTATACTTTTTACTTTTGGTGGTTTTGATTCAGAGTTAAATTTTAATTGAAAAATACAATAATGTACGCACATCTTGCTTATTTTATTTGCTAATGTGCGCATTGTGTTGTGCGCCTGCGCAATTTCGTTTTAAATCTCTATTCAGCTGTTGAAGCAAGTATATCAAGCAAAGCAAGTAAGCAATGCAATACAACGTATTTTTGGTCTTCGCTTCGCTATAAACAAGTACAAGTCATTTATTAAAAGCAACAAGTAAGCAACAAGAAAAGCAAACAATTAGCCTTATGTACGTTGCGCTTGTGTTGTCCTTTCGCTATTATTATATATGATATGAGTAAATACAGCCAAAAATAATTTTCAAATATATTATGTACCATGACTTATGAATCATGACTGGGTGTTTAAGAACACCAACACCTCTTAAACATGAGGATGAGGGTGAGGTAAGATACGGCGATTCATAAACACACACCAAAACAATGTAAAGTTTTCAAGTCGATCTAAAGCAAAGCAATTTCTATTATGTATTATGCCAGAGAAATAAATACAATACATACTAATCCATGTAAATATGTAGGTAATTAATATGTGAGCAATATGAGCCTGATGATGTCAGACACTGTTACAATATTTATTACATTTCTTCATAAATTTGCATGCACAGAAACACAACAGAGTCATTCGATTCGGATATTTTCTTCCATAGTCAGTCATTATTATTGATGACGTCATTATTATTAGTTGTTATTTAGTAAATAATTGCGCATCACCCTTTAAGTAATAAATTAGGGAGATGGTGTCATCAATAATATACGATTATTACCACCATATTACGTGCGCTATTGCGAATATGTCCGATGTCCGACTCCGAAAGACTATCCATTTGAATTGAATTGTAGATGTAGATTACATACAAATGCAATGCAATAGAGAATATTGTAAATGTATAGTAAAGGATGCGTGACATCATGACGCAAAGGCAACAAAAACAAAGTATTTTTATATGGAAAAAAACCTGTTACGTGTATACTGTGTATTTATTTTTCTATGATTTTATGCTTTGCAAACGGTTATTTATAATTCAATTTGAAATTATTCATAAACATAGAAAATATTAAGAAATAAGTTAGCAATAGAACCATTACAAAAACGATAAATCAAAATCATCTCATCGACATCGTCATCTGTTCTGTTAAATGTCAAACACTAATCAAACCACCCGCCAACGCCATCATAAAAATTTGCAAAATTATAAAATTTTCATTTTAATTGGATTTTAAAGTTTCTTTAAAAAGAAAAATAATTTGTAACTCTTCATTAATACAATACAATAAAATATTATAAAAAAAATAATAATATAGTAGGCTGTGAATCAAACACTGTTGCTTAGCAGCTTAGATGGTTAACACATTCTTTTATTTTTTCAAGAAATAAAAGACATTACGAAAAAAAAATTTGAAATA